>OZ016502.1:19303542-19413869 GCA_963966595.1 Physocephala rufipes | reverse complement strand
ATATATATATATATATATATATATTGTGGGTTATTTGATATGGAGTTAGTTCCAGTAATCACACATATTAAAATTATTAATAAATTTATATTTTTATGTTTATTCATATACAGAGTACATAACGTGATCAGATTTGAACATCGAATGTAAATTTTTGATAAGATTGTTTTCTTTATAAAACAAGAAACAGAAAGTGTTATGTTTCTTTTTAACAAGACTGTATATAAAATTTGTTTATAAAGTAATTAAAACGTTAATTTAAAACTCTACACTACTCCCCCTCTGAAAAATTTATGTCGAGTAAATTAAAAGTTACTTTTTTAACCGAGGGTGCGATATTAGCCTGGTCATTTGCGGTCGTAGCTTCAATAATCGCTGGTTTCAAAGGGTCGATCGGAACGTTTTTAATCTCTTTGTTAATTTTCAATTTAAAATATTTTTGATTCTTTTCTATCACCGGGTAAGGTCCTTCATATGTCTGCTGCAGAGAGTGTTTATTAACGACACGCACAAAAACAAATTTACATGTTTGAAGATTCTTTGGAATAAATTTTCCAGTGTTGAGTTTTATATGGTGTTTTAAATTCGACTTAACGTTTCTGAAATGTTCACGTAAACCGCTTAAGATTACATTTGGGGAAGGTCTTCTGTCGTAGGTACAAAAAGTTCCCCGGGTAATCGCAAATTTTGAGCGTATACCATTTCGGCTGGAGTAGCTGAGAGATCTTCTTTAAAAATTGTTCGAAGACCTAGTAGAATGATTGGTAGTTCGTCATACCACTGTCTGGATCCGTTTCTAGCCATAATGGCTGCTTTCAATTGCCTATGGAAACGTTCTACCATCCCATTTCCTTGAGGATGGTATGCGGATGTCATAATCTGATGGCTACCTAGTAATTTTGTTAGTTCCGCGAACAAGTTTGACGTAAATTGGGTACCTTGATCTGTGGTAATTTTTAGGGGTACTCCGAAACGAGAAACGTACTCTCTAAAAAATTTCTGAGTCACTGTTGTTGCCGATATGTCTCGTAGTGGTAAGGCTTCGGGCCACCTAGAGAATCGGTCGACTATCGTTAAAAGATAACGATATCCCCTCAAAGGTGGCCTTTGGGTATGGGAATGGGAATTTTGCTAATGGGGGATTTGGTATGACGATGTACTTTAGACTTTTGACAGTCTAAACACCTTTGTGACCAAACATTGATATCATTAGACATATTGGGCCAAAAGTATTTAGCTGTGATGAGTCGCCTTGTAGCTTTAATGCCTTGTGCCTTTAATGCGATTCCATGTAACTGGTCAAAAACCTGTTTACGTAAACTCATAGGTACGAATGGTCTTGGGTCTCTGGCCAGAGATTTCACACCATATTTCCATATTGAGAAGTGTTAAAGGGATTAATTCCAAATTATGACCCGATGTCTTGTCCGAATATAACTTTTGTAGCTCGTCATCATTCTGTTGTTCCCTTTGTAGAATCTTAAAATTTAATTCCGTATTCTTGAAAGCGTCCACCTCGAACGCGCGTGAAAGAGTGTCTGCGATGATATTAGTTTCCCCCTTTACATATCGTATATCGTTCGTAAATTGTGATATAAATTCTAGATGCCTAATTTGTCTAGGACTGCGATCTGTTTTCGAATTAAGTGCGTATATCAAAGGTTTGTGATCTGTGTAGATTGTGAATTGCCTCCCTTCTAGCCAATGTCTGAAATGTTTGATGCTAGTGTATATGGCTAAGGGTTATCGGTCGAATGTGCTATATTTTTGTTCTGGGTTACTTATTTTCTTCGAGAAGAAAGCCAAAGGTTCTGACTTGAAGTTGTAATATTGTTGTAGCACTGCTCCAACGGCTATATTCGATGCATCTACAGTCAAGGAAAGTTTAGATTTATTATTAAAATGATTAGGCATGATTGCCTCAGAAAAATCTAATTTAATTTGTTCGAACGCCTCCGATGTTTTTTCGTCCCACGACAAGACCTTATCCTTTCTTTTAATGGCTTCATTTATTATCTTGTATAATATTGCAGTTTTCTCTGTCAATTTGCCTATATATCTGTGATAATAGTTGACCATCCCCATAAACTTTTGAGCTAGTTTTACAGTCGCGGGTCGTTCGAACTTTCTTATAGCTTGGATTTTCTCTTCTGAGGGTCTAATACCGGCCTCAGAAATGCCGTGTCCTAAGAAATCTATATTTTTGACACCGAAGATGCATTTGGTAGGTTTAATATTTAGGCCGTATTTTGCCAAGCGTTTAAAAAGCGTACGAAGGTCTTTAAGATGTTGTTCCTCAGTTATACTGGCTACCAACATGTCATCTATATACACAAACACAAAGTCCAGACCATTAACGACTTCGTTAATGAACCTCTGGAACGTTTGTGCTGCATTCCTCAAACCAAAAGGCATCCTCGTGAATTCGAATAATCCGAATGGTGTGGTAATCGCCGTTTTATACACGTCCTCTTGGGCAATTGGAATTTGGTGGTATGCCCTCACTAAATCGATTTGGAAAAGAAGCGTTTATTCCTTATATTTGTGTTTAGATCGTGTATATGTGGTAGTGGGTATCTATCAGGTACCGTGACTACGTTCAGTCTCCTAAAGTCGCCGCAAGGACGCCAGTCGTTAGGGTCTTTCTTAGGCACTAGGTGCAGCGGAGATGAAACTGATGAATTGGACGGCTTGCATATTCCTGACTTTACTAAAAATTCGAACTCATTTTTGGCAATCTTATATTTAACGGGGTCTAATCGTCGAGGTTTAGAAAATGGTAGAAACTTCTGTTACCAGTCGGTGTACGGTTGAGTGAAGAACTGGTTTAGTATAATCTGGTTCGGACAAAAGTTCCGGAAATTCTTTTAATAGTTTGGTGTACTGATTATCTACTGCAAATACTCTAGGAAGGGATATGTTACAACGTGAAGAAACTGCATGAACTGAAAGGTTCGTTAATGGATCAATTAAGCGTTTGCGCTTGACGTCGATCAATAGCCCGTATTTCCACAAAAAGTCGGCGCCAATGATTGGTTCTGCTACATCTGCAATCCAGAATGTGAACGGAAAATCTCGTCTTAAATTGAAGTTTACTGTTAATAGTTTTTTCCGTATGTGGATATATTTGAACCGTTAGCTGCTGTTAGAATAATGCCTGATGAACGTTTAGAATGAGGGAATTTGGAAGCTGGGAGGACAGAAATTTCCGCGCCACTATCGATTAAGAATCGTTGTTTATTTTTACTATCGTATATAAATAGGCGACGAGTGTTAACATCTAAGCTTCCGTCATTTGTCGCCAAAACAGCAGAAGTATTTAGTTTACCGGATCAGAGTTTTTATTAGACGCACAAGGTTTCTCGCACTTTTGGGCCTTTTCTCCAAACTTAAAATGGTAACGACATAACCAATTTGGGTTATTCCTTGATCTGGATGTCGATCTAGACCTACGTTTAAATAAGTTCCTATCTCTGTCTCTATAAGTATTCCTTGATCTTGACTGATCGGATTGTTGTCTCATAGCGCTTAGTTCCAGAGATATTTTCTGAAAGTTATCGTAAATTATTGCTGTAGTTTTGACTAAATTGGTAATAATAGCATTTTCGGAATTACTGTGATTGTGGCCAACTGCCGAAACTTCTTTTCGATTTATGGCTTCCCACACGTTATCAGCTAATTTCATTAACTCATTAATATCTCTGGTACTTACAAAATTGCACTTAAATGGCACTGGTAATTTCCGTAACCACAACTTTTTTATTGTGTCTTGGCCAAAGCTAGTTCCAGCGAGTTGAATTAAAGACCGATAAAACTCTGAAGGTTGACGGTCGCCAATCTCTGAATCTGTTAAAATTCTGTCTATTTTAGCATTCTCACTTAATGAGTGCCTCTCTATTAATATTTTCTTGAGTTCGTCGTATTTATTACCTCTAGGTTGATTTTGAATGAAGTCTAGGATAGTCATAATGCCCCTTGTGGCAATGCTGCTATGACGTACTCGAATTTAGTAGTGTCACGCGAAATGCCTTTAGTACTAAATTGTACTTCCGCATGGATAAACCATGCTTCAGGACAATTTGTCCAGAACTGAGGTAACTTAATGGATGTCGTGAAAATTTCATTGTGTTCGTCGAATGTGTTCATTATATCGGAATCAATGTTTGGTACTCTATTGCCAAGACCTGTATTCACCGCGATGTTAGAAGGGGTATTAACAATTATTTGATCGTTATTGCCTTGTATTAATTCGATGAGATTATCAGCGTTTGAAACGTTTCGCGATGGAGTACGTAACATTTTTGTCGAAATTAAAAAAAATGTGTGTGTATCTTTCAAAGAAGGAGTTCACAGCTAATTATGTACAATAAATAGGAATCGATAATCGATAAGTAGCTAAATTATAATAAAGAAAATTAAACGAAAACACATCTGTATAAAAATGGAGCAGAAAATTACAAAAATTGTTAAAAATGTGTGTATTATTTATGAAACGTGAACAATTTTGTATATATATATATATATATATATATATATATATATATATATATATATATATATATATATATATATATATATATATATATATATATATATATATATATATATATATATATATATATATATATATATATATATATATATATATATATATATATATATATATATATATATATATATATATATATATATATATATATATATATATATATATATATATATATATATATATATATATATATATATATATATATATATATATATATATATATATATATATATATATATATATATATATATATATATATATATATATATATATATATATATATATATATATATATATGTATACTGTCATAAGACCCACATATAAAAGACATAGTCATAAATTGAATTAAATAAAAATATAAATAAATAATGTTGTTTAATATTTTTGGTTGATTATTATTTCTTTCTAAATCTGGGAAAACTTCCGCGGGGAACAATTTTCCTACGGTATAGAATTCAAGGCGCCTAATTAATCCATTAAAATTACTAGAAATTTTACGAAAATTACAAATTGTACTAACACGTTTTTCTTCTGAATTATTCTATAAAAACGATCGTGCCCTGGTTTTGTAACATCTTTGAATAAAAACCTGCCGATGGCCCATCATTATTACAAAGATTATGAAAGGTTATTAATTGAAATACGAGATTATAACGACTCATATACAAATCGGATATTTTTCACGAACGCGTCCTAGAAATTTGTTCATGGTCAAGAGATCAGCCAAACATTAACCTAAACTAATACTTTTATCGTGGTGAAATCTCCGATCGTGGAAATTCCGCAATATTTTAATATTACTCCGGAAGTTCTAAGTTCAGATTATACGAATTTTATTCATAACAATTCTTCGAACTATGGCGAACTTCGGGCAAGGATTTATGCTTACCATCTCGAATCTAAATAACTCAAACACTAAACCTTATTGACAATTTGAGTGGCTAAAATCTATTGCAAATTAAAAGCTTCTAAATAAATAAAACCATTGTGCAAATCATAATTTTGCTTACGAATTTTCTGCATTTACCTTAGAAAATTACATAAAACACCATAAAGTGTAAGGACGGGTAACGCCTTCTTGAATGCTTCGAATAACTGACCGGCAAAAAAGTTGGTTTCGAAAACATAAACATAATAAAGAAAAATGAATCTATATAAGTCCTGGGCGTAGATAATGGACAATATTTTTATGTCAAAGATTGTGATATTTGAAAAAATGGAAACGTAGAAGACAAAGAAGGCAGTATTTTAAAATAGTTTTAGAGACAACCTTTAAGACAACAAAGTAGCTGTAGAAGATGCCTCAAACCTGTGCCGCTGTATCGAGCTCAGGAAAAGATGAAAAAAACAATGTTAGCAGAATAACGCGCTAGTTGGGTAGAACGATTATCAGATATCAGTCAACATTCAAACGTAATTATTACTTAGTCGAGAGCATGATTGGTATGTTGTAAGAAGGATGTTGTAGGATATCCATTTGGCATATAATGAAAAAAATTAAAAATAAACACAAAAAAATTCACAAAAGAAACAGTAAGAATTATATTCTACGTAGCGAAGGTACTATAGCATTTTGTACGAAGAAGGCATACTTTAAGCAGAGACGTGCGAAACAAACCCGCAGTAACATCACCGGCTGCAGCAGCAATCATGAAACAACAGGAGCAGCGGAAACGATGAAAGCCGTAACCGCAAGAGCACATAAGATTCACTCATGTTGATCCGATGTAAGACACATTGGCCTCGACCAACGACAAATAGCAGGCTATTATGTCTGCAGACATATTTTATATTCATTTCTTGATCAGCTTTGGCTTCTTTGACCATTCCTCAACATCATGACCATCGCCGCCATTGCTCCTTCATCTCTTCTCTTTATTTATATCGTATTATTTATTAAATGTGTGAGATTTTCTTCGTGAATGCTTACGTTTGTTCACGTTTCTCCAAAACACCAAAACAATCTCTGCCAATGACCTCAAAAGAATCAACCAAGTCAAAATGAGTAAAGGCGAGTGGATTGATGGAGATGTTGTTCTTGTAGCATTTATACTATTGATTCTTCATTTAGCCCTTCTTCTTCGTCTTCTTAAGATAAAAACGGTCAATCATTGAAAGATAGGAATACATTGTGATCGTTACTTTTAGTTCGATCATTGTTGATAATAACGATAATGATAATTGTTGGTGGTTATTTGTGAATGCTGATGTTCTTTCTGTCCTGTCAATACTTTTTAAAGCGATTGGTTTTTTACGCTGCAAGTAGTTAAAATAGTTTGAATGTGTATCCTGATTTAGCATTGCGTATAGACTGACCAGATTTATATCTCTAAGCCTATTGATTTTTCGTTTCCATTATCTTTCTGAAGGTGCTGCATTTTATACATGATGTCGTATCCAGTAGGTTATTTTTAGAGATTTCACCATAAAAGTTTTTTAAGGTAATAATGACGCATATCACTCAATTCCAGTGCAATTCCAATATATCAATATTGCAGAAGAAGCTAAGAATCACTGTCGATTGCATGATCGATCGAGCGATCGATAAATTAAAGATAATTAAGGCCAAATTAGGAAATAAAAATTAAAGATAATTAAGGCCATATTAACCGCAATTTTTTATTAATGTGCAAATATTTTCGAACGTGCACTAATCGGCTGATTAATCTTAAGAATAAATGCAATGGTAATTATGAGAATATAAAATCACGATATTATTCGATACGATCTATTCACGATATTATTCGCACCAGATCAATCAATTCATATCAATTGTGAACGCCTTTTTGGCTATTTGTAACACGTGAGAATATTTATAACCAGCTGAGTGGTAAGAAATTTATTTCTGAAATCTTAAACATTATTCTAAAATTCCGAAAAGACTGAAAAAGCGACACATCGACGTTTTAGACGAATTTGCTGGTGAATTTTCGAAGGTATGAAATCTCATCGTGTATGATCTGGCATAATAAAAAAATTATTTTTATCCTCTCTGTCTACCTTTTGTTTGGTTTGTCTCCTTTAATTTTTCTCAAAACTGACACCTTAACATATTTGTTAAATATGATATTTAAAATCTGTCACAAAATTTTATATTTAATTTTTAATCTGTCACACCTTCAACATAATAACACATACGTCCATAATTCATGATTTAATAAACTCAATTCACGAATTGTTTCCTTACGTGTTTACAAACCATGTCATCGATGACCGAGAGCCTTAACAACTAAAATTACTTCCTTGGCCGTCAATTATTTTAAAACATTAAAAACTATAAAATTTAACACTACTGAGAAAGAAACTACTTAAAAAGAACCAAAACGATAAAAATAAAGTTTTTTAAATTAAATAAATTTTATTAATAATAGTTTTATAAATTAGTTTTTGCTGACAAGCGCTAATTACAATTCTGGCAGCGGCAAAGTTGTTCTTGTTCTCCTTGATGTGTTCGTTTATACATTTGTTGTTCTTTTTCGATTTGCGATGGAACTCTTTTTCAAAGCTACAGCTCTGCCCGTTAATTTAACGCCGACCCTTTTCTACTGCCCTAGCTTGCTATTACTTCCTGCTGATCAATCTGAGTTTAAGGCTTTAGACTAACCTTAGGGGTCGGAAGTTGATTTACGCAAAACCAAACAAAAACGATTTATAATACCCAAACGGGTACACTTTTTATCCGCAAATATTTGTTATTGAGTTCGATTTGAATTTTTGATTCTTCATTTCAAAAGAAGATTTACTTTCAATTTTATGAAAATCCTTTTTGGATTTATTTAAAGCCTTTAGATTTTCTTATAGGAACTCGTATTACGAATTTAAATTGATTTTTTTGTAAATTCCATAAACTGTTGTTGCTTCATTTACCGCCGCCCTTAAAATGTTACGAATATTTCGAAATAATAAATTTACTTTGCAAAAATTATGTAAAATATTCTATTTCGCTGGGTAACAGATTTTCTCACACTTTTCAATGCGAAATGCAATGTAATGTGTAATCAGTATTAACCATTGCAAACACAATTTGGGAGAAGCTGATGACATTTAAATTACGGTAACGCTGGGGAGCGTAAATTCGTTACGAAGCAGGAACGTTTTTTAAAACAAGGTAAAGAATAATCACTTTTGAAATGTGATGATTTTGTAAAAATTATAATAAGCTGTTATTAAACACGTTTTCGTGCTGAAAAACGTCCAACAATAATATATGCAAAGTTTTTAAAAAATGCACACGTTTTAGCTTAAAATGATTTTTTAGTCATACATATCTTTTTTTTTAATATTTCTCAGAACCAAATTTATGTAATTCTTTTGAAATTCCTATATCAAATTGGATATGCTTCACATCGTGCTATTATCCAGTTCTGATTTGTGGTCCAAACATTGAGCCACTGCTTGCCAGAATGCTTGTTTAAAATTTATTTGAAAATATGTG
Organism: Physocephala rufipes; assembly: GCA_963966595.1. Taxonomy (NCBI): domain Eukaryota; kingdom Metazoa; phylum Arthropoda; class Insecta; order Diptera; family Conopidae; genus Physocephala; species Physocephala rufipes. The sequence continues at coordinate 19,404,885 of OZ016502.1, read as the reverse complement.
ATTAACATTTTTATAGACATAATCTGCTGTCCTTAATGTACTTCGTTTATGATTTATATAATACTGTCATCGAGTTCTAATCCGTGGTTCAAACTTCGAGCCTGTAACTTCACCAGAGATTTGATTTAAAAGAGGTTTCAAAATAATAAACGATCATTTGGAAAGGGACCAATTATTTTTTCTTAAAGAGGCCGTCGAAATATGCATCGGCATTGTGAAATGGTCCATCATTGTCTTACTTCAAAGTGGGCGTGGGTGATCAATTAATAGATTAACATAATCATGTTGCGCTGTAAACCAGTTACAAGTCTTGGATCACATATCGAGCCTCTAGCTGTTTTAAAAGCAATTTCTAATTTTGTAGTGAATATTTTGAGGTATGAACCAGATCATTATAATACTGTCTTCACAAAGGAAACGACTGTACAGAATTTGTTTGTACAGAAGAGAAGATAGCGAAAATTCGAACTCGAACAAGAAGCGCCAAAATAAGAGAATATTCAAGAAAAATGGAGAAATCTTTAATAGAAACCTAAGTATGAAAGCAGACTACCACGAAAAACACCTCACCCAACAAGGAGGACATTGAAAGGCACGGGCCACCAATATTATTTTCCCAAGCGGGCCACAACGCACGTGGTCAGTGTATTAACGATGAACAATAAATATGTGAGAATATTGAGCAAATGTGTTCCGACTGTCTAACACTTATTCAATTCAGGGGAATTATCGCAAAAGGTCACAAGCGAAAATCTCCGGGCTTGGGTAAAGTACCCGTGACACACAAGAACTTGTGGTGTGTTCACCGAATGCATATGACAACCAAGTAATTGAGATTCAAACAAAGTTTAGCAATGGTTTAACATATCTCTTCCCAAAGGGCAGTGGATTGAATCAAAATTCCGCAGGCGGGCGCCTAATAACCTGCTGACGATAATTTTTTGGATTATGGCTACATCCGTAAACACACTTACATACGGTAATTTAACACAAAACAAAATCATATACGAAGGACAGAGAGGATGTAGCAGGTACGCTGGAGGATGTAAAGATCAACTCGCTATAGATCTTAGATTAAAAACATTATATTAGAAAAGACAACTTAGCAGTTTAGGAATCTACACGCGTTCTTCATAAATTGTAAGAAAGCCTTCGACGGTATACCACGAAAAATAAAGTAATGGAAATATATAAAATAAAAGTAATTGCTTTCCTGAAATATAATATGTCGTACTGGTGATCCAACATCGAAATATATCACGTTTCTTTACAAGCATCTCCAATTGGGGTAGGTTAACACGTATAATTCTTGCGCAACCCAACGACCACCATCTCCGAAATGTTATCGAGAGGATATCATTGCCGAGAACATCGGTGGGAAAAGGAATCCTGAATATTGCCGCCCTCCTCTTCGGTCAATATTCTAACCTCCGACAGTATTTCTTTAAACCTGCCTGTTATGAAACATTGCTATCGTTGGTGACTGCTACCCTTGAAGCTTTGTCCAGACATAGCTTCCCTTCGTCTGGGCAATGCTCACACAATTGCAGATTTGGTAGCGCCGTGGATGTTGAAACCTCTGCATGGAGCTCAGCCAAATCAATTAATGCAGAATCATATCAATCTAGTGGCTTTTAATCTATAGTTAACACGAAGAAGCCTATTTTGAGACAAGAGTTTATTATGCCGACCCTTGATAGAGTCGTCACAATGAAGAAAGAGGCATGGTTTAAGAGATGCAGTGGGGAACATATGCAGTCGGTGCGGAGAAATGGGAGAAACTAGAGAACACATTATTGTTGAATGTGAAGTACTTTTTTCTCTGGACCACACATCTACGCACAACAATGTTTATAAATTGGTGTACCAACAGTAGCAAGTAACAGTTTAATTCAACATACTTGCTTTACTATAAACGACACTCTGCGTTGGAAAATTGGAACCACAATCTATACTGGTGAACAACAGATGTAACGGATCAGCATATCCCTGCCAATAGACCTGCCATTATATTTTTAACAATCTCAAAAATCAAATATATATCCTCAATGCGGTTGCGTTGGATCGAAATGTCCAAACAGTATATTTCTCTAAGTATCAACATATACCCCTACTTATCTTTCCCTAGATATAGAATAGAAAGATATGCACGACGTAAAAGAAACAGTCATTACGTCCATCATCATCTCAGGGACAGATGCTGTCCGCAGAAATTTTTCAACAACAATGGAAATTATTTTTGCATATCCAGAAACCTGCTCTCTTAGACACGAGCAGAATTCTCCGGAATTTCATGCTGTGGCTTAATTATTAAATATTTCCAGTATAAAACTGTTAGAGAGCTATGACTTGATGTATTACCTCCTCCTATAATAATAATAATATTAGAAATTATAATTATAGTAATGGTAATTACATAAAAACAATTGTATTAATAAATGACAAAAGAAATAACAATAAAAATGAATCAAGCCAACGCGCTAGTATTTTCTGTTTAATTATTATTGTTCTTGTGGTTGTTTCGTTACTTTTATTGCTGTTATTGTTTTTATTAATATTGTTATAATGGTAATTACTGTCACCGTTATTACTATCAACATTAATGCCCATTTTCTCTTCACATGCATTGCGTTCTTCCGTAATTGAAACAACAAAAATACCGTCATGAAATTAATTCCATATAACAAATCGTGGTAACAAGCGATGACAAATAATAATCAAAAGACCTCTTATGCATCGCCCACAAAACGATTTCAACAATAATACAATAATCGTCGTCATAAACAACAATAACACAACACAAACAACATTTGCAATTACACATAAATTGTTGAGGCACTGAAGACAATTTAGTACGCTATCATGCTGGTCATTCTCTCAACCCGCAATTCGCTACGACATTTTGCCGCGGCTGCCTCGACTACCAGTTACTAGAAACAGCAACAACGACAACAACAAGTATTTGGATTTGGCTAGAGTTACTAAGTTTGTTTTTTTTAACCGATGTAGTCTACTTGGCTGCGCTTAACACTCCAAATATAATTCGGTTGCGTGAATATGTTAATGTGCATGTGTGAGTGCATTTGTTACTATTAATACTATTGTCACGGTGATGGGACTTGTGCATGCATGCTCGAGTGTATGCTTGTTTGTTTTGTGGGGAACTCGCAAATGCCGTGTGTATTTGCGTGAGTAACAGTAATTTCATGAGTAAACTAAATTAAATTGATTTTTGTTTTTGATCGTTTTTGTTGTTTTTTCATAACGTTGAATATAAAAATTTGATATTTTACTAAACAAATTTTTTCTGATTTTTTCTTAAAAATTTGAAAAAAATACATGCTTCAATAGAGATATTTAATTTACTTTGAACGATTGAATTCTTAATCTCGGATTTCGATTTTAGATTAAAATTTTCGATGAGACAAATATTAAAATACTCAAAGGAAAGTCACTATTCCGAAGTTTCTTGGCTAAATCACTTTTAGCTTTTTCTTACGTTTGCGTTTTATCGTAAATTATGAAGTGAGTCAAACAATATTAGTTTTACTAGAAAACATAATTTGAACAAGTAAGGACGGCCTGGTCGAAATTCATACACCCTAAATCCATAATTCAGTTTTATGATTTAAATTTAATAACCAGCAGAGGCAAGCCTGTTTCAATATTATAATATTTTTTCCTGGTTAATTTAGAACTACTAACTGTACATCGAAACATCTTTTAGACACCTGGTGTGGTATAATAGTACGAGCTCCTCGTCCAGATTTTGGGGGCTTTTGTTTTTGAACAGTACTATCCCAGCCATAATATTTCAACTTCAAAACTACAATAGACTGAAAAGTGTTTTACTCCCACATACTAGAATAGACTATAGTAGACTTGACTAAATAAAGAGTGGGCGTGACATTCAATCCAAAACACACTGCTATGGCAAAGAGTAATGTAAAGAGTATGTGTCATATCACATGACCATACCACTTCCCGCTCGACTGTAATCGTGACATCTACTGACAGTAACACAGACACACAGAAGACACACAGAAGAAAAAAAATTATTATGACTTCAGCGAAATAAATTGCAGTTAAATAATAATGATAATGAGGATAATCATAAAAACAATAACCTTAAACCCTAAATCGATTTCGACATCCTTTTGAAAACTATTGTTATTAAAATCTCTTTTCGTACAAACATCTTTTCGTGCATGATATTTCTTTCCATTGTCTTTGCAATTCTCTAGAATCAAAATATTTCGTAATGTGTTATGCCGTTGTTTTTGCTGGCAGTAATGGCATAAAATTGACATTTATTTACTCTGGAGCAGAAATTAAAAAATAATTGCAAGAATTTATGACGTGAAGGCAAAGGTTGTTAAGATTCAATGTTCTTGAACATCTATAAAAATTCTAAAATTTTATTTGCTCCAACAAACTATAGAAAGGATTGAGGTTTTGGTATTTTTCTCATTTCTCCCAATCATCAAAAGTTTATGAGAAATTGAGAAATTGTCTTGTGCCAAATAATTTGATATAACTTGGACAATCCATTGTATGAATAAATATTTATTCCATTGAAGCTTTTTTTAAAATTTTGTTTCTCTTCGGATGTGAATGTTGAAGTATATATTCCTCTTTAAAATTAGAAATATATGTAATGGGTCTTAGGGGAATTGCCTTTGAAACTCGCAAATACACTTGTCTGATACTTTCTGTAATATGTAGCAACATTTTGCAACATTCGGGATGAAGATGCAGATATAATAAAATCGATTTTAAATACTGTGGAACAATTGGGGAAATTTGGCAGAGCTCATCGAGAAAGCTGTTGCAATTTTTAATTTTATTGTTTAGGCTTTGTTTCCTTAAATCTCTTCTAAACTTTAGAACGGAAGAGCAAGAAGCATAGTATACTTTCGGGGTGTGTTCACGTATAGTATGAAAACCTAAACCTTGATAATTTGTTAAGAAACCGCAAAATTCAGGAGAAAATCAAATAAAATAAAATTACCTGGTACAGACTATATTGCCTCCCATTATTATGCATTCTGTATACACACTGATAAACGGTGTGGGCGGTGGGGTAAGGTTGGCTGATGTGTGATATGTTTTTCAGAAGTTAAATTCGATTTCCTACCCACCATTCATGACACGAATAAATATTTAAACATTCAGGTATGAATTATACGCGTATATGCAAGATATGGGGAAATATTTCGGACATTAAAAATATGAGCAAATAAATTGAATAGACCAGGTGGATGAAGAATGAAATATTATGATTAATACTGACCAAAGAAAAAAGAAATAAAAAATACTCGAATATTAGATAATGTTAACCCGATCCTCATTGATCCTCATTGAAAATTATATTGAAATCATAAAAAATTAGATACCTGCATTTTTGATTCTTCAATTTTTAAATATTTATTTGTTTGTCTTGTATTTGAAACGCAACTGATCTAAACCCTGAAAATATTATAATAAAAGACTCTATTAAGTTTGATTAATAGACTGTTTTATTAATTTATCAGTGATCTCTTCATTTATAAAATAACGCCTAATACGATTGTTCCCTGCTAAAGTTGTAGTTTCGATGGATATAATTGCAATTTAATTGTATTTAAGTACAAGTATTTTATCAATTTTTAAAACTGCCATCCTTGTCATCGTCACTACCGCCACTGTCATCACTGACATTGCAATTTTGTGCTTGTATTTTTAACATAGTTTCTGTCAGTGGCGCTAAATTGAGAATCATCAACTTTTCCAGTTTCTTATGGTTGCCTTTGCTTGTTGTTTTTGTTGCTAATTACCGAAAAATACTCGTCTTAATTGTTCGTATATGGACCAGTTGGCCGGCTAAATTGGTGACTTGACATGAACGAACGAAATGATTGAATGAACGAAATGATAATAAAATTATATGAAAAATGCATTTATCTGAATATCATTTAGCAAAAGTAAAAATCTCTTCGATCTCTCCAGGTCTTACAAATCGGTTGATCTAGTTTTAGAAACAAATAGTATATCAGTAATAAATGTCCCACAACTGTAATGACGCTAATTGGTGCAGATCCAATGTATTAAATTACGTTGGAGCAAAGTAAAGGATAATACAAATAGTCTGCAAGTATTGATAGTCTGCAAAGAGACATTTTTTGAAGTAGTTAAATATTTAATACTGTCAAGTCCAGAGGCGATTACCATTCAAAAACATTCTCCACATTACGTCGCGTTCATCATAGTGGGGGAGATTTTAACTAGGAGTCAACTCCAATTACATTTTCCCTCAAATAGATTTTGATAAATTTAAATATAATAATTATTTTTCATGAGAAAACATTTTTATATAGTACAAAATAACAGATTAAAAAAAATATTTTTTTAGAATTCGCTACCTTGAAATATACTCACGTTTTAGTAAAATTCTATTATGACTACGATGATTTTCACTCTTCTAAGCTTCCTTTTAAGCGACGATCATGCAATTGTTGGATATTGTTGAACATTAAAAACTGTTTTTAATATTCAACAATTGTTGAATATTAAAAACTGTTTGTTTTGCGTTTGCTTTTGATTTATATAATTTATTTTTATTTGAATTGATTACGTCATCAATTTTGTCTTATTTACTTATTTGATTATTCACTTATTTACATATTATGGCTTTGATACGGTGTCAGTGTTTTTACCTATTTGCTTCCATTATTTCCTCATTATTTTTTTATTATTTTTCCTTTTATTTTCCTTCCATCAGTTTCCTCAATAAAATATCTAAGAGAATTTATGATAATGACTGTTTATTTTAAAGCATTTAAAAGGTTATGATGATTTCGTGGCGATGTAACCATAATACTATTCTCAGATCATTCATGCAGAGAGTCGATCGTGGCATCCTCTGTGTCAGTAGCAGTGGACAGGATTGGCAATAGCGCTGTTCATATCCTTCATTCTAGGATAAAAGAAGATTGCTATCATCATATACCCGAAGGTGGATCACTGCTAAAATTATAATATGATTATTTAATTAAACCAGCTTGAAGTATAGCGATAAATTGATAACGAAAAATTATTGAAGCTAATAATATTCATAAAAGTTTTAACAAGTTGAATTTTGTAGTGTGTGTGGAAAGTCATTTTAAGTGTGGAAATCGAAAGAAACCCAAGCAATATTCATCACCTTGTCATCATCGCCACAATCCTCATCTCCGTTAATTAATGAATTACTTATTCCACTCTTTGTCAAATCACTGGATGGATATTCAATAAAGTTTACAATGAAATTGAGTTCGTTGTCCGTTTAAATTTGCACATATTTGGTAAAGCGGAAGCGAAAAGTTGCCCAAACCGCTGATTCAACATCTCAGTTGTTTCAAGTTTTGCTTCTTCTCAGTGTTTTTGGTTCTTTGGTTCATTTTTTCCGTTTTGTTTAATTTTTGCTTTCCCCTTTTCTCAATATTTCACTTTCGTGCATTTCATACATTTGGGAACGTTTTTGTCATAAAATCTTTTTGTCAGATCCAAACCCAAGTAGAAAAAATGAAAAAGAAATGATAAAAGTTTTCCAGTCTTATTTACAAAGTAACGTTTTCGATTATTTGTTTTAACTGTTTTTAGAAGCTTTTGAGCATAATTTTCATTCCAACAATTTCGCTAATAAACGTAATCTTATTCGATAAGTAAGTTTTTATTTATTTTCTCCGTTTTATATTACGTATATTTATACAATATTTATTCCAGCACTTCAGACAGATTTCAGATTAAAGATCTGAGCAGCGCTCAGTTAAAAAGCAAATCAATGACATTTAATTGTTAATTTAATTGTTAATTGTTAATCATTTAATTGTTGATGTGACTGTAGTTTATTAGTTTATCCTTTTTCAACAGCATATAGTTACTTCAAACAAAATTGTATTGAAATATTAAAAATCCGTCTCGAAGAAGTTTTCCTAAAAAGAATTGGGAATTTACGTTTTTTCAGATTTCGCAAAAAAGCGAGCCACAACTCGAGACCCTAACCCCATCCCATTTTTTTTAAATAAAACTTAACTTATACCGTAAAAACCATATTCTCCAACCGACTTGATATAAAATAGTAATACTAACAACAACAAACATAACAAATAAATTTTATTGACCATGCTAATCCACCGATGGCCCGATCACCAATCGTCGGGGAGGGAATGGGTAAAACACTACCACCAATTTGGAAGGGGTAGGGGTAGATCATGCTGGGAGAGGTAAGGACCACAAGACAAAACGGAGGAAGTGGTTACGACGGGCAAGAAAATTCGGGTCTCACGGAGTAAAGATGTCTATAATATATATATATATATATATATATATATATATATATATATATATATATATATATATATATATATATATATATATATATATATATATATATATATATATATATATATATATATATATATATATATATATATATATATATATATATATATATATATATATATATATATATATATATATATATATATATATATATATATATATATATATATATATATATATATATATATATATATATATATATATATATATATATATATATATATATATATATATATATATATATATATATATATATATATATATATATATATATATATATATATATATATATATATATATATATATATATATATATATATATATATATATATATATATATATATATATATATATATATATATATATATATATATATATATATATATATATATATATATATATATATATATATATATATATATATATATATATATATATATATATATATATATATATATATATATATATATATATATATATATATATATATATATATATATATATATATATATATATATATATATATATATATATATATATATATATATATATATATATATATATATATATATATATATATATATATATATATATATATATATATATATATATATATATATATATATATATATATATATATATATATATATATATATATATATATATATATATATATATATATATATATATATATATATATATATATATATATATATATATATATATATATATATATATATATATATATATATATATATATATATATATATATATATATATATATATATATATATATATATATATATATATATATATATATATATATATATATATATATATATATATATATATATATATATATATATATATATATATATATATATATATATATATATATATATATATATATATATATATATATATATATATATATATATATATATATATATATATATATATATATATATATATATATATATATATATATATATATATATATATATATATATATATATATATATATATATATATATATATATATATATATATATATATATATATATATATATATATATATATATATATATATATATATATATATATATATATATATATATATATATATATATATATATATATATATATATATATATATATATATATATATATATATATATATATATATATATATATATATATATATATATATATATATATATATATATATATATATATATATATATATATATATATATATATATATATATATATATATATATATATATATATATATATATATATATATATATATATATATATATATATATATATATATATATATATATATATATATATATATATATATATATATATATATATATATATATGTATATATATATATATATTTATATATATATATATATATATATATATATATATATATATATATATATATATATATATATATATATATATATTTCACTTCAAGTTGACGTCGTGCTTAACGTTTGAAGTCTCGTTACTAATTGAAACAACCTGGTCTTCGCTCAATTTAGTTGAGCGTTGACCAACCACGTCGACGTTGTGTGTTGATGCGTTACGGAGGTATCAACTGCGGCTGGAGGTCTCGTGCGACTGAATCAAAGAAACATGTACTGTTGCGACGAGCTACAAGAGCCAACAACAAAAGATAAAATAACCCCGAAGAAGAAAAGAGAAAATTCGGAGATAGCATATTTCTTCAATTAGTGATCAGTCATCTAGCAAATTAACTGATTTTGATACACTTTTAATTTCGAGAGATCAGTCAATAAAATCTGACATCAACCTTTAAACAAACAACTCTCAATCTTACTCTCAATCTTACCCATGTCAAAGATTGATCAACTGAACGACCGGTCTGCATTTAAGGCGTGCTCACCATACGACTGAAAACACTGAAGCGCCTTTTACCGCATTGTATTACTTTAATTCGAATAAAATTATCGGATCCCAAATCTAGCCTAGTTGAGTTTGTTGCTCAGACTCTCGCCGGACGTTCAACTTTTTTAATGTTACAACTAGTAACCAACTTTTTTTACGATTTTTCTTCAATTACTTTTACTACTGGTTTAATGGAAATCGCTGCTACAAATACTGCTGCCAATATTGCTTGTTTCTGCTGTTCCCTTTAACAAATGTATGAACGTCATGTTGCGTGTCCAAGAAACTTTCGGGTTTACTTGGCAACAGAAATCAACAATCACCGACTCTTCTTCGAAACTGTTGATTTTGGTTGCTTTTGTCAGGTTTGCCAGTTAGTTGCTTTCTGTTATGTTGTTGTTGTTGTTATTATTCCCTTTGTATGCTCCGCTCTTCTTTAAAATATAACCAAATTAGCTCCTCCTATGTGCCCATATTTCTGCTATTTTGAAATGTTCTTAATGATTTTTTGTGCAACAAACTCATAATCTCGTGCAAATATTTCACAAACTTTTCAATGAAAGACCAATATTTCCAAACAATTTATAATTCTCCATCGATAATGAGATACATCAGAATTCCCTTTTCGTCTTCCATTCTGAAGAATGTTGCGAGAATCTGCCAGCTGGTTAATTCGTAATAGACACAGTTCCCACGGAAATGCGTGACCATGGAGTACTGCAATCATCGCGGTTATTTAATTTTCCCCCTTTCTTCTTCTTTTTTTATTAATTTACAATCAATTCAAGGCCTCGGCAATCGATATCGACTACCACTGTTGTTGTCTTTTTCAGCAAATTAGTCAAAGAAGTAGGAAATGAAGAATAAGTTGGTGTGCCCTGATTTTCGGTCATATATCCACCTAAAGCGATATATCGAGAAACGGTATATTCAAAAGGATACCATTTAAACAAAAGAAGCCTAATTTATTACCAAGATTTTCGATAATAACGGACAAATTGTTATGAAATTTCTGACTGTCATTTATCTAATCCTATTATAATTAAAATGGATTTTTTTAATTCTCTAAAATGCTTTTGGACAACCGTCCCTCGTAAAGAATTTGCAGCATAAATTATAAAGTGAATATTTTGCCATTAATCCGAAGAGACCTACACGAAGTGAATATGCAACATTTCCCAATACATAATATCCATCTTTTAAATTTTCTAGTTTGTTTTTCTTATTTGTCAAATTTATTTCCAGGAATGAAACATTATTTTTGGAATTTTTGGTGTATAACTTTTGTATTTGGAGAATTTTTTACAGATTTTTTCTCCTAAAGATTTACGATATAGTGCTTTTTTGTTTGATATCCAGTTTTTATTTTCAGCCTTCTTCTAAGCCATGAACTTCGCTAGAGCCCAACCAATCTTCATGTATGGTGTGATAAACGTATGTTGTTAAATTGTGTTTAGTCTGAATATGTTTGACCACTATTTATTGTATGGACAATGCAACATTGAGTTTATATTTAATTATTTGATTTATATTTAATTTTTGGTTTATATTTAATTATTTAATTTATCGACCAGTCGGTAATTACGAATACCACAGAAAACCGTTACGCACAAAATTATATTTCGTAAATTATTTTTGAAAAAGGGTAAAAGATTACTTAGTTACATTCGAACATTAAAAGCTTCGACGCTTTAGATTCTCAGTACAATTCCATTCCTGAGAAGTTTTGAATTTACGATGACTACAAAAAGAGGATGTGCCTGTAATCAGACTGCCAATTTTCAATCCCGGTAATGACAAACAATATTCGTGGCAAATTTAATTCGATAATTCTTTCCGGACGGCTCGTGCTCGTAATCATTATTTGTCACAGATTGATAAATAAACTGACGGACTGAACAAGAATGTATATGATCCCCTGTACCAACCACGCCTCCATTACAATAGATTATAGATGTGTTGGGCGAATGCCCTCGGATCTTTAATTTTAAAAGTAACATAGAAATAGTAAATAGTGAATAATAATAATACTAATATAGTAATAATAAGTAATTTTTTTCGAATTAAAATCAATTTTTGCTTCTTTACCGTCATATTCGAAAGATGGTGAAAAGTATCTTCATTAAAAGTACCCCACGTCGAACTCCGAAACGATTCATAACAGCCGATTTTTTTTTACTTGATACAACGCTAGTTTTATGAAGTTACGTCTTCCGCTGGCTTTCATAATGGGTTTTGATAACCACTTCAATGCTGCAACGCCAGGCAAATGGTAATCATTAGCAAAAAATTGCAACAGCAATTGAAGATCTCACAATTCTGTGAATAGCAATAGAATTTGAGAATCTGGCTATTGCAATGTTCTAAAATAGCCAAAGATTAACCACACGAATACTCCTTATAAGGAAGAAATAGAGGGAAGCAAATGGGGAAAAATAAAATGAAAAAGACCGGTGCCGTAGTTTTAATGAATTTCTGTGAAATTCATAAAAACAAAGATTAAAGCAATTGGGATATTAAAAAATATTAAAAAAGTAGTAATACTATGCCTCTGAAAATGCACTGATTTTTTGTTTTAGGCATCAAATCATTTCTCATTAGCAACAGTCTAACTCTCTCTAGACGACAGCAAAAGAATGTAAATGGTGCGAGACATAATAAACGCAAATTTTATCTCTTTCTCGCTCTTCTATTCCTCTTTATTTGCTCTCCCTTTTATTCCACTTTTCTTCTTAAAGCCTAACTCGTGCCTTCCTGCTAGCTAGAAAATATATACACCCAAATATGCGCGGGTTTACTGTGTGGGTCTTACTAACAGAAGAAAAGGCATAAATATAGAGTTCATTTTAATAACAAGAGTTTCATACATTTTTGGACATCAAATCACATTCGTTAATTCTACTCCTTTTCAATTAATTTTCAGTTGTTAAGCATAACTATGCCCAGCAAGATGGCTGAATTTTTTCAGGTTGAAACGTAGATATCGTAAGATTAATATTACGAATTAAATTTTTTTTGGTTGAAATTTTATTCGCACTAAAATTAGTTAAACCTTTTTCTTGACTACGCGGCAAATATAAATTAAGTCCAAGCTTAAGTGATGTAGCAAATAAGTTAATGAAAGGATAGGGATGGGGTGCGGTAGGAAAGCAAATAAGCAAAGTTTGCATGTTCTGAAGTGTAATTAAACGAAGAACTTACAACTACTCACAACTCATTTCAAAGTTTTATTGCTTTGGAAGGAGATGATACTTTTCTAAAGGGGTTATGCTGAAACTAAGCTCTTGCTTGGCAAAATCACTACCATATAACGCGGGAAATAGATACAGAGAAAGAGAGAGAAAGAAGTTGTGAGGACTACTTTCAGCATATTTGCAAAAAAAAAGGAGAGAATGAGGAGAAAAGACTGCAAGGCCTTTAATGAGAGGGTTAATGAAAGAATATTTAATAAATATTTGCAATTATCTGCTTGAAAACTGCGATTCTGATTTGTTTAATAACTATCTATTCCTTCTTTTAGCTGGCTTAGATTGGGGTTCCTTAGTTATAAAATTGCATTATTAAGATATAATTGGTTTTCCAATAAGAGCGGGTGATGATGATCGATGTTGAAATAGAATAAAATAAGGTGTGTGTGAGGCATTAACGAGGTTTTTTATTTGAAGGCCCAGTTTTTGCTGTTAGGTATGGAATATAACATCACTCAAATGTCCGCCATGTCTTGACGGCGTGGAACGGAACCGAGAGGTTCAATTTTCAATGTTTCTGCCACATAGATCCGATGAATATACGCGATGACCTGAGCTATGTTGACCTTGAATGCATTCAATTGAATGCGATCAATTGTGGCTTATTCGCAAAGACCTGCGACTTCAGAAAATCCCACAATAATTTTCCAGCGAGGTCACGTCCACGAGAGATAACTATACCTTCAAATAGTTCATGCAGAATGTCCATCGTGGTGTTCGGTCAGTGGCTCGCAGCGCCGTCCTGCTGAAACCACATGCCGCCTACGTTCTTTTCGCTGAACTTGAGCGGAAAGAAATTGGTCATCATCGATCTGTTACTTATTTTGCTTATTCACATAGCCATTCATCTAAAAATGCACCTCGTCGTTAATAAGGATTTTCGGCCAAAATTGGGCCGAAACGAACACTCATTTTGATAATAATGTTTTATCATTTGGACGTGCTGCTCAATAGAGTAACTTGCGATGGTGATTTGGCATTACTGACTGAATTACAATCACCCGATTTACTAGACGCCGGCTAAACAACATGACCGCCACAGACTGTCAACATTGACTCTGTACCGACACCGTTTTTATTCTAAAACCCTTTAAACAGAAGGGTTTCCAATAAGAACCCTTCAAACAAAATAAACAGAAAGCGCATTTCAGATGAGAATATAATTTAATTTCGATACCAACCATTTCACGGCTCTAATTCTACATATTAACATCTCATTAATACCACCAAATTAAGAAGGGGAAGAGGAAGAGGAGAACTCGTGATCACTATATACCCGGTCTTACCTTACTCTACTCTTTTTTACTCCGGAGCGAGGACTATTTAAGTTTATCACAAGCGTTTAACAAGCTAATAACAAATACTGTAATAACTTCAACTACATTAGCGATGATACGAGAGTGTTCGTGTGCTTATGTGGTTGTGTATCTGCTTATCTTCCATTTTATTCAGGGACGACAATAACCTTCAATAACTATAGCAAAATTTAAGCAACCCACTTAGATAATGTATACAGACTCGGCTCATATGCTGAAAGAACACTTTTGATGCCATCGCTATTCAAATAAAATTAAAAACATCCACTCTTTAACTAATCTAGCGGATATTCTGTGTGTGTGCGAGCGAGTGGGTGACTGTATGTGCGTATATTGCCATTCGTTTGATTCACAGTCAAATGATTTCTTTCATATTACTCATTTATTCCTTACCTTCATTCAGGATGTTTTGCTGTTTACATCTTTCTTATATTCTCAGTAATGACTGTCTAGTTTATCCATAGCTCTTAGAATAGCCAGGAGTCGTTAGAGGCGACATTACTTTTGTCGCATTTAGTTCAGAACCGTTTTAAAGTCACCCCTCATTTATTTTTCAGAAACGAAAAATTATAATTCAGGAAAGTTTTCTTATCACTGAAAAATGATGCCAAACGTCTAAAAAAAGCCAAGCCCTTCAAAATCCATCGAAAACCAATCCTTCACAATTTTTTCTCACTGTACTTTTACATTCTTTCCTGACTAAGTCTACATGAAAATATCTTGTAAACTCATTTACAATCATTTACATTTACATCCTATTTCTAAAGTAATTTAAAACTAATTTTAAAACTAAATTCTTACAGTACGCTAATATTATTGTATAATAATTTTTAATACATATTTTACTATTACGTCATTTACATTCGATTTCATATTTATTATTGCTGTTTCCCTTATTTTTGTGTTCGTTGTTGTTGTTTTTTTATTGTTGCCGTTATGTTACAAAATCCTTGTTGTAATTTGTTTGGCAATACTTTTTCCTATTTTCGTTAGGTTTTTTTACCAACCAACTATATTTATTGATATTCTAAACCTGTTTGTAGTCGGTTTTGTTCTCATTTGTCGTTGTTACTGCTATTGTTGTTATTGCTATTGTTGCCGTCTCTGAGCTTCCTAGCTTCCTAGCTTCCTAGTCAATAAAACGAAATAAAAAACACGCTTCTTTCCAAGTAAATAAAAAAATAATAATCGAATTATTAAAAAATATAACAAAATTTAAATACGTAGTATTTTTCCATTTTAATTAAAAGAAATTTTCACATTTATAATCTCGGAGCATTTTTTTATAAAACTAGTCCAATCAAACTGACAGCAACAATTACGTGGGTCAAGAGGTTCAGGAATGGAGAATCGAATTTTTAACGTCTGTTAAATAAATAAATTTTCCTTTCTTTTGTCCTCAATTATAGCATATTCCTCCTCTCTCTTTCTAGTCCTCAACTAATACCCTAGTTAAGGTCCTTCGCTTTGTCCGTAATCGAATTTCAATTAATACTCTATAGATTTTAATTTCAATAGAGAACGACAGGTTGGGGAATGAGAAGATAAACAATTTTAAAATACTTCCATAAAAAACGCTTACTATAAAAAATCTGTAAAATTGAATTCTGTATAGAATAAAATAATATATGACTTGAGTTCAGATGACTTGGGTTCCTTTCAATTACAGTCTCATACCACGTTCCTTTTCCTTAATTATTTTTTTAAATGCATCGATGTACTTTCCTTGTTTAATTCCTTGAGAAATAAAGATATATATAAAAATGTAAAGAGCGGTATTTCCTAATATTATTTTAGCGTATCCTTACCCTTACTTTTCTTACGTCTTCTATCTTTACAAAAGGATCCTCTTTTATTTATATTTACATTTACAGTTATGTTCGAGCTTTTCGATTCTGTTGCTGTTTTACCCTTCTCATTATCTGCCTTTTTTATGTTTATGTTTCACCGTATCCGTTAGTGTCAGTTTTGTTTGTGATAATGGTGTCCGCCAGGGTACATTAGTTATAAAAAGACATTACCTCACGTAACTTTCGTGTATTTTAGACATTTTGGTCTTCATTATCTGAGGATTCTTACCTTACTAACATTCTCTACATTGCGATCATAAAGAAAACTTAAGTTTAATTTTAAGACGGCGGAAGAAATTAAATGCTAACCCATAGCACGAGCCTAAAGAAAACCTCTTGGGTCATACTAAACCAAAGAATGTATTGCGATTAATGCTCCTTACTCTTCCTACTAGTTAATCCCAGTGGTCGTTTTCCTTTATTTTATATAACAGCCTATACAGATATCGGCCTTGGTTACGTGTCTGCTTTTTTCTTCAAAGAAGTAAGGAAGGAATAACAATTTTCGCGCGTTTTTCGTGCATTGGTCGTAAGTGATGTTACAATTCCTATTGCTAGTCTTCTGATGTCATGTTGGAGGTTATTTTCACATTTTGCGTTAGTACGTGATTTCATCCTTTGGACATTTATGCGTTTTTGTTAATGATAGCAAAATGCTTTGCTGCGAAGTTTTCTACTCTCTCATGGGCATATGACATTTTCTTTCGCCTCTGGTTCAAGCCATCAATACAAAACAGCTTATATTACCACGGGTTGAGATAAAACTAATAGACAATTTTGACGAATTAGGGTTTTGAGAGGTATAATTAATTATGATGGCTATATGGCATCCCGATATGAAGTATATTAAAACCGCCACAATAACGACAACAAACAACAACAGCAACAGCAGCATAGCTAAATACAGACGATTCTCTGTAATTTTTCAAAAGAAAAAGGCGGTTGTTTTAGTTCTCTTCGATGTCGTTACTTAAATTCCTCCCATATTTCTACTACTTCTTCTTCTTTTTCATTTCAGTCCTAGTAGTTTGCTCACATCGTCCAACAAAATGCAAACGTCTAGAACTCATTAAAGTCTTCATTAATCATAACTTTATTACTTTGTTTGAATCGGTTTTTATTTTTTAATCTTTTATTTGCGCATTCATCCTCACCATCATCATCTTTATCCGAGATTAAACAGGTGGGAGACTATCAATTCCAAAGCAATAAATAAATCATCACATGAAAAGAATAAAAGAAATAAAAGTGGAATAGGAAGAACTTAAAGCGATGGTCTGTGCTATTTTGTTACTTTTGATTAGTTAATTTAGCTCTTATTTATTTATGTTTTCCATTAAAGCATCATCATCGTCAACATCTATTCATCTATTTAGTAGCCAGTAATCATCAATTCAAAGTAGCGAACCTGGAGCGTAGGGGTGAAATTACTGCAATAAATGGCTGGTAGGTTCATCGTCAGGAAGACGTTTCCCCATCTCACGAGAAAATTATTATATCGTATATCTAGTGGTTAGGAATTTAAGCGATTACTTCATAACCGTATACGCGACTAAATTGCTATCGACAAAACCTCTTATGTTATCTCTTTTCAACTATTTAATAGACACATTGATGCTGCGGCGATAACGATAACGAAGAGAGCAATAATAAAAATTAATCGAAGGGAAATGAACCGAAACACTGATATTTTAATAGATTCCTTTATGTACTCGTGGTTAAATTAGAGATATCAGTCTGTAATAATATAGACCGTTATCACAAGTTTGGTAAAAAGGTTGAAATATATTTAGACCACAACGAACAATACCAACGAGGATGCCACTTAGACTTATTGTCTAAGGCCTAAATGATAATAATGATGTTACATTATAATAATGACAACAATAATAACAGGAAAGCGTCTTAGCATTATCAGAAGTCTTAGCATTATCTGTTAGAAGTCTTTCAAAATAAAATGAAACACAATTCAGAGATTTAAGGCCGTAAAATTATATTGTCTTAATAATTTTTATAGGAAACATATGTTTGGTTTTCAAATGACTGAATGAGGTTTTTGGATATGAATGACCTCTTTGTCAAACCGGACATCAGTTCAGCAGAAGGCACTCCAAGATGCTTTCCTGTCAGCATCTGAAATTCTCGTTTTGTATGCTGGAAATATAATAAAAACAATTAAAGCTTACCTAAATGAAAGATCCCATTAAATAAAGACGGAGAAATGGACGGACGGGCAGACACAGGAATAAGCAGGAATATCGTCGGAAACGAATCAAAATGGGCAGACGGGTAGTTAATAGCCAGCAGATTAGTATCACGACAAGGACGAGCATAGCATAAGAAGACAAGAAGAGCACAAGAAGAAGAAGAGGGAGGAAAGGAAAAAACAAATGTATATTTAATGCTAAGATTCTCATAAATGGATAGTTACAGCTCATGAAGAAATATTCGGGAAATCTGTTGCCGAGCGAATCTGATTGTGGAAAATGAAGATTTGTTTAAATTGTTGTAAATCTGTGGCAAATTAGTTGCTTCAAATTGCAAAAAAAACAACAGTGGTAAAATTTATTTAACATGGTCTAAGCTATCTTGGATATATTTGCGATTTACTTTATGAAACCTTTAGTATATAGAAAACTGCTTTTCTCATGCAGTATATTTTTCTTAGCAGATAGAATGAGCTTTAATACTTTATAAAGGAGGGCTGAGGGGCAAGAAAAAATTCGAGTGAGCTCCAAATGAAGACCGTACCATAAATCACGTTAGGAAAATTTTGTAAAGAAAATGCGACGCCGGAAATAACAACCATAACAACAACAAAATATAAAATTTATTAATTTAGAAAAATAAATTTAACATTTTTAAGTGATCACAGTTTAAATTGTAGTATTATTGGACGAATAGAATCATTAGGCTTGGAAATCGATTGAAAAATTATTCAGATTCGCATTTCTGCCTCGGGTCCCTTTTCGTCTACGTCGCTTACATCAATTACCAGCACACATTTCTGAATGTTAGTATAGAGTTCGTTTGAAAACACTTGAAAGTATGAGAATTATTATCGCTAGTTCTGAAAAATTCCGAGCAACACACAATTTTGGCACGATTTCAGAATA
Source organism: Physocephala rufipes (assembly GCA_963966595.1). NCBI lineage: Eukaryota > Metazoa > Arthropoda > Insecta > Diptera > Conopidae > Physocephala > Physocephala rufipes. Next base: position 19,385,071 of record OZ016502.1, on the reverse strand, counting down.
TTGCTTATATGGATATAAGCTATAAATTTCTTAAAGATTCTATGAATTGCCGCTCTCTAATTAAATAAGATTTTCGTATATTGTGCAGATGAAGATAACTAAATGAAGATCATAATGACAAAAAATCTTTTGCGGAAGGCCATTGGACAATTACTCCGCTCCCCGGAAAAAGTCTTTGCTGAGGCCGGCTTTTCTGAATTCCAATGAGCACCGACGGGCATGGTGTTGCTATTTTTATAGACATTATTGTTTTCGCTTTTGTTGTTGTCATTATTGTTGTCATCGTTAACATTATTGCACTCAAATAGTAATAAACAGCATATCTTTTATTCTTATTCTTCTTCCGTTTTATGGAAGCTACTGAATTTTTATGCAGTTCTGTTTTAATCGAAAATGTGGATACAAGAACAAAGTTGGGTTCCTCTAAATACACTGTTGTAATGCATAAACTCTTTAAAAGTTGCAAATGAGTATACGAATCAATTTTTACAACCAAATTTAATAAGCTGAGCTCTTTTGCATATCCTTGAAATGTTGCAATTTTAGTGAAAATGAAAACAGAAAAAAATAATCCTTAAAAAAGAAACAGAAGTATGTCAGTTTATCGGTGAGTAAACTTTTTATCTTTGCGCTTCTTTTTCTGGTTCCTTTTTCTTGTACTGCGTTCTTTTTGGTTTATGCGAGAAAACTACATTGAAATGAGTTGCATCGCTTTCAGTCTTTATGGAAGTGAATTTGATTAAACCCTGATAAGAGAATTCTCTCTTCTAACCCCATTACATTATCCCGCCAGCCAAAGGATTTTGGTTTCTCCTAGCTCTGATTTTGCCTGTGGGACCTACTTAATGGTTTTTTTAGTAAATGAAGTAAATACTTAGAAAAGTAGCAAAAGGTGCTTCTTATTATTTTCTTATTCTTTTGAATAAACACTGCCGCCACTTCGAAACGGGTTTGTTAGTCATAAAGAAAAATATCATTGAACACTGCCGACCCTTAAACCAATCGAAAAATCAAGTGTAGCGTGGGTCTGTCAATTCCGTAACAGTAGTTCCGACAATTCCACGGCCTTTTCAGCAATATATTTTACTTGATTTAAGTGAAAAACCTTATAAAACGTTATAGCGAATAAAAAAAATTACTGCACTTGAGAAAAATCCACTATGTCGACGATAGCTTTCCGATTTATTTAAAATTAGCGCGTAGGTAAGTCAAAGGAATAAACAAAATTTTGAACGAAACCAAGACGAAAAATCGATTCAAAAGACGAAAACATAAATATAGAGAAAGTGGGAATTTTTGAAAAAGAAAAATTACAAAAAAATACAACAATGTAAAATATAATAAATAAACGTTTGAGAAATTTTGTTGCAAAAAACAAATCCTTTTTTTGTTACGGTTGGTTATATCCGTGTGTTTGTGCTTTAATAATTATTAAGGTCTCTTCCAATGGACTTCCTTGCCTTGCCTTTGTTAATTTTTTTGCTTTTGGTTTTTTCCGTTCTTTTCGTAAAGTAAACGACATGCAATAATCTGAATAATTTTGTAAGTACTTGGCATCCTATGTGAACATCATGTGTGTCGTTAGCCTCACGAGCGCATCATCTGCTGTTGAAAAACAATGAGAAAATATAAAGCAAGAAAAATCCCTTGTTCAGAGGTCTTGCTGTGGCCAACGATGCAAATGAAAATGGCTATTACGCATACCAGCAAAGTAGCAGAAAAGCGGGAAAAGAACGTAATGGAAAGTTTCTTTTCAAAACATTGTGCAAGATGTGAAGATATATTTAGAGATCGGAGAAGAAATCTTAAATTCAAAATAATCTTAAAGGTCAAATATCATAAAGTTTGACAACGAAATAAAATTGTTGCTGTTGCAGAAATGTTGTTGTGTGCTAACGGCTTAAAAAGCAAAAGTAACAACAACAGTAATTGTTGTTACTGAAGAACAACAACAATAATATGAAGACTGTGACAATTAAGCGATTTGAATTTTATTATCTTCAAATAAGTGGATTGTTTCTTTCCACTGGCTGATTGGGTGTTTAAATGATTTGACAATTTTTTGTACGCTCCCTCCCACCCTGCCTTCACTTTTTTCAGCACAAATTTCTTCTATGATTCTTCTTAACACGTCGATGTTTCGTAGTAATCTAAATCTGCTCATTAAAATTTCGTTACTCTTCTTCTTCTTCTTTGTGTTTTGAAATCAGAAGCAATTCGAATTTCTTAGTCACTAAACACGTATCGTAATGCGTTTTTGCTTTTCGCATGTTTATCCGTGGTTATGTCCTTGCAGTCAAGTTACTCAAAGGGTTCCTGAAATTGTTCCAAATATCCAAACGAGACCCAATATTTGTTTTCATGTACTCTCTATTTGTCCTTTGGGTATTATTATATATTCTCTATCAGAAAAAACAATAAAAATAGTTCTTCTCAATTTTTCTGATCTTCATTTGTGCTTCGTTATAAATATAACAATTTTTCGTTTAATTTATACATTGCTTTTATTACTTTTATAAGTTTTTAAAGAGTCTTCATGGAGGGTCTTTGGCCACACAAGGCTATTAAATTTCCTTGCAAAAATGATATTTCCTTTCGAATCGGTTGGTGTAGATATAGCAATTCAAATTCGGGGGTTCTTTAATAAGACCACAGGTTTTAGAGACACTAAAAATGGGATCCTATTGCTACATTTTTAAGAAGGTTTTTAGAAAGGTTATGATGTATATCCAAGATTGCATTTATTGACGATAGATAGATATAGATTGATGCATAGACCAAAAATACTTAAATTATAAAGTTCTTAAATTTTACGAGTGTCTGATTTTAAAAGCGATTTTAAAACTGCACTCCATTTAAACACGACAATCAATTATGTTCGAATTGGAATAGTTTGCAATAATCGCGGGCTTGACGGGTAACAGCCGTTGTTTTTCTAAAACGTGTTATATTTCTGCAAAGTGTAAGTTTTACTGAATTCTTTATTCACTAAAATTTACAGGAAAATCTCTCTGCAATAAATTCTCGTTGAACAACTCTTCTTGTTAAATCTTTCTTCCAAATTTGATTAATCGCTTTTACAGCTCGTCTGAGAACGATGAGCGTGGTAGAGAGGAAGAAAGGATAGACGGCTGGTAGCCAGAAGGAATTAAGTTAGACACTTACCAGAAGGAGCGGCATCTTTTGGAATGGAGTAGGACCATTTTTAGTGCATAGAACTAAGTCAATATAAGAACTGAATTAAATTATTTTGGGAATATTTTCTCTACTGTTTCTTTCCCCTCCTGTGCAGTCTTCTGCTGCGCAGTAAACCAATCGATAAGTAATTGGCGTAAATTGAGAACGTTCTAACACATGCCTTTCCCGCCATGTCTCGCGCCCCTTCCCCCTTCTCCTTCAATCAACGTGTCCGCATGAATTAAAAATCATCTTCATTTAAAGATGTTCCACTTTGCTTGAAATCTTAATAGCTCGTTTAATAAAAAGATGTTTGCGTATGCACGTATGTATATGTATACACATATAGGCGCGCATGTGTGTGCGAAAGAGTTTTCATGTTGATACTTCATGATGTTGAAATGACCCAGACGAGAAATAATCCAGAGATTACTTTAAATGAAACAATGAAAGATAATTTCATTCGCTTGTTAACCAATTACATTTATTCCCCTAGTCTTCTAAAACACATTAACACAAACACGTTAACACATTTTGTCGTCTGAAAAGTAATTTACCTGGATTTGTTCTAAAAATTTCATTTGTAATCAAACATAATAATATGGCAACGCTAAAAAGTAAATTTCCGGCATTACAGAGTGTAAAACGTGTCCGCTGCTGTTGACGCTTGAGCCACTGTTATTGTTGCCTTTAGGGGATCTGCTGCTGTGAGTAATTATTTTGGTTCAGTGTAATTAAAGGCACATTATAGCCAGGAATGAGAAGGAAGAAAAATTATATCACTTCTGTCTATTAAAACAAAAAATTGGGAGAAAGAATGAAAGAAAATGCAATAAATCCGCAATATTATTATAAGAAGAATAATTTTATAGGTAGTCGAAGGATATAATAATTTTTTATCATCCAGCAGTACTTTTTCGGTCCTTCATAAACGGTACTAAACAGTAACAGCAAGCATTGTTTGTTAGCAAGAACTAACAAAATCCCTAACAAAAGAGCAATTGAATGAATGAATAATAGAATGAATGAATAGCTGATCGGTAAAAGAGTAAGTGAAGGAAGTGGCGTTCTTCATGAATACCAAAAAAAAAAAAAAACGCAAATAAAAATGAACGTGAACGTGAACGTTTTAAAGTGAATAAAAGGAAAGCAATTGTTTTGCATGCCTTAAGTCCTCTTCGTAATGACTTAGTGACTGACTGACTGAGTAATTGCATTGATGAAGAGGTAGGAAACGTCTGGAACGTGAAACCGGTTGTGGATTTAACGTAAAGTAAATGCAAAGTAGCTTTAGTGAAAACGGTTGAGAATTGGCGACGTTTTTATTTAGAAACCCACCTTCGCCGTAATTTTGATGCTGAAACTCACCTTAGGCGTAAAGACCCTAATTAGACCCTTATTAGACCCATTAACGTAATTTTTCCATTAAAAACATTCGGGTTTAAACCCCGTTGGCATATTATTTTTTCAATTAGAACCTTATTTATTTTATTATTTATTTTTAAAAAAATTACTTTTACTTTTAAAAATAAAAGTAAAAGTTTACTTTTAACTTTTACTTTTTAAAAATGAATCTTAATTGGTGGTTGGAAAATGCTAGTATATAGAAAATATTAAGAAACATATTTTTTATATAATAGGTTTATATAGTAGGAAGTGGACAGGGGCCACCCATACCGCTAAAGGCTCGTTTCTTACGAAAAAATTATTGGGCCAATCGGTAGAAAATGTCGCGAAATAAAACCAGGTCGGATATAAAACCAGGTGGAAAGGGGAGTAGACGTTCCCAAAAGGACGCAATGGGCGGTTTTTGATAAAAAATTATATTGCGCCAACCGATAACAAATATCATGAAACGGATTTCTTATCGTTTTGACGACAAAGAACACAACGAGAGAAAATAATAAATGTACTTCCTCAAACAGCTAATTTGATGGCCAGGAGAGTATCAATACGTTTTTTTTTCTTTGTTTTCAAAAACTATGATCGCATCTGAAGTAGCTGAAGTATGATCATATCGTAGCTCAATATTAGTTCGTATTGACCATCATCCACCTCATAAACAAAAGACTTTTATTACGAAAAAATCTTCAACAACTCTTATCGAAAAACTTTTAAAATAAAAGTCTTTGAGTAACTCTTATTTCATGACTTTTATTATAAATGTCATAAAAGTTTCGACCTCTGAATAGAAGGCGTTGTCTTGAGATTTCAACTTAGTTCAAATTTGCCCATAAAAACACATTTATATTCACTTTTTACATTTGAGGATTTGTGCGCCCACATGGTTTTTATTTGCAATTCAATTTCAGACTATTGCCTGCTTAAGTAAAACCCTCCATGTACTGTCATTAGGAGAGAAGTAATTTTTCTTAGGCCAAATGGAAAAAAATAAGTTTAATTACGTTACTTATAAATTCCGATCGACTCCCGGAGTAACTGAAACGAATTAAGAAATTTTTGATTTAGGTGAAGTAAATAGGATCTAGGTTTATAGAAGCTTTTAACTTAGTATGCCGTAGAAGCAACCGGAGTGGTTTTTAGAGTCCGTAATTATAGATAAAGATAGAGGGTATAATTGTTTTCATAATTTTAAAAATCGTGATTTCGTGACATTAATTTTTACAATTAAAATACATTTTGCTTTAAAACTTCTCAACGGGGATCCTTCCTGTATTAATCGCGGGGGCTTATTTTCATATCAAACTCTGCATTCTCATATTATATTTATCTATATAGAATCTCTTTGAACGAATAAAAATCTACTAATAATAAAAATGGTTGCCACTATCACGACTGAAGGCTTTTACAGCTTCATGACTTTACTACCGTTGACAGCTTTAGTGAATATATAAAAAAATTCCAGTAAACTGATATTATCTATTTTACATAATATTAATAACAAAAGATGAATTAATTTTAGCTAGTATTTGGTTTGAGTGAAACAAATTCAAAAAATCTATCATAACAATTTTACGGAAAACGTAAAAAATTAGTACTAGAGGATATTCCTCTACACATTTCCGACCGGTAAGTCTTCGAATAGTTACAGAATATTTTAAAAAATCATTCGTTCAATTTTTTTTTAATTTTTTCTTGTATTAGAATTGGTTAATCTTTCGACAACTTGCAGGATAAAGCATATTCAAAATATCTTATATTTTCCCCTTAAAAATTCGATGGATTTTACTAAAATTTTCTGAAATAAATCTATTGAAAATTTGATAATTTTTAGAGGAAAAATTTTAATATTTCTAATATGTTTTTCAAAAAAATGTGAAAATATAATTCCTAATTATGAAATATTTAAATAACATTAAGACTCGTTTAACGTAAATAATTAACCATTTTATAAAAAATAGAACAATACTTTAAGAACAAAGCAAACATTTCTGTATTATATTTATAGAAAACTATTTTTATTATTAATATTTTTATTCTTTTTTTTACATATTTACATTTGTTTCCTACTTTATCTTTCCTTCCTTCATTACTATACATTTAATTTTATACCGCTAATTATTTTACCTTCAATCTGCCGTCCTTGAATGAAATCATTAAGTGATAAGACTGTTTAGAATTCTCAAAAGCTCCCAAAAGTCCTCTAATTTAGCATTGCTTTCACTCAATTGGATATTTTCTACATGTTTTTTAACTGAATAACGCCTTTGTTTTTTAATAATTAAAAGGGAAGAAGCAAAATTTAATTCCAGTAGCCGCAGAATATTAATTATTTCCTTATAAATTTGTACTTTACTTGTGCACACTTCCGCTTCTGGTCAATGCTCCCATGAATATAAATCACGTTTACAGCAGTCAGACATCGACAGCAATAACAGTGACAATAATAAAAGCAGCAAAAGTTACGTCATCACACTTCTGTAACTGTTGAAGGAATAGATTTTGTGATTAATTATTACGCAATTGTAATAACTTTCACATAAATTCCTGTAAGCGATGTCAACCAATTAAAGCTCTTATTTAGTAACCAAGGAAAGAGACAGGCAAGAGCGTTAACTTCGGCCTAACCGAAGCTTATGTTCTCTACACCCATAACATAAGTTGATGCTCTTAAAAATCTGTACGTTGCACGCCCTTTTAATAAAACATGTCCTGTTTTATGACTAATTTATACTATGTCCACATTGAGTCGATTCCTTTGAAATTGAGTAAATTTCGTCTGAAATTGACGGTGTTCGGTTTTGTCATCCACAACTTCATCTGACGTTTTGTTTTTTAACTAAGTGAGATTTTCGACGATACAGGCAAATAATCGAAATTGCAAAAAATTTTCAAATTTTTAATGTTTATATGGAGATCATAAATAATTTAAACGTTTCGCAAGCGTGTACAGAGGATGTGGATTTCCAAGAGGGAAATAATAAGGAAAAATAAGAAAGTTGACTCTCTAATAATCCGGTAAGTAATTATGCTCTCTTTGACGTCTTTGGCACAACGATTGACGGTGGTTAGGGAAAGCATTGGTCATTTTAGATCCCGAAATACGCATTTTCTCAGTTCACACAATTTCAAATTTTAAAATATCAATAAACCCCGTTTCAATTCAGTTAACGAAATATCAAACTAATCCCAATTTAGTATACATTTTAGTACAAAATCAGGTTGACTTTGTAAATTTGTTCGCCATCCCAATTTCGTGTGACGCCCTTTCGAACGGCGAAATTGAACAAAAAGTCTCATCTTCTTACTTTCCTAATTGCCTAATTTCGGTTTAGTGCGAACATAGTACTTAATCAACTAGCTCATCTTTAACACAATCCTATAAATGTCCACACATGGTATAGTATAAAAGGCTAATATGTAATGGGATCTAATGTCCAGCAGTACAATCTGGTCCATAAAATTTCAATTTCAATATAGACTGTGAAATGGATCTTCGCAATTTTATTTCATGAAAAAGTAAGTGTGGATTTAGGCTGATTTCGTTGTCCTGGCGCACTCAACCTACTTTTTCAACATAATATAATGCTTGTGGTTAGTTTGATAAGACGCTGTCACCCAATTCCACCTACAAACGTTGAAAGTGAAACGGAGAAAAGGAGAAAGTGCAACGTTGAGAATTATACGCAGGTCTATTGGGCGTCATAAATGAGCGCGGTTCTCATCTGGTTTGGTCTATTGTCAGTAAAACTTATACAGGGAATATTTATAACAGGAAACACTTGCCTAAAAAGTCGTGAAAGTATATTTTTCTGCTCCTACAACTTCAAAATCTCCAGACAGACCGACAAGAGAGATAGTGAGAGATTGACAGACAGGCAGGCGGACGGGCAGAGATAGAGCAATATGAATCTGATCTAGAATCTAAATAACTCCCTGTACCTGTCACGCCTTCTTTAAGAGGTCACAGATGGAGGAACAAATATAATGTACCCTAAGGTAAAGCTTCGGATGTAAGGTATATAAAACACCAAGGAATACTAGCAAATTTTGTTAATGAATTCATTAAGATAGTCTGTACATTATATCCGCAAACATTCCGCAATTGTCCTACGAACATACACACACCACATCACATATCTTTAGAAGTGTCAGTAGATGGTATGAAAAGGAGGATAACAAACGTGATTGTTGGTAACATCAGTATCATATATTTTATATACCTTTAATTGCTATCAAACCAAAAAACAACAACAGTTCTCTATCAAATAAACATAAAAAGGAGCGTTGCCAATCATGATTATACAAGCAAAAAACAAAATCAAAAGTCATTTCCTTGAAAATTTAATGCATGCTTCCGGTATTGCCGGTGATGTCGCGTAAGATAATGTCAATAATCTGATCGATGAATACTGATTAATTGTTTCGCATGTTTTGAATAGAGTTCTCACTGATAATAAACAATGTAGTGATTGAAATTCAAATGTATTATATTTTTTTATAAAATTTTATTTACTGAGAGACATATAATCTTGTGCCTGTATGTTAGAAATAAAAGTTCAGAATTAACAATTTTCTATTTGACAAACAATATAAAATAAAAAGGAACAATTTCGTTTTATGATCATGCCAGCAAAATAACGCACAGTAACTGACCGAACAAACTGACCGCACCAGATACTAATCAACCGAAATTATTCCTTCATCAAAAAAATGAGTGGTAATTTGTAAAATGAATTTTGTAGGATATTCATTTGGTATATTAAAAAAAATAAAAATCGTAAGCGAAGGAAAAAATTTACTAAACAAAAACTTTACAAACTTCTGCGTAATAAATTTATTGTAACATTTCGTGCGAAGAAGGCAGAGGTCCTGAAGCAGAGACCTGAGACAGAGATGTCTGGAACAAGGGAGCAACAGCACTGGCAGTAGCAGGAACAAAGAAGTCCATAATCAAAAAAGCACTTAAAATTCTCCAAGTCCAGTCAGTTGAAAGACTATTCAGTCTGCAGATATATTTTATACACATTTCTTAATCAGTTTTGGTTAATTTGACCATTCCTCTACATCATGACAGCCCCGCTTCGCTCCTTCACCTCTTTCTCATATCCATTATGTATTCCTTATTAAATGTGTGAGGTTTGCTTCGTGAATGCCTGTGCTTGTTAACATATTTCCCAAATGCTTTTTTCCTTCTCGTAAAATATCATCTGCCAATCATTGAAAGATCATTTTTTTATCGAATTTTTCGATCTTTGCTTTTAGTTCGGTTATTGCTCAACAACGATCATGATTTGTTGTCATTGTTTTATCAGTTTCGTTATCAGTGAACGCTGATGTTCTGTCAGTACGTGCTGCCTGATACTTTGAGAAATATTCTCGTTTTTATGCCGCAGGTGGATCCAATAATTTGGGTTAATGTCCTAATTTGGCTTTGGATATAGACTGATCACAATCAGTTGTCTAGGCGTATTTCTATTTTCTATTTCTCTTTAGACGTATTTATTTCCCTGACAGGGTTGCATTTTTTAATATTTTATAAGTGATTGTACTTTAAAAATTTTCTTTAACCTTTTTAAACGCGCGTCGACTTTAACGATCCTCACAATGTGGTCATGGTGCCGACCATTTCAATATTGCTGAGGAAATAATCATAATATCGATAAAGATCACAGGCCGAATTAGCCATGAATACTGCCATAACTTATTTGGCAATGAGTTTCTTTTTTATGTGGAATTTTATCGGCGGATTAATCATAAAAATAAATACAATGATAATGATAATGCAATAACGATCAAAATTAAAGCAATAAAAACGTAAGAAAAAATTAAAAGAAGTAATAACGCTATGTGTGGTCTGGCCGAGGCTTATATATACACCTTATATATACACACCCTTTAAACTGATCCTAATAATCAGGGGGCGGAGTATTCACTATTAGTGTTACATGCCCGATCTTCGTCAATTTAAATCTACTAACTCATCTTCAGAAGAATAAAGAATAGAGAGTAGTATGTATGGAAAGTTAAGACACCCAGTCAATCAGACAGGCAGACGGACAGACAAATTATGATACGCAATCAAACCATGACTGCAGAAGAAATTTAAATGCTTTAATAAATTTTAGAAAGATTTCATTAGAAACGCGTTCAATACGCGTTTAGATCGTGATAGTGATCATATGGTCACTATCTGTAATGCTGACTATAGTTCATTTTCTGAAACTCTGATGTTTTTTCAATATAATTGAAAGAAATGGCGGTAGAGATTAATGTTTGGCCGGTCATTGGTAAATCCTGATAAATTGGTGGATGAATCGAAGATGTGCTTCTGTCTACTGGGCCCGCGTACATATTCGTCCGTTGAACACGTATCGCTTGTCATTTTTAATCTATTTCTCTTTAAAATTTTCGGTTCATAAAATAATTTCTGATTTTGTCTAAATAATTTAAAATCGAATAGAAGTTTAAATTAAAATCGCGTCCCAAAAACTCAAGTTACCTTCGTTCATGTGAAATGACAAATGAAAAATTAATTAATTAATTAATTAAAAAATTAGGCGATATAATAGCGATAATTCATTCAATGACCATTGTGGATAAATCAAAAGCATTCTGCCGTCTAATTGCGATTAGGTTTAATTCAGTTTTGTCGCGTGAAAGTTATTGTAGAAAGGTCAAAAACTGATCGAGAAGAAAGATTAAAAAACTTTTTGTTACGAATAAAACGCAACAATTAATTAGCGAATGATAAAATGGACTGAGGAATGTTTAAAACATATCGTAAATTTTGTGTTTTTCGAAATCTATTTATTGACGAATATTTATTTTGTCCTTTTCAAGCTAATCCCTTTCGGATATTATACAAAACATAATTTTAGTGCTTTTTTCATGACATGAAAAGATTCGTCCCATAGATCCGCGTGCAACCACCGATGTGCTTGAGCGGGGCTCTTATCATGGTGTAAAAGAAGTTCTTCCACAAATCCGGAGGTTTCTGGCGGATCGCTTCGGTCAAATTAGGTAATATTCCTTAATTGCCGTTTTGCCGTGCGGCAGAAACTCGCACAACTCTTAAATTTTGGTTTTAAAACAGCTCCTTCCTCCCCTTTTGCTATCCTCGCCCCTCCTTCCATGTTTCATGGCTGTTTCATAACATTTTCCATCGATTGGCGCATTACCTTTTTTTGCCAAAGGCACCTTTATAGAGGTGCCCTCGCCCCTCCCACCCTGTTTTAAATCCGTTTTCCGACATCTACAATCTATTGGTGTAATGCAATTTTCAATCGCCCCCACGACCACTTCACACTAAGTCGAAAATCTGGTCCTCAATATTTTCTATTTACTTTCATAATAACAATATCTCGCCCAAAACACCCAATTTATAGAAATAATTCTATAATATAATCCCTGTAATCAGTCGGCGGTGCACGACTCCTTTAATATTCATTAATATTCATTTAACATTCATTTCGTACATGATAAGCAAGTTTTGGGCCGAAGAAGATTATGAGAAGGCAATGTTTTCCGCTCTGTCTGATAAAAGACTTACATCTCATAATTGACATAGTGACACATATGACGAGGAACATGGCCGAGTTCACACCAAACATTTGAAACACGTGTTAAATGACGCCTCATTGAGGGGATATGTCGCCGATACAACGCGAGCTGCGAAGCCATAGCCCACATGATTTCAAAGTGTCCAGCTTGTGATAATGCCCTGGCGCTTACTGAATATCTGAGAACTCATACCAAGGTCTCAAACATTTTATATACACGTTGTTAAGAAACACTGCTTTCATGTTCAACGAGACAGATATGATTCTCTCACACCGGACCCAGTGGTAGAAATTGCGAAGCAAAAGTCTATTTAACTGAATTCTAAATTAAACAGAAGGGACCACAACCGGCCTGACAATACTGTGAGATAAAGCTCTTAAGAAGGTTGTAATGGTGAATGTTGCTGGGCCTGGTAGCAGTAATTTAGGAAAAACATGCAACATAAATACATGGAAAATAGTGAATAATTGTGGATGCAATGGAAATTACAACGAACACAAGTAGTCTCATTGGTAATAACTAGTACGACAGTTGTGTCGAAAATGTGATAAAACACCCTTACCTGGATGCAAATGTTAGCTATTATAGACTCGTGTATTTTTAGGAAAGATTTGCAATTAAATTAGTACGACTCGATTATGTTTAAATCTATATTAGTAATAGATACGAATTTTAATTGGATGAAGGGCTCTAGGACTGCATATCACTACAAAATGCGCTACGGAATAATAGTAATAATTGTTGTTATTATAATAATAATGTTCATAAATATAATAATAAAAATAATTAGTAAGAACAATTGTGTAAATAATAATTGTATTATTAATAATAGTAATGATAGTAATAAAATGATTATTATTAAAACAATGATTATAATAATATTTATGATAATAATAATACAATAATAATAAAGGTAATACTGTCATTAATTATACTAATATTAAAAATAATTATAATGATGGTACCTGCACAAAGACTATCGTTTGGTGATGGTGTTGGTACAATCGATGGTACTTACGCAAAAAAAGAAATAACAATTAAAATTAATCAAACAATCGCGCTTGCATTTTCTGTTAAACTGTTGTTGTTCTTGAGGCTGTTTTACCTTTATTACTCTTATTGTTTTTGTTAGTGTTGCTATAACGGTAGTTGCTGTTTTAGTTATTATTATTATGAATGCTACTTCTTTACATGCATTGCTCTCGCTTGTAATAAAAAAAACAGCACCAACAACAAAAAGGTGTCAAAATACTATGCAAATAATTGTAAAACGCACTCATGCGTCGCCCACAAAACAAAACGATTGCTACAACTACATCATCATCATCAACAACAATAACAACACAAACAACAACAAAGTTTGCAATTATAAATAAATTGTTGAGGCCCGAATAAAAGCCTATGGAGACAATTTGTTTCGTTCTCATATTTGCCATTTTGTCAACCCGCAATTAGCCATGGCAATAAAGCGTTTCTTCCAAAAGAAGCAACAACAACACCAACAATACCAGCTTCTGATAACTTTAGCAGTTGTTTGCATTTGGTTAATGTTACTAATTTTTTGTCTTTTTATCTGATGTCTGTTTGTTTTCGTTTAGGACTCCGTGATATTTGTCGTGTGAATATGTAAGTGTGTATGTGTGACTGGAAGTGTGTGCATGTGAGTATGTGTGCTTGTTTACTTTTAGAAGAATTCGTAATTGCCGCGGATTACCTCGTGTATTTCATTAATAACAATAATGCTTTGAACAAACTACATTAAATGGATTCATATTTTCAATCTTTCTATCTTTCTCTAACATTAAGGAACAAAAGCACAAAATTTCACTGGAACTTCTCTTTAGTACAAACCACTTGAAGCTACATATTTAAATTTTATTTCGAACGATTGAATTTTTACTGCAGGAAATAGATTTCAGAACAAAAATTTCCGAAGAAAGAAATCTTCAAAAATTCATGCACAAATTTTTACATTCTTACTTAGAAATAGGGTTTTTTATCCCAAAAATACATTCGGTTTTTTCTTATCTTTAATTTATGCGAATTATGCGAAAAGCCATTTCGCTACAAAGTTTCTCAAATTATCATAAAGAAATTTGTTAAGTTAAACACCATTATTTATATAATAAAAACAATTTGAATGCCAAAATTAAATTATGAGGAGAGAGGCGTGAACGCGTTATGAAGTAGGAAGTTCGTTTTTTATGTAGAAAACCGGGAGGAGAGACGAATTGAAACTTATTGTGACTTCAACAAGATATGCTCCAGTGAAGTAACAGTAATAATGAAAATAATGTTCTCTGGAAATTCATTTTTATTAAAATTCAGTTTTGGTCTAATAAATAATTTTTCTTTCTTCTATTCCTTTTAAAATTCATCAAAATAAAAAAACCTCTTTTTTTAAAACTTATATTTTAAAAACTGTTGTTGTAAAGTTATGGCAATGACATAGGATTGACAGTAAGTGCTGAATAACACTAGGTTATGAAATAGGTTTAATTGGTGAATAACGCTAATTATTCTAGTTTTTATCAATCATCAAATATTTTATAGATTTGGAGAAATCGTCTTTTGTCAGGTAGCTTGATTAAACTTATACCCTTCTCATCTGTAAATAAATCCTTATTACTTTGAAATTTTTGAAAGGATATATTCCCCTTGAAAGCACAAAATAAATTTAAGTGAACATAAAATATTGCCTTTAAAGCTCACACATAGTACTTTACATTGTTCCTTTTTTGTAAAAATGCTTCCAAAAACATAATAAGGACGTTCAATGTATTCTCCATATCAGAGTGACTTAACAACAGGGTAGTTGAGTGTAGTTGGAGTAGCGGTCGCCACTCTTTATGGTCGCCACTCAGATTAATTCTATACTTTTTCTATTTAAGATCATTAATTTAGGAGTTATCCCTTAATAAAAAAGCCCCCAATGCTCAAATTTTAAAACTGTTGTGTGAGAATTTATTTCGCAAAAGTTAATCTATATACTCATGACAGTGGCATCCTAAGTATTATTAATTGTTTCCAATCACGAAAAAGGATTGAGAACATCATTGATCATTATGTATCTTTAATATTTGGCTCATTTTCTCTATTACTGTTCTCGATATTGGTGGACTTTCTTTTTCCAGTTTTCGTTTTCCTAGAAAATATTCATCCTTGTTGTTCGCAAACAGGTCAGTTGGTTGGCCAATTAATTTGTAATTGACTAATATGAATAAAACATACATCTCTTTTTTCATCTTTGTTCATTTCTATTTTTTTTGTTATGTTGCTTAATATCTAATTAACAAAATAAACAAGGTTTTCTTTCTTATCACATCGAAGTCGTTTCGACACTTAAAATCTTAACGACAAAAACAGAAATAACAACACCCAAATATTTAAAATGTGTTTAACAGCAAAACGTTTAAATACGGATAAACAATAAATGGGTCGTTAATCATGGTCAATATAATTGACGTAAAGTATTTCCATGATTTCCATGATTTTTTTGAAAACTTTTTTTCGAAAAAATGGGCTAAAATAGTGTGAGGAGCAATGGAGTATAGGAATTGGGAGACACAATATATTCATTATCAGTGACTTCTAATCATTACCACACATAACAAATGATAACTGCAATAAAAAAAGTTGGAAAGTTATGAATACAGTTCAGATTATTCACAACATTAATAAAAAATGTTACAAACAATAACCAATTTTGTGGTGTGAAGGCACGTGCGAAATTTGAACTCTCTTTGCTTTCTTGAAGATAATTTTTTCACACCGAAGAAGCTGCCGAAGCCTACGAAACATCGCCGACACCGGTTTACCTGCTACCAACCTACCAAAACAAACATAGGATGATTTCAAAAATAAATTCCTTATTTTCTATTTAAAAAAAAACAATGGAAAAACATATTTTAAAATATTGAAAGAAATATTTTGAAAAGTTCAAAAAAATGACAATTTTAACTGAAGGTACCTTTATAAGAAATCCTCTATGATGCATAGGCTGTTTCCTTTATATTAACATTTTCATTATATTTTGTTATATTATATTAATTTTATTATATTTGTTGTCGTTTCATTCTCAAAAGACTACGTCATCAACATTCAAGAAATTTTAATTGGAACCTCTGCAATTGATTTAATTCTATTTTTGCGTAATAAAATTCAAGTTTACAGTCAGCGACAAAAAGCCGCTTATCAAAGGCGTTCAATTATGGAGGTTTCAGAATGGAGATGGGGAATGGTAAGCGCTTATTATTTCGAACGTCTTAACCGCTCAATTAGAAGGAAAATCATTTGATGCCACTGTTGTGGTCGGACGGAATGTCAATGACTTCAATGCGAAGTCTGTCGGATTTAGCTGTCAAGGATTTAGGAAATGGCAGGTAGAAAGAAATAAAAACAATCGAGGTTAAAAGATATCGATTACTACTTGTTGATTTCAATTTTAATTCAATTTGAGAACCTCACGTTTCATTTGCAAAAGCAAAAACAAAAAACCAATTGTGATGAGTTGTAAAAGAGTGTTACCCGTAGCTAAGGAAAGGGAAGGCAATTAAAAGGTTAGGTGGAAACAATATTTAGCTTTGTTTTGTGTAATTTATACGGTCGGCAACGTTTTGGTTAAAACTTTGTGCCACAAAGCCGCATGCCGCAATTGAAAGAATTGTATCGGCAGAATTTTAAATTCAATTGAAATAATAAGAAAAATTGCAATATTATTTGAAATAATTGGATAAATCCGCATTTCGCGCCCTCATTTTGAAATTATTTGGTTTATTTATTTTCTAAGAAATCTAAGGTTTCTGAGGACCGTTTCTAAGAAAAACATTTTGAATTTTCTTTAGAGAACTCTGTGGTCTCAATTTTCATTCCCCTTTCTTTCCTTCTTAGGAGTGGACTTTTCTTGATGACCGTCAAAATGGTGATAATTAATTAATTATACGTATGCATTATTAAATTGACGTATTAAATCACATAATCGTGGCAATTAATTAACTATTTATTAAATTATTAAATTGATCATAAATGAGATGAGTTTTTATTAAATTCATTAATGACAATGTTGGGTAAACTGAAAGGACATTTCCTACAGGATATTTCTATTAATATTGGCAAAATATGTATGTTTTAATGACAGAATTATTTTCACGTAATCTTTCGTCAAAACTTTCGTCAGGTTCCTTAGATAATGTCTGTTTTCCATTAACCATCCATTTGTTTGCGCGCATCAATAAAAGGCTCCTCACTACACGACGTATTGAATGTTATTGAATAGATGTATACTACGCTGCTTCCCTCACACTCAAACGAATGGTTTCTTACTCGCGTTTTATTCAATAGCTGCTTCGGTACCGGCACTCAACAATATTCGGCTTCGGCATCCAGTTTTTGACTGGAATGCACTGATAAGCATTACTAACATTTGTTTACTCGTGTCAGCCGAATTTTTATCTGCTGCTTATCTTCAAGCTGTCAAGCAGAGAAACACAAAAGGGAAGCGAAGAAACGCCTTAGTTTCGTTTTACATTATAAGGTCCTAAGTTTTCGTTCGGTTTCATCGCTTTGTACATAAGCGGTTGCTTAAGAAAACACACGGCGCCTAAGCCAACATTTTTTGTCTAGACTTCTAGATAGCTCTCAAGCAAAACAAAAATAAACTTTTAGTGCGGCAGTGCCAAACTATAAAATAAATCAGTCATTTTATTTCAGCCAAATTTTGTTGTGTAATTTAAATATATTGTCATATTTCTCTTTATAAGAAATTGTTGTTATTTCGACTGTTATTGGTTTTATTTGGCAGTTATTAAAAATCCGTTTTTAAGTAGTTGGTTATAAAAAATTCTGATTTAGGAATTTAAAAATATCTGAAAATAAAGCCCACTCAGATCGAGGTAATCTGATTGTTATCGGCAATATGCTAGATGGAAGCGGGAGGATGGTATTTTACAGCGGAGGGAATTATATTATTTAACGCTCTCTTACACTTCAATTCAATCAAAGTCTTGCTTAACGCTTGAAATCTCGTTGTTAACTGAAACAGCTGGGGCTGGGGTCAATTTAGTTGAGCGTTAATTCGCCGACGACGACAACGACGTCGATGTTACGCGTTGATTCGTCGCTCAAACAACAACTGCGACTGGAAGGCTGATGAGACTGAATCAAGCAAGCGGATAACGTTGTGATCAAGAGCAAAAGCTCACAACGAGAGATGGGATACCCCCGAGCAACAGAAGTTGAAACTCAACAAGTAACAAATTACGTCCACTAATTATCAGCCAACCAAGAAATTAACTAACTCTAACAAACTTGTTGGTTCGAGAGATTAACCGGCAATAGAACGACAAACCGTTTAGCGAACATTTTTCAATTTTTATTAACCTCTCTCCCACCAAGAAGTTCAAGTTCTCAATGTTTGTTGGATAGAGTGCCACTAGAATGTTGGTGGTTGAACGTTTGATTTACTGAACGAGTAGACGCATTTAAGTCAAGTTTAACCTCAGATTTAAGTCATGCCATACACCTGAGAATACTGCAACGCATGCCCTTTGTATTGCGAACAAAGTGATCGGATTCCAACTCGAACATTTTTGAGTTCGACGCTTAAATGTCCATCAAACGTATAAGACATTTCGTTTTCCAACTAATAATCAACCTTATGCATGAGATATCTTAATACTCGTATTATTATTCTGGTTTAATGACAGTTGTTGCTACCAATACTGCTTCAGCGGTGCTGCTTTTACTCAATCCAAGAACGTCATGCATCGCCTCCAATTAAACTTACCAAATATCCAGAATGACTTGGTAACCAAAATCAGCAACCGTCGAATCTCCTTAGAAATTATTGATTTTTTGTTTCTTCTGATTTGCTCGTTAATTGCTTCCAGTTTTATTGCTGTAGTTGGTGTTTTTGTTACGTCTACGTTGTTGTTACTACTCTCCAGAGGAGCTCCAATATCTCCCTTCCGAAGAAATCTTTCCGAGGATTCCTCATGCTGGAGAGTTATTATTAGGTTCCAAATATGTCACAAAAATTTTAATAGAACAAAAATTTACAAATAAATTACAATTTGTTATAAACAACTCAGAAGTATAAAAGTTGTTCTCCTCTTCCTTGCTAAAGAACATTGCTAAGCACTAATTAGTCCCCATCTGGTCAATTCGTAATGGACATATTTCCCACGGGAATGCGTGACCACAGAGCAGTTCAGTGATCGCAGTTATTTAATTTTTTCCTGCTGTTCTTTTTCTTTATTTAACTCCCATTTATTTCACGCCTCTGCAATTAGCATCGACTATCGCTTCGGCTGTCTTCTTCAATAAACTAGTCAGACCGGCTAAAGAAATATGATAATTGAAGATGATGATGGTAGTCATATATCATATAGTTTCGGCCATATATTTTAAAACGATATATCATTTCAGAAGAATAGCATTTAAACAAGAAGAAAGTCAAAATGGTTGTCGGGATGATAATCGTTAATATCGAACAAATCATTACTAAACTTAAGATGGTTATTTATCTAATTCTATTATGATTATAATTTCCCTTTCGATCCATTTAAACACCCTTCGCCCTTAAGAATTTGTAATATAAATTACGATGTGATTTTTTTGCTATTAATCCTGTTTCCTAAGAGACCGTATATACACAAAGCGAATATACAATATTTTCAAATACGTAACGCCCTATTTTTATTGATTTTTACAGTTGTTTCGCATTTCCAAAATCTTCCTTGAAAACAAAATCAGCGACGTTTCTGGCGATTTATACCCTTATTCATAAAGTCACCGGGTGAGTTAAGACGACGTCGTCTTAAAAGTCACTTTTCGAGAGACGTCGTATTCACAAAGTCACATTTTGAGCGGGTGACCCTATTTTACGTCGTTCCCACTGCTTAGCGTAGTATTTTTGTTGTTATTTAAAGATGGTGGAATTTTCGGTGTTGGTGCACGAAATTTTACTCTTGTGGCTGTGTTCAATCATAAATTTCTTTAAAAAAATTGCACCACATTCAAAAATTTTTGATTTTTTGGGCAATATTAGACCAATAAATGCTGAAAAAGGAAAGAATAGTTGAAAGAAAATGTTATAACAACATTTATTTCGTTTTTTTATAACATTTTTTGCTTTTTGTTTGAACAATAATGACAAGCATAATTTTTATTGTTGGGAGTTATGCAACCGTGCAAATTTGTATAAATGCGAACATTTATTAGAAATATCTCAATATAGAGTCTCAATTCATAAAAAAGTAATTACGAATGAACTAAAATACGAAAATTCACTGACAATATCGATAGGTTGTACCCAAAAATATTAGTGGTTTTATATTTCTCTTATGAGTGCGTCTTAACGATATCTTGAGTGTATTTTCGTATTTCAATTCACTCATAGGCCCTTCTGTATAAATATGTTTATGTAAAGCGTACAAAGGATAAGGTCTGATCTTCCGTCGGTAATGCACATTGATAAAATGATGACACTCAAAATTTTCAAATATTGGTGGAGCTTCACAACTAGTATACTTCGTCTGACGGTGTGGACAATCGGTAGTTCTAATATGTTCCTAATTTTTAGTGAAGAAGTATACTTTAAAGTGAAAACTTGAGAAGAGATTTGATAACAATATACCATGTAAAAAATAGCGAAGCAAACAAGCACCGCCAGAGGAATAAACTGGTATCGAACCCGCCGTTCATATAAATAGCAAATTGTAATGTGTGGAACGATCTTAGGAGATTTATAATTTATCTTCGAAAAATCACCACATTGCCCATATCAATAGTATGATAGTGAAATACAATGATAGTGAAAACTATTAAAATTTCAAATGTTTTTTTCATTTGGTTGCGTATAACAAATATATTAAAAATACAGGGATAGAATTATCGTTTTAAAAACGAAAATTCATTTTTAAAAACCAAAACAGCAACTTTTTGTTGAGAGACGACACCTAATTTGGTGTCGTCTTATTTGAGACGACGCGTCGTCAATTATTGACTTTGTGAATACCGATTTCTTACGTTATTGACGACGACGTCGACAGCTGATACATTTACTCATATAGAGAGACGACGTCGACTTTGAGAATACCGGTCGTCGTCTAAAGACGACGACGACACATAAAAGTGACTTTGTGAATAAGGGTATTAATCAATAATTCGGAGAGAAGCCGCCTGATTGAACGGGTACACATTAAAGAGGATTTACATTACCGAGAGACAGTTTTCCAGAAGAAGAGATCTCATTACTACTGCAACTACTACAACAATGCTTGTATGCTTCAGGTTCAAAATTACTCTCCATTACCGCAGAGACTTTGTTGACAGAAAATGTGATTACACTATTCTTGGAATTTTTAGTGTAGAACTTTTGTACGTGGAAAATTTGTTTTAGAGATCTTACCCTGGCGATTTGAGATATGAAAATTCTGCGAAGGAGGCTTGGTTTTGAAGACTTCTTTTCCAACCTTCTTTAAGACTGTAAGTTTTGCAATAAAGATATCTCCCCTTTGGCCTTCACAAGGCATATACGCAAATTTTGAAATTTGCATGGAATCCACAAATTTTGTGCTGAATTGCTGAATCATTCGATTCAATTTCTTAATGAATATTCTGATTGGAATTTGTTGGGAAATAGTAAAAAGTTGGAAAAATCCTTAAAAAGAGTTCACACCTGAACCCAACAATATCATTATATTTGGGAATAACGACAGTATACCAATAGACAAACTGGACTCAATTTATATGAGATGATATTCCGTGATATTAGAAATAAATATATGTAATACATTGTAATTAAACAACAATATTTTAAATGCGTTTTATTTTATAACCAATTATGCAAGTACTAATAATTGACAAGTTGCAATGAAAATTGCATGCAAATTTTGAGTGCACTGCGTGTATCTGCTCAAAAGGCCAATTATATAGCTGGAACGTATCTTTCAGACTAGGACTCCATTTTCTATATCCGTAACAACTTGTGATACATGCTGAAACCCTAGATTTCGTATCGATCTCCACTATTAAATTAATTCCGTAGATGTATTTACAATAGAGATTCTCATCCTTTCTAATTTAAATGAGAAACAAATTCTTTTCATTTACTTTTCTTTTTTCAAAATAGATTCTTTCCACTCCTTTGTAATTATCTTCTCCTCTCTTCTAAACTATTCCCTAAACAACCAAACTATGGAATGTACTTCGCCAAAAAGCAGCTTCAAAAAATTTCCCTTATGCTACAGGAAACTTTTCACCTTCTCAGCCAGTTACTGCATGGCGTGGATGGCTGCTTAATACTTTGTCAATGAAAATATGCGAATATCGGCTGCCTGACCTTCACCCTCCCCCTCATCTTCCTTCCTCCGCCTGTTTTTAATGTCAGCATAAACTTGTGACCACAAACATGTGTTTATGTGTTTATGTTTACAAGTTTTAGTCAGCACAAACTTGAATGCATCCGCTTTACTCCGATTTCTCTTTACTGCAAGGCGGCTCCTGCATCAAAACACAACAAAAACAGAAGTAGTAGTAACAACACTGGTAACAATTTTATAAACAAAAACATTAAAATTGTAACAAATATAGAGGAGAAGATTTTATGGATATATTTTGAAGTGCACAAGATGTATGGCATTGAAATTGGGAGGGGAGATCACACCCATTCTGATACCTAGTACGAATATACCTATATGCGTAGTTCACTTTCGGCGTTTATAAACACAGATAGACGCAGTTGCGTGAAAATTAATTATCACACACGAATATGAAACTTGTTAGCGAAAGGTAGCGGGCATGGTATGCCCACCAGGACCACAATTATAAATAAGGCTGTATTACAGGAGAGCGAGAGGATCTATTGTCGCGAAATGTGGCACGCATATTTTCTGTCAACTGCTTCTATACTCTTCTAAACTTTTGCTCAAATAATAAAGCCTTAAAAGAATGACCCAAATCTAAAGAACCTAAAAGAAGATGCTCAAGTGGTGCTCCTGCTGCAAATGCACCGTGTTAAGGCTTAAGGAATCATTTTGCAAAGCATCGGAGTGGCTCTCGAAGGAAACCAAACAAAGAACTTGTGTTTGAACAAGAAGGGGGAGAATTAAGATTTTGGTAAAGGAGATAAATGAGAGAGAGAGAGAAGAGAAATGAAAAAGTTACGAGAGAGATAGAGAGATTATTGATCTATCAACACTACCCATATCCCAAAACTATAAAGACGGTAACAAAAATGTGAATAAGATGAAAGTCTAATATTCATCACTAAAATAATTCTTTTTAAAATAATTTTAAAGAGGGCTAAAAGTTGCAAGGTTAATTGTATCCAACGTTAAACTCCATAGCGACCTCCAAAAAAATTTTTTTACTTGATGCAAGGGTAGCTTTGTAAAGTCTTATCCTTTATCTTCATTGAGGATTTTGATGTTGCCCCTCCAATGCTGCATCGAAAGGGAAAGGGTAATTGTCGATAACATACAATAGAAAGGACCACGGCAACGCAACAGAAACGACTAAACCGACGGCAAATACACAGAGAAATTAAAAAATTGAAATGTTAGAAAAACGTCAGAGGTCGATAACATGAAGGGTCATTACAAAAGGGAAATGAAGTGAATGCGGAGGATTGGTTTTTAAAGATTGCACCCTGCGCTAAATGAAGACTAATAAAAGCATAAGGACATTCTGATGTGATATCTGTGTGATTTATAGAAGAAATTTTAGACAAAATACTACAACTGCTAAATGTAATCGAGAAGTAGGAGAAGGAGAGAGGAATGAGTTGAATGTATTTGATTTCCTTTTGAAACATAAAACCATTTTCATCAGCAACAATAAACTGAATCTTTTCTTAACGGCAGCTAACGCCGTGACGAGCAGCCATATCATGATAAAAATTCTTTGCCCTTTTTTCCTTTTAATTATATACACTAATATGGGACGACTACGTCTCAACATTTTTAATATGTTTATTTTAGTTTTAGTTTTTTTATTAAAATAAAAGTATTACTTATTAGTGTTAAGTCTGTAGTATTAAATAAAATAATTAAATTAATCAAATAAGTCCTTAGTTCTATATAATTAAATTTTGCTTATTTCTAATTTAGTTTTCAGCCTTTAGCTCAAAAAAGAAATATTAATTATAAACTTTTATTCTTAATTAAACTGCAAATAAATAAATAGAAAACATAAATAACAATAGTTTAGGTTGGTATTAGAAATGCAAACACGATAAAATAGCTGAAATAAGAATAGTATTATTACTTTAAATATAATAAAATAAACATAGACAGCTTCGAATATTTTGAAATCAAATACTGTAAATAAAAATTAAAAAAAAAGAAACAAAGACAGCTCTGTCCGAAAACAAAAAGAACAAGAACAAGAACAGAGAATATAAAAGTCAAATGCAAAAACTTAATTGGAGGAAGTTACGCTCGAGCTCTCGACAAGACAACACGGTACGGGATACTTTAGTGACGAACAATTATTAGGCAAACTAACGAAAAACATTCGACAAACGGACGTCATATCAAGCAAGTATCACGCCAGGTTCGACTCGACTCGACTCGAACAATCAAGTCGACGACATATCACAGGCGTCACACCAGGCTCGTAATATCACGCAAGTGTCATACCAGATTCGACATCACACTCGAATATCTAAGCGGATCCAGCCAACATCAAACAGGACGAAATACGGAAACAAGGACGACAGGACTGTCATTATAGTTATATCAGACACTCAATTCGGAAAGCATTAAATTAAGAATCCATCTGTACAAGAATCATAAAGAGAATTGAATAAAAATCATTTATTGTTTCACTGAAATCAAAAATATTTTGTGAACTGAATTCTGATTACTCGCTGAGTTATATTCCAGCGAAAGAAACAACGTCACAAATGCGCCCGAGCAGGGACAATAAATGATAACATCAATTAACGACGAAAACAAAAAATATATATCAACATGGTTCATACAGGATGGGTATATAAACTAAATAAAGAGCAACTACAAACAATTTGCATCGAATTCAAATTGAAGAATACAGGAACGGTAGACGAATTAAGAAAGACGCTAATTGCTTTTCTCAATATAATACACACGGATGAAGTACAAGCTCGCTTAGAAGAATTGAAAGAAATGGCGACTAACAAGGGAACTTCCGATCCCAGTACAAGTAACACAGTCACAGAAGCTCAAGGCCAAGAGGAACACCCAGCAAATGAAAAAGGACCAGTTTACTTTGATGCACCACCATTACCTGCCACTAATACGCAAGTCATTGACAAAATAAGGAAATGGTCAATAAAATTCGATGGTACACGAAATACCTTAGAATTTATCGAGCGTATAGAAGAATCTGCCAATGTATACGAACTAGACATCAACCTTTTGCCAAAAACCATGCCCGAATTATTAAAAGACAGAGCGCTAACATGGTTTCGAAACAATAATAAACATTGGAGGGAATGGAAACTATTTAAAACAGATTTCCTTAATTTTTTTTTACCAACGCGTTACTTCGAAAGCTTAGAAGACGAGATTAGGAGTTACATTCAAAAACCCAAACAAGTTTTCAAGGATTATTTAATCACGATTCAGGATCTGATGCGTCATGCTAGCTATACAAAGGAGCAAGAACTCGATCGAATATATCGAAATAGTTCAAACGAATATCAACTTTACATCAAACGCAAGGATTTCGCCGATTTAACAGAGTTGATCACCTTAGCAGAAGATTTCGAATGCCTCCAACTAAAGGAACCAACATCTTCAACGGCGGCATATAAGAAGCTAGAGATCATGCATCAAGCTGCACAAGTAGTGGATGTAATAACTGATCCTGTTCACGCTTGTCGACGTTGTGGCCAACAGGGACATTCCAGAAGAAATTGTAAAAGACCACAATTACTCTTTTGCAGGACGTGTGGTCAAAAAGGCGTGCGTGCAATAGATTGCTGCGGGCAGGGAAACGACAACAGGTCTCGAGAAAACCGAGGCGATCCGAGACCAACAGCGGTAATGCCTCCAACGCAAGCATCATAAGTCGATCAACAATCAATCTACAGAAGAATCGCCTTAGTCTTACCGTTTGTATCGATGGCGTATGGACTGAGGCCACAATAGATACAGGAGCCAGTCGTAATTTTATCAGCGAAGATTTCGCTAACGAGATTTGGACTCCCGACATCGACCTATCAGTATCAATAACAGTACGTTTGGCCAACGGCACAACCATCAACATCACCAAATCAGTTATGGTACCAATAATTTTCGGAAATTCGGAATGCGTCTTGCAGCTCTTAGTATTACCAAACGCAATAGATAAAGTCATCCTCGGCCTAGACTTTCTACGTAAAACCAGGATGCAGGTAAATATTGGAGGGTTGTCTATTGTCCTTCAAGAATCCAATGAAGACGCAAACCAAGTTACATGTCCAGTAGTGCGCAGTAACGAGAACGAAAGCATCGAAGAATTTTTACAACAAGAGCTCCGACCTTTCGAAACCATGAAAGGGATCACTAACTTTACATCCCACCAGATTGTAATGCGAGACGAAAGGCCCATCAAGCAGAGGTATTTTCCGAAGAATACCGCTATGCAAGGAATAATTAACGAACAAATCGATGAATTATTAAAAAATGGATACATCGAACCTTCAAAAAGCCCGTACAGTGCACCAATCGTACTTGATCGCAAGAAAAATAACAAGTGGCGTATGTGTGTGGATTACCGTCAACTAAATCAAAAATCAATTCCTGACGCGTATCCGCTGCCCCGTATACAACACATCCTTGATAAATTACGAAATGCAAAGGTCATCAGTACAATAGATCTGAAAAATGGATTCTGGCAAATACCAATGGAAGAATCTAGCAGGCAATACACCGCGTTCACAGTTCCAGGACGAGGCCTTTATCAATGGCGAGTCATGCCCTTTGGGTTGCACTCAGCACCAGCTACTTTCCAACGACTTCTTGATCAAGTTATAAAGAGTTACAACCACCAACAACACTGCGAGAGCTCCGTCAATGCCTCGGCATCACTTCATGGTATCGTCGTTTTGTACCGGAATTTTCATCTATAGTACAGCCAATGACTTCATTGTTGAGAAAAAAAATACCATGGGTGTGGGGAATAGAACAACAAAAAGCTTTCGATAAATTAAAAGAAAAATTGACAGAAGCACCAGTACTAGCATGTCCTGATTTCTCTCAACGTTTTGTACTACAAACGGACGCCAGTAACCAAGGATTAGGTGCTGTACTACTACAAGAAATCGATGGTGAAGAAAAAGTCATCGCATACGCTAGCTGCCGCCTTACAAAAACCGAGTCAAATTATTCCTGTACAGAAAAGGAATGTCTAGCCATCATCTGGGGTATACGAAAGCTACGACAATATTTAGAGGGTTACAAATTTACTGTAATAACTGATCATTTGGCATTAAAGTGGCTCAATTCGATTGAAAACCCTTCCGGACGAATAGAAAGGTGGGCACTGGAACTTCAACAGTATCAATACGAAGTTCAATATCGAAAAGGTAAACTCAACGTGGTGGCCGACGCTCTATCCCGACAGCCTAGAGATGTGCTTGAACGAGCCGAACACACTGTCACTGAAGAACATACATGTCCTTGGACTGAGAAAAAGAAAACAGAAGTTCAACAAAAACCACAAGAACATCCAGATTACGTAATTCAAGACAACCAGCTTTATCGAGACATCCCAACAGGAATCAGACAAGAAGGAGGAAGCCAATGGAAACTCTGCGTGCCAACACATCTACGACAGCGAGTGTTAAGCGAAAAGCGCAGCTGGACACCTAGGAATTTACAAAACAATACAACGATTGAAACAGCGATACTACTGGCCCGGAATGTTTCGCGACGCCAGCAAATACGTCCAGAGTTGTATTCTTTGTCAAAAATATAAATCGGAGCAACAAAAGCCTGCCGGAAAAATGCTCACCCATATGACTGATGAACCGTTTGCAACAATTTGCATCGACTTTGTGGGACCATTACCGAGATCAAAACATGGCAACACAGTATTGCTTGTCTTTATAGACAAATTCTCCAAATGGACAGAGATTTATCCAGCGAGGGCAGCAACGAGTGAGATCGCCAAAAGAGGTTTCAGAGACCGAATTTTATCCCGATTTGGTGTGCCAAAGGTCGTACTTACTGACAATGGTACTCAATTTACTTCGCGTACTTTTCGAAATTACTTACGAGAATTAGGTATAAAACAAATGTACACAGCTCCATATAGCCCACACGAGAATGCAGCTGAGAGAGCTAACCGAACAATCAAGACAACGATAGCCCAATTAACACAAGAAAATCACCGAGAATGGGATAATCATATACCGGAAATAAGCTTAGCAATCAACAGCAGCATTTCCGAAACGACAGGTTATAGTCCGGCATATTTAATACAAGGCCGTGAACCCAGATTGCCAGCAGCATTGTACGACGAAGTTACAATCGGTACGGGAAATTTACCAGAAAATCCTGAAGACAAGGCCAATAATCCGAAAGAAATATTTAAATTAGTAAGCAAAAAAAATTGAAGAAGCATCGGCAGTACAAGCTCGCCATTATAATCTACGACGGCGTTCTTGGCAACCAAAAATTGGAGAACAGGTTTTACTTAAGAAACACCCACTATCCAAGGCTATAGATGGGTTTGCAGCCAAACTAGCTCCAAAATTTGAAGGACCTTACTGCGTTAAAAATTATGTTTCACCTGTTATAATAGAAATTCAGAAAGAAGGTGAACGCATGATTAAGAAAGCTCATTTAAGTCAAATAAAAAAGTTCTACGATAAAAATCCTTTCATATAAAAGGATTAATTTACAAATTCAAAATTTACATGGGCAAAAGAATTTCAAGAAGAAAAAAAAATATAAATCAAAGCACTCCTTGAAAATAATTATTAACTACGCTCAAACTTTGTCAAAAATGAAATTCAAATCAATCAAAGCCTTCCTTGAAAATAATTACTGATGCTCAAATTTTGTTCATACAAAATTCAATTTTTTTTCAATCGAAGCATTCCTTGAAAAAAACTATCCACTGACGCCAGAATATAACCAGGATACATCGGTCATTCATCTTGTGAATTTAAGTATATTTGGAAGTGTTTTTCTTTAAAAAAAAATGAGTTATCAAACCAAACTACAAGAAAGTGTTAAGAAGTTGCGGGAAAGATACCGCATCCTCGAACAAAGGAAAAGACGGGCTGTAAGGTTGGATAAAGAAAGCGTGGAGGAGATGGGACCAAAAGGCCGCTTGCGCGTAAGGAAGGCAACAGAAACATTCGATGAAGTAGAAGGCAGCAAACGACAACGCATAGATATAGATGAATTGGTGTGTCGAATGGACGCATTGCCGAATCCCACCAGTGGTATTTCTGGCGTTTTGGTACCTGCATATACTGGACAAACAGAGGTAGCAATAGGCGATTATAAACTCCTAGCCAACGGTCAAAAACTAAATGACATCATAGTAAACTTCACGCTGAAATGGCTTTGGAAGGAAGCTATCCCTAACGAGATGTCAGATGAAATTCATATCATGTCAACTTTTTTCTACGAAAGATGGATGCGCTTCCCAAACCACACACCGGAGGAACGGTATCAAGGTGTGCAACGTTGGTTCAGAAAAGCGAATTTGACGAAGAAAAAACAAATTTTAATCCCCATAAACCAAAAAGACCATTGGTTCCTGGTAATCGTCAACAATAACGATACCATTTTGAAAACGGAAGCAGATCGACAACCAGCAATACTTGTGTTGGATTCCCTGCCAAGCGACTCTCGGCACAATGTCACTTCAGAAATCCGTACATTCCTTTGGTTGGAATTTGCACACCGAGAAAAAGGGTCAGAAAACGAACATTTCAGCATTGATAGCCTACCCCACATTAACCTGCCACTACCAAATCAAGACAACCTGATAGATTGTGGAATCTATCTTTTGCGGTTTGCGAGGAGGTTCCTGGAAATGGGCCATAAGACCTATCGAAGTCAAATTATAAACACCACATTCTGGGGAAACAGCCTCGATTTTCAACGCACTCGTCGTCAAGTGGCAAGACTCTTGAGAAGCAAAGCGGCTAAAAATGTGAACATTCCACCAATCAATTTGCCGGAGGTCGACACCGACAGCGAGAGCGAAGCCAGTTCGGTAACCACCAGTTCCAACTCGACCAGCTCTAGCGCAAGAAACAGCAACCACACGACGCGTCCAACAACACCAGTAAGTGAAGTCCCACCCGAAACAAATGAAGTACCACCGGTGTCCACAATTACCCAGCCTAAGGGTAAGTCACTGTCACCGCAGGAAGATTGGCCAAAGGAGCTGCTTGTTAGAATTAACGAAAGCCGTCGAAACAAAAACAAAAGGCAGATACGCTATGCGGTACAGTTGGATCAAACGAAATACCAGGTCTGCATTGCCAGATCTGGCACAGCAACAGTTTTTGTTTCTTCTTGCGAAGTAAGGAGAGAGTGAGACGACTACGTCTCAACATTTTTAATATGTTTATTTTAGTTTTAGTTTTTTTATTAAAATAAAATTATTATTACTTATTAGTGTTAAGTCTGTAGTATTAAATAAAATAATTAAATTAATCAAATAAGTCCTTAGTTCTATATAATTAAATTTTGCTTATTTCTAATTTAGTTTTAAGCCTTTAGCTCAAAAAAAAATATTAATTATAAACTTTTATTCTTAATTAAACTGCAAATAAATAAATAGAAAACATAAATAACAATAGTTTAGGTTGGTATTAGAAATGCAAACACGATAAAATAGGTGAAATAAGAATAGTATTATTACTTTAAATATAATAAAATAAACATAGACAGCTTCGAATATTTTGAAATCAAATACTGTAAATAAAAATTAAAAAAAGAAACAAAGACAGCTCTGTCCGAAAACAAAAAGAACAAGAACAAGAACAGAGAATATAAAAGTCAAATGCAAAAACTTAATTGGAGGAAGTTACGCTCGAGCTCTCGACAAGACAACACGGTACGGGATACTTTAGTGACGAACAATTATTAGGCAAACTAACGAAAAACATTCGACAAACGGACGTCATATCGAGCAAGTATCACACCAGGTTCGACTCGACTCGAACAATCAAGTCGACGACATATCACAGGCGTCACACCAGGCTCGTAATATCACGCAAGTGTCATACCAGATTCGACATCACACTCGAATATCTAAGCGGATCCAGCCAACATCAAACAGGACGAAATACGGAAACAAGGACGACAGAGCTGTCATTATAGTTAAATCAGACACTCAATTCGGAAAGCATTAAATTAAGAATCCATCTGTACAAGGATCATAAAGAGAATTGAATAAAAATCATTTATTGTTTCACTGAAATCAAAAATATTTTGTGAACTGAATTCTGATTACTCGCTGAGTTATACCCCAGCGAAAGAAACAACGTTACAAATTTGTAGCCAGGGTTAAGCGGGAACGAGAAAGTACTCTGACTGAGATTGACAGGTCATGTCAAACAGTATTCGTCAAGGAATTGTTTTACTGTGTGCCGACAGCCGGAAGTAAAACTTCCATGGGCACTGTCAAACACTTTTCATACAATCCTCCCAGGATGAGCACGATGTACAGGAATTATTTTACTGTGTGTCAACAGCCGGAAGTAAAACTTTCATAGACACTGCCAAACACTTTTCTTACAATTCGTGTACCCAGGCTAGTTTATTTGCGGCCGGAATCACCTCCTGATTCCTACATTACCTATTCAACTCCTCCTCCACCTAATCGCCTCCTATATTTCCGTTACAAGCGAACGGAAATAGGCATCGACAATAATATTATTCGTCAATATTTTCTTCTCACGGTTTTTTTAATTGGAAATGGGCACAATTGGATAAGAGACACACTATCTTTATATAGTAATTGTAAACGAGTTCACGTTTATAGATCAGTTTCTCAGACCTTCGGGTAGTTTTGAAGTTTGTAATTATGTTTGCGAATAAATCGTTTCCGTTGGAACCATACTCATAAATGTTGGGATATCCCGCCCACAATCAAAAGTCACAATTATAGAAGAACGAGTATAAACTTTTGCATGAAACATGACAAGAATATTTTCTACTTTACCAAACCGTTTTTAATTTAACTTATGCGAAACCGCACTAGCGCCACGCCTTCTCTCTAAAGTCAGTGCGTATTTATCTACGGGAATAATTCATTAACACAAATTGCAGAAGGATGTAAATGTACAGGTAGAATTATCCACTAGCAAATATAGTCATAACGGCATAAAAATGATTTCCCGCTGCGGCATTTTACATGTATTCTCTGGCTGTTTGACTTCAGCGTTTAAAGCTCCGTTCCTCAATTCCGGAAGGAAAGAAGCTAAAATTGTATTTTAAAAGTTAAATATCCATTATGGTAACTAAGAGGCACTTGATCTATGCAAGCAACCAGAAAATATATACTCTCACATATATATACATATATATATATATATATATATATATATATATATATATATATATATATATATATATATATATATATATATATATATATATATATATATATATATATATATATATATATATATATATATATATATATATATATATATATATATATATATATATATATATATATATATATATATATATATATATATATATATATATATATATATATATATATATATATATATATATATATATATATATATATATATATATATATATATATATATATATATATATATATATATATATATATATATATATATATATATATATATATATATATATATATATATATATATATATATATATATATATATATATATATATATATATATATATATATATATATATATATATATATATATATATATATATATATATATATATATATATATATATATATATATATATATATATATATATATATATATATATATATATATATATATATATATATATATATATATATATATATATATATATATATATATATATATATATATATATATATATATATATATATATATATATATATATATATATATATATATATATATATATATATATATATATATATATATATATATATATATATATATATATATATATATATATATATATATATATATATATATATATATATATATATATATATATATATATATATATATATATATATATATATATATATATATATATATATATATATATATATATATATATATATATATATATATATATATATATATATATATATATATATATATATATATATATATATATATATATATATATATATATATATATATATATATATATATATATATATATATATATATATATATATATATATATATATATATATATATATATATATATATATATATATATATATATATATATATATATATATATATATATATATATATATATATATATATATATATATATATATATATATATATATATATATATATATATATATATATATATATATATATATATATATATATATATATATATATATATATATATATATATATATATATATATATATATATATATATATATATATATATATATATATATATATATATATATATATATATATATATATATATATATATATATATATATATATATATATATATATATATATATATATATATATATATATATATATATATATATATATATATATATATATATATATATATATATATATGTATATATATATATGTCGATGTCACGTGTGGGTCTGTTTCCCAACAGGAAAAGGCTGTAACTAAAAACTTTCTCTTAATGTAAATTACAATTTTTAGAAACTTTGAGGCTCCAAGTCGACGTGAACGCGAGGACAGGGACTTCTCTCCTCCAGTTGACATTGAACTATTAAATATACCTATGCTCAGGAAGATATCGCCCATAATGACATCAGACAGTTAAAATGCTACGGGAAAAGGACGAAAAAGGCCATGATGATGACTCTTAGAGTAAACGCGTAGTTTGTTTCCAAATTATAACGTAGTGGTTTATTAAGAAAAATTATGATAAATTTCTTCTTGTAATTTTTGCCAATATATGTTAAGCGTTTTTTGTCTACTAGGCAAATATAAACCAAGTCCTTAAATTATGTAATCGATAAGACAAGGAGCGGGTAACATGGAAGGAGAGTGAGACAGCAAAGTGCTGTTCTGACGTGTATTTCGACAAAAAAGTTGCAGCTGCTCACTCAACTCATTACCAATTGTTATTAATTTGTGTGTATGTGTGTGTTTTGAACAAGCTATTGTTGCGTACAATCATTAAATGAATCATTTACGACACTATTGCGAAATTAACCAACTGTGGCACATGATGTTGGTGTTGCATCAAGGCAATTATTTTCTAGTCAAATAAAATGAAATAGTTTGTGAAACAGCTTTAAAAGTTAATAGAGAATATTTTAATACTACATCTTAAGAGGCTTAGCCTCAGTTTATGTTTCAAAGCAGTGTCCGCTCTTTTAAAGCTTATTTAAACGTTTCTCTAAAGCTTATTTTTTCCTTCTAATTAGTTTAATTATTAAGAGAACAAGAGGTTGAGAAGAGAGGAAGAGACACGGAAAATTATTTCATAAATATTTGCAATAGGATTTTTCTTATATTTTTGCGCCGCAAAATAAACAGCAAAATGTGTGTAATAAAAGAGAAGAGATAAAGAGATATTAAGTGAATATATTTGTACTTCAAAGTTGTGTTCACATGAGGTGCATATGCATCCTACATATGCATTTGTGTTAAACAAACATATTTGTATGTGAATAGACATGACATACGTGTCATACTTGACTATCAATGCACGAGACACTTAAAAGCTCTCAAAGTGTCGCTTACGTACAGGTAGAATTTCAGGAACGCTAAGGAGAATAGTAATTTTAAAGGTTTTTAAAATAGTTTGAATTGACATAATCGATTATTTTAAAGGACTAACCTCATTTTCTAGATCAGAAATTTCACTAGACCCTCACCACACGCTCTGAATTACCTCTTCAAAGGCATAAAAAGGGCACATTAAAGTTAGGAAGGTTCTAATTCCCTTTTTCCGAAACTAATTCCTATGTTAGGAAAGTTGCAAATTTGCAAAAGTTGCAAAAGCAAAATGGAATTCAAATGTCGTTAACTAAAAATTAAATAGCTTTAGCAAACAATCGTGGGCAAAAGCTAATAAATGAATAGACAAAAAATAACAAATTTATTAAAGTACATAATGCTTAGTGTTTGTTTAAATCCCTGTAGCCGCGCCCTACAAGTAAACTATTTCATTATGGCTTCGACTGCGAAGATACTGATTTTCTAAGCTCAGATTTGTTTTGGAGGGCGAAGTGAAGTATTTAAACGTTATGCATCATATCAGACAAAAAATAAAATCATTTTAAAACTGAAAAATTAAAAATTAAAAATATCAATGTTTTATTTTTTTCAAGATACTATAAATTTTCAGATATTCAAAGGAAAAAGTAATATGAATCGACTGTGAAGTAAATCTAAATTAGTCTCCCGGAGATAGTCCCCACCCCAGCAAGAGCTATTTAATTGAATGAAAATTTCAGGTGGAAAATACTCACTCAAAAAATAATAAGAGGTCACACAAAGAGTCTCACAAAGAAATTATTTATTACTAAAAAAATGAAAGAATTTGTAACACGAGCACCTCAAAAAGGAAATGTACGATATCAACTAAAATTGTTAACGTGTCCCACAAATACCCGTTTACTGCTTTGCGAAAAATAACAAATAAGAAAAAATGCCAAGAAAAGTTTTGGTGGCCAATACGACAGATTCAGATGAAAACTATGATGATAGGATATAATTTAATCGCTTTATAGCAATCTGCTAAAATAAGGATTCAATATTGCACGATTATAAAGCTAATAAAAGCTAGGCCCACAATTATGAATCGCACTTTATGAAAAAGCTATTTATTAAGATGACTTGAATCATTAGTTCAGAAATACAAAAGGCTTTAATAATAATAATAAAAATAATAATAATAATAATAATAATAATAATAATAATAATAATAATAATAATAATAATAATAATAATAATAATAATAATAATAATAATAATAATAATAATAATAATAATAATAATAATAATAATAACCAAAGCTATGACCACCACCAGGATTGCGTTATACCATCACAAAGGATAGCTAAAAAGTGGAATAACTAACAGAGAGGTTCCATAAAACCACGTTCGAGTTCATTTTCCCTAACGACAAAAAAAGGATCTATAATACGTGCGCCCTCAAAAAAGAGGATCTACCTTACATACAAAAGTTATCAGCATACCAATTGAAATACCCGTATTATCCCTATGTGGCTGTAGGCTTGTGTGAGTTTATGATAACAGCTTAATACGAAATTGCTGGCGACAGGGTTTAATTTAATCGCTTTATCTCGAAATATTCTAGTTACATAAAATTCATAATTTCAAGAGAGCTTGTAATTTCTATTTTTAAATTTCGTAATATTTCATGTATAAATGCTTAATAAAATATCCTATTTTAGCCATTGCCTCCAGAATTCTGAACACGCATGCATACAAATCTTGGGGGGAAAATCTTAAAAAATGAGAAACAAAACAAGCAATAATGCTAATTTCAGCCTGGAAGAGACTCATATACCCAACACCCACAAAACAATTTACGGGTTAAATTCAATATCGAGTGCGCCCATTTTTTACAGCTGGTCTAATTTCGCCCATTTTTAATTAAAAACAGTTTAGGAAAGTAGAAAATATACTTGCCAAATAATTAATCAGTGTAATGGAGACACAGACTGAGATACCAGGCTGTCGGTCTGGCGGTGTCTACCAAATAACCAAATCAACATTCCCATCACATTGCCAGAGATACAGTTCTAGCTCGAGTGAAAAAATAAACGATTTGGGAAGATTCAGAGTGAAAAGAAATAAAATCTTATAAATTAAAACTACCTCGGATCACGTTTGCTCTCACGAGGGTTTACACCTCTTGTGGGGCTGTGTTTTATTAGTTTGGTTTTTTGTCTCAACCTCGGTCAGCTAACAGTTTGGACTTAACTTCTACTCTTATGACTGTGGCTCCTTAATACTCCTGTTACGCGACTACTACCACTATTGATGATATTATTGCTCCCTAACGTGTATATTCTTCTAATTCACTTAAAGGGTAATCTCACTTATAAATGAACTCACATACATATACGCACATCCACCTCAGCGAAGCAATGCAGCAGTGATCCTATGTGCATCTTGTGCCAGAGAAATGGGGCTATGGATCCAAAACATAGTACAGGCAGTTTTAAATGTCCGAGCTACCAGAACGCCGTAAAAGCACAGAAGGGGGTAAGAATAGTTGCGGCATGAAATGCTTACAGCTAAATCTCAATCATTGCCAAGCTGCTCAAGATCTGTTGAACCAAACAATGTTTGAACTTGGTATAGATTTCGCGATTCTCAGTGAGCCATATAAGTGTGCATCTGATGGTAAGGGGGCAGTCGATGCTTCAAGAAAGGCAGCAATCTGTAATTTTAGCTCAGGCTATCCGATGTCAATAATCAAGGCTGAATCCGGATTTGTGTGTGCAAAACTAGATGACATGTATGTGTACAGCTGCTATATTCCACCTAGTGTAGACTTAGAAGGTTTTAATTACGTGTTGGACTGTTTAATAAGCGACGCACGTCATAGAAACCCAGTTCTCATTGCCGGGGACTTCAACGCATGGGCGACTGAATGGGGTTGCACTAGGACTAACCCGAGGGGGAGATCGCTACTTGACGCTATGGCGTGCATGGACGTTTTACTGCTGAACGAAGGATCTGAGCACACTTTCAGTAAAAACGGAGTAGGCTCTATAATTGATCTGTCCTTTATTAGTTTTGGATTATGCTCGTCGACGAAATGGAGTCTAAGCACTGTATATACGTTCAGTGATCATAGAGCAATTCTAATTGAGGTGGCGAAATTGAAAAAACAGCCCATAGCCAGGAATGTGCTGAAATGGAGATCTGAGACTTTTGAAGAAGAGCTCTTTAGCGAGGTACTTAGCGCTGAGTGTGTAAACGGGCCAGCGGAAGAGGCTGTAGCACGGTTAATGTGCAAAATAAAAAGAGCTTGCTCAGCATCCATGTCGCGTATAAGAAATACAGCCCATTGTCACAGTTCCCAGAAAGCTGCATATTGGTGGAACGCGGAAATTGCAAAGCTGCGAGCGATTTGTATACGTTCGAGGCGAAATTATCTCAGGTCAAGTAACTCACCAAACTATGACAGAAATAATAATATAAAGATAATCGAAGGCTACTTAAAAATGCTATCCGTGAAAGCAAAAATAGATGCTTTTTGGACCTCTGCGATGAGGTGGAAGTAGATCCGTGTGGCACAGCGTATAAATTAGTTTTCAAAAAACTTAAGCACACCGTGCAATTGGAATCTCCGCATAAACTGGATGCGATTGTAAAGCACCTTTTTCCTGAACAGCAGCGCTTTCAAAGAATTTTGTGGGCCGACTATGATCCTGCGGACATCCCGCCAATAACTAGTATCGAAGTATTAAGAGTCGCGAGTATGCTGAAAGGTAATAAAGCGCCGGGGCCGGACGGGATACCCAGCATAGCAATTACAACAGTGGCCGTGAGACGTACAGAGTTATTCCAAGAGGTATTTAATAAATGCCTCAGAGAAGGACATTTCCCGAAACAGTTGAAGGTGCAGCGGTTGGTCCTGCTACCAAAGAAATCAGTACCATTGCGTCCAGCAGATTACCGCCCAATTTGTATGCTGGATTCGTCTGGGAAAATTTTTGAGCACATACTCAAGGAAAGATTAGAGACAGCAATAGATTTCCGACTTTCAGAATCGCAGTTTGGTTTTAGGAAAGGTCGTTCTGCAGT
This sequence comes from Physocephala rufipes, assembly GCA_963966595.1. Lineage (NCBI taxonomy): Eukaryota > Metazoa > Arthropoda > Insecta > Diptera > Conopidae > Physocephala > Physocephala rufipes. The sequence continues at coordinate 19,345,953 of OZ016502.1, read as the reverse complement.
GCATGCGCTAAAATTGGTCAAGCAGATCGCTTCTAAAGCTTTAGAGGGCACACGTTGGAGGGGTGGGAGCAAAAAGTACTGCTTAATCCTTACGCTTGACGTTAAAAATGCTTTCAACTCGGCAAATTGGAAAGAAATCTTGAGAGCGCTTAAGCGCTACAACGTTTCAAGTTATCTGTGCAACATAATATCTAGCTATTTGGACGAGCGAATACTTTTTTATCACACCACTGACGGTCCGAAAATGCATGCCCTGAGTGGTGGTGTTCCTCAGGGTTCTGTGCTGGTCCCTCTGTTATGGAACTCTATGTATAACGGCGTTTTCGAACTGAAGGTCCCAAACGGGGCTCAGGTAGTGGGTTTCGCTGACGACATTTCCATCATAGTAGTAGAGAAGGAATTAGCAGATCTTGTGGGTGTTGCAAATTGTTCTGTGAGGATAGTTCAAAGCTAGATGGCCTCAAAAGGACTGAGCCTTGCTGAGGAAAAAACGGAAGCAGTTCTAATGAGCAGCCGCAAGAAAATTGAGACGGTTAACATTACGGTTGGAGGAACTGTTATAACGTCAAAACCGCGTATTAAGTATCTGGGCGTCATGTTCGACCATCGTTTGTCATTCAAAGCAAACGTGGATTATGTTCAGCGAAAAGCGGCGGAAGCAACAAACGCGCTCTCGAGAATCATGATAAATGCTAGAGGACCCAAGCAAAGGCGAAGGCAACTGCTGGCAGGAGTTGTTAAATCTATAATTCTGTATGGAGCATCAGTATGGTCAGAAGCTCTACAGAAAAGTTCATACGCGCGCAACATTAAAGCTACCTATAGGCTCTGCGCACTCCGGATCTGCAGTGCTTTTCGAACGGTGTCGGAAGACGCAGCACTGGTAGTAAGCGGAATGCATCCCATAGATTTGCTGGCCAAAGGTTGTGCTTTAAGTGACGATCTTTTAACTGATACCCCCGCAGCAGAAGCACGTGTTACCGCGCGTACGGTGATTATACGGGACTGGCAAGTGAGATGGGACCGTGCAGTGAAAGGCAGATGGACTTATAAGCTGATTCCTGTGCTAGAACCTTGGTTAAACAGAAATCATGGGGAGGTCGATTTTTACCTAACGCAGTTTTTGACGGTTGTTTTAAAGCTTACCTCCATAAATTTGGTCACGAACAAAATCCATTCTGTGACTACTGTGGAATGGAGATGGTGGAGAATGCAGAGCATGTCTTCTTCCGTTGTCTTCGATTCTCGAATTCAAGGGCGGCGTTACATCAGGCTATTAGGGAGAGCATAATGCCTAACACAGTAGTAAACATTATGTTGAAAAGCCACGAAAATTTGCTAGCCATAGCGCGATTCGCTGCAGTAATAATGAAGGAGCAGAGAAGTTTAGAGCAGAGAAGAAGACTGAACGAGTAGTTGCCACATAAGGCCACCCCCTCCGCGAAGTAATGCTTATCGGCAGTTCCGCGGGGGAGATTAGAAGATGAGGTGGTTTTAGTCAGTAAGAGTCTGACACTACTGATGCCCAGAGGACCTAGCATCAGTGCCCATGATGGGTTTCCACCCGACAAAAAAAAAAAAAAAAAAAAAACATCCACCTCACAGTCGTGCATGCTATGTGTACGCACATTCGTATATCCATACATATATACAATCTTATCATTCTCAGCATCATGAGCCACAAAAGAAGCTCCAAGTGGATCGGCACTGTTTACACAGAATATTTATAATATTCATATATAGATTTAACACACACCACACAGATGTGTTTCATGTAACCACAAAAACAACAACAAAAAGAATTGAGTTTACGTACCAATTTGTTTAAAGTTAAATTGTTCTGTGTATCTTGCTTTCTCCTTCGTCGTGACACTTTTCCCATGCAGTCGTACGACAAGCGGGATCCTGATATTCAAATGAACGCTTAAGATAAAACGGCGCTATCTCCTGATTGAAAGCCAGTCCAATGGAGCCCGAAAGTGGTGGGACGATTCAAACCTCTTCACCCGTTTCTCTAGAGGGATTCGCAAGAGAGGTAAAAGAATTGAGTCAAAATCAGCTCGATGCAGAAAAACGACAAAATATAGACATGAATGAATATACGCAGGGTGTTCTAAATAAAATACGGCAAAAGTTCAGGATTAACAAGTTGAGTCTGTATATATAGTCTCCACAATAAAAACAACCGCATTATTATATCCGGTTGTTATGTGGACGTCAATATGCGTGCGTCCAAAGCGCCACACTCAAAGTCGCGCATCCCATTGGTTGGGCATGGGCTGTCCTGGATAAAATTCGACAAAACGTCGCGACTAATAGGTCGAGGATAAATAACAAAACCACAATCAACCACTCCATTACGTTTGGGCAGTATAAGGATCTCAGCATACGAGAAGAAACTTATATGAATAATTAATTAAGTTTTTTTTACATTTTTTCCCCAAAACTTCGATTCTCGCATCAATTTTTTCAAAATATAAATTCTTTACTTCTATTAAAATCGTTGGAAATGGCTAATATCGTGACTTTCCAGCGCAAACTAGCAGAATCCTGTAGGTACGATTACAATGTCACGCCCAAGCAACAGCCCTCCATTCCATACAATTTTTTTAATAGCTAGATCAACTTTCTTTTCTGCATTTCTGCCACTGTTATGCAAAACACCCTGTATATTTGTGTATATAATAAATGGAATAATAAATAATAAATGGAAAAATGAATGAAATATAAAGACCAAATAGATAATCCGGGTGTCACGATTACACCCTAAGACTTTGAATCAGAGGTTGGAATATAAATGAAATTTCAAGCAAACAATCTTAAATTCAGCAATAAAAGTATTAGTGGAAATAAAGGAAACCCACTGGCTGGTTTCCTGTTGAAAATATTGCGAGATTATGTTTTTAATCTTTTTTACTTTGAAAGCGATAAACATTTAATTTAAAAAGAAATCCAATTGATCGCGCATCTTTTGACAGTTATTGAATAAATCATTAATGAACTTACGATTATCTCATGGAATTCAATATTATTCGGCCTAAAGTCGTAGGGGACATAAACAGCTGAGAGTTATGTTAAAATAATGAAGAATAATAACGAAAAGTATTGAACAAAGATTAATTAAAAGAATGACTTATGATGATAATTCCTTTAATAAAAAATCTGTATGTGACAATTAATTTTTATTTCCAACGTAAGACACGACGAATTATTGAGAACCCAATACTCGATCGGAGGAAAAATACAATGGAGAAAAAATACAATGGAGTACAAATTTATTGAAAATTATTAATCGCGCTGTGATCCCGAAGGGGTAGCATTTTTTCATTGAAATTCGCATAGCTTTCGCTACTCCGACGGAATGAATTGGAAAATCAGAAACAAAACGCACACATAAAACACACATACACATATAGAACTGAAGAACTATAGTAGCAATAACTGTGCTAACAATCACACCAATGACAACTATAACATAACTACGATAATGGCTACAACAACAATGATTACTCTAAGAATGACAACAACAAGTCTTTGTTCTAGGTCAATTAATTTTCAATATATTTTACGAAACTCTCACTGTCCGCATGATAATCAACGATTGCAACGTGTCGGCTGTGTTACAAAGGAAGTACAGCAATATCATCCCCATCGACCAGCTTGTCCTTCCACCAAGTGCTTGATATTCGAGTATCTAAGAAGAAAGTAGAAGAGTGGGAGGAATGGAGAAGAATACATAGGTAAACCTTTTGTTAAAAAGTAGGTTGGGACTACGAATCGCTGGAGGGAGAAACATGAACATTTACAGGGAAACACATGGGGGAGGGGGAAATAATGGGACAAATATGCCTGACTGAAGAAGACAGTGCTCGTATCGTATCATGCAAAAATTTCCTAATTGAATTGATGGATGGATATGAAGTCATATAAAATGTTCATCAAAGGAACGAAAGGGAAGAGAAAATACAGCTAAATTCATACGGGCTTCTGTTCTCAATTTCCTTTCAATAAAACGTTGTTGCTAAAAGTGATAGCGTGCTACGATTTTTGATGTAGAGTCTCATTACAATTATGAAAAATCAAGGGGTATAGGCAGGAAGTTTTCTATCATTCAAACATTTAAATACTTTCTAATTTTCTAATAAAAAGAGTGAAATCTGAAAACACATCTTTGACAAATTCTATCGAGTCGAAACAAAATTAGTCATCATCAATATTTAAATTTCAAACAAATTTGCGAAGAAATTTTCAGGAATCTCCAAATGTTTTCAATAATTTGTTCCACAAACTTTGCAATCAATTAAATAATTTAAAACTAATTCTAAAAGTAACTGAAACTTTAACTTAAGGTTATCGGGCTCGAAATCATTTGAATTTTCCATTTTTTCCATTTCCATTTTTTTTGATTTTTCCATTTTTTTGAAAATGGCTTCAACATCGATCCACACAATCATAAGCGTCTCATGCAAACTCTTCAACAGCAAACCATTCGGTGTGCAATTACACACATTCACGATCACACACATACACACATTCTTACCTCTAACGTATTGCCTCGGTTTGTGTCGCATAAAATCCTGCAGCCAATTTCTATTGACACGTACTAACCGAAGTATGTGATCGTTTTAAATTTAGCCCGCCGTCATCGCATGTCATGCTGCATGCTGAAGGCTATCGGTAGAGAAGGTAAGCCCCGCTCTTCAAACCAAGAGCAATAAATTGTTAACAGCATTTGTTTAAAAGGAATTAAAAAATATAGTGCAAAGTGTTCCGATTGATGCACATTCGAAATTGAAATAGTTTAAGCAGGTGCTGAAATTTCAAAGAAAATTCTTGTTTTCTCTTGTAGGGTGTAATCAGAATATTATAAGTAGAATTTGTTTATAATTTTTAGTGCTCTGTATCACATAATTCATTAAGAATATTAAGTCATATTTAGTCTAAAAATAAGTTGGAATATAGATTACTTTTTAGAATTATTTAAAAGAAACAAGCAAGAAATAAGAAAAGAAGAATAATAATAAGAAGAAAATAATAAGAATAAGAAAATAATAAGAATAAAAAATTTTGCTTCTTCACATTGTCATTCATCCAAAAATACGCTTTGTCACTAGCGATGATTTTTCGGTTAAAATTTGGCCAAAACGAATACTCATTCTGATGTTTTGGCATTACTGACTGAATTACAAACAGGAGATTTACTAGACGCCGCCTCATCAACCCCTTCTTATCGGAAACCCCTTTAGCAGAGTTCCGAAAAATTATTATTATATGATTCGTCAGACTTGCAAAACCCTTATCATGAACTGATTTTCGATTCAATATAAGAGCATTAGTTGAACAAAATGCAGCAATAATGAGTTTCCCATTTGGCCTAAAGCAAACGGTTGCTGCCCTTTCAAATGCCTGAAATGCAATCGGGTTAAATGAGCACATTTTCCGCCAAAATCGCACACACATAAGCATACAGTTATTATGAGATGTATGAAGTAGGGTTGGCCGCATTCTGTAAGAAAATTTATATAAAATTAATAAATTATAAAAAGTTCCATAGAATAAAAAACATTACTTCATTGTATAAAATACCGTTCACGTTCACAAATCAATATAATTATTTTACTGTTTAAGAACTACTTTTAAATTTGTATACTAAGGTTAATCATTTGGAGAATTTGGGCATTTAATTTAAGCTAATTTTCACAACACACACGGAGACGACTCAACATAACATATGGTCGATTATAACGTCGGAAGGATTATTTCTGGTAATATCATTTAACCTCGACACCACAAAGCCGTTATAACTAAATAGTAAAGTATATTTAACTCGTTCGTTAAAAACTGCTAAAGGGTTTCAACTTCGACCGTGATGTTTACTTTGAAAGTGATTGATAATGAAAATATTCAAGAACGTGTCCGTATCAAAATACAAAAACTTTTGTGCCCACTGGAAACCTCTAGACCACAGTTTAGGCGGAATAAGACGATGTTGAACAGATGAATGTGCAGTGGAAAATGAAACTATTTCATGAGTCACTCTATAGTATATGGTTGTCTATAAAGTAGCACAGTACTATAATTCTTTCTAACTAATGCAAATATAATCTTGTTGGCGACCCTTATTGTATCCGTTTAATACATTGCATACTAAAAATATCATATTATCATAAAATCATATACACGCATACTAAATATATGAACAACTGTTTACTAAATGTAAATAAAATACAATCGCCTCTTATTGTTGTTCTTGATATTTTTGTCATTTTATTTAGCAAATAATTACGGCACTATCAATGATTTTACAAAGTGTATTTATTCGTGGTTTTCCTACGCGTATTTGGCATTAATTGGACGACAAATGTATTTCTATTGGTTCGTAATCTTTTGTAATTATCATTTCTTTCTAATCAGTTTCCATTTCAAAATTGCTAAACAAACAAATTAATTTCTTTAAATATCTGCCTCTCAAAATTATAGAAAAATCCTAATGAATCTCCATTTGTTCGATTCATTACTTTAAAAATCGTTCTAGTAAGCAAAACCACTTTCGAATGAATGAAATTGTCTTTGGCGATAACCGCAATATCAAAAAGCACAAATCACAACCGATAAAATATGTTCTCAAAAAAAACAATAAATTACAAACGACCCACCTGAGATTTCCCTTGTTTGAGGCTTCCAACAAGCCACGTGTGGTTACGTGCCGTGCCGACAATCAAAAAACTGGAAATAAATATAACAAAAAAATTATGATGAAGAAGATATAATACAAAACACGAACAGTAGAGTCCGAAGAAAAAAAAGGAGGGGTGGGGGTTGGAAAGGAATTCAAAATTATTTGGGGTAGAATCATATTTTTAAACAAGCCCTATGTGAAAGTCAGGGTGTGTTCTAATTTCCGACGGCCTATTATTTCTTCATTTTTCGTTGAAATTTGTAGAAGTAAATTTTATTCCGTTACATTTTTTGAGCGATTTTGTTGATTGGGTGGACTTCTATATTCGGACTCCTGACTCCTGCTAACCCGAAAATCTTATAAAACTTGAAAAAATTGAACATTTAAGACCCGATAAAACCGCTTTAAAATGCGCAAAGCAACGAACATAAACAACAGATTTCATTAGGTAAAAGTTAGATTGCCTATATGTGCAGTATATAAACATTAACACCGCCATTCGATAGACCGAATGGCGGTAAAAAGGTTAGTTTAAAAATTTAATCCCACTCACGTAATTTACTTGCAGGCACCTCCCCAGCACCGACGAAAGCGATTGAAGCATTATATTGCCGTAAACGGAGTCCTTATGTTTTTATTGGTTTTCGCACGTCAGCAATTTATGATTGCCTGCGATAAGGAGTTCATAACTTTTATGATTTTCGTTTTGCTCACAGATCGCGGGATGAGCATTACTGATTCTGCCATCCCGTAAATCTTTTCATTGCCTTGCCTCACCGTGGACTTTTGTGTATTAGATGTGAATATACTGCTGCAAAGTGTTGTCTCTCCACAAAATTTGACACTGAAATTGACGGTCGATGAAGCAGCACCATTGTGTCTTCTAGAGATTAGTATCTAAATACTTCTTATGATTTGACTGTCATCAATAAAATTACGTTTTTACTAAATTCTTCGATTATCACTCCTCGCTCTCAAACTCTCAACCAGTCAGTTGTGAAGCTTCTTATCTCTGCCTAACACAATAGTAATAACGCAGAAATACGGCTTCACACATTTTCAGAATATATTTCAAGTTGTTTCTTCGTTTAAAAGTTTAGCATCCTAAACTGCTTCAACTGCAATTGTTTTTCGTAAAAATCGAATTTACTTTTATGGGAATAAAATAATATCCAGGGGACCCCCTGGGGGTCAATTCTGGTTCTGTGAAACGGTGAAGTGAAAACAAAAGTTTTCATTTTCGTTTTCACTAACAGTTTTCACTTTTTCACTTCACGGGCTGCTATTTTGCGATTCTCTTTTACATCGTGTAAACCATATTTCAATGTGATAAGTCGATAACAAAGTTTGAAATTGTCCGTTACATGTTTCATTGTTCCAAGAATCGTTCCTAGTTTCATTTGATTGTCAAAAGCAAATAAACCAAGTGATTAGACATTTTTACATAATTCGCATAACGATTCCTATTACAAAAATTTAAAAAATGTCGGTTTTTGTAATTTATTCTCATTTTTTAAATAGTCAGCGGTATTCACAAAGGTAAATTATAGTCATATATCATATGAGTATTCATATTCCAAATATGGTTTTCCAGAATAATGTTTAATTAATGTTTTACAGGATTTATATGAGACTGTTCCGGCGTAGTCTTCGCGACACCCAAAATCCTTTCGAGGTACTTAGTGACCAACGTTTTTTGGATTTTTATAGGTTCCCAAAACCTTTATGTTTGCCTCTCCACTGCTACAGTCTGACTTTTTATTAATTCCAACTTTTGTTTTTTTAGTTCCAAAAGTTGTGTCATACTATCCTGCCATGCGGTTGCCATGTTATCATCTCTTCTTTTCCTGGCTCGAAGCCTTGAGGAACGGGCAGAAATTGGATTGGCTTCCTTTTCATCTTCTCGATCAGATCCTAGGGCTATGCTTTCAATTGATATGTCCTGTAATGAGGAGATAAAAATAAAAAAAAATAAAAATCTTGATGTATGTCATTACATGTAATCCCATTTCCATAACTTCATCGCCGTCAACCGCTTCCGTAGTTATAATTTTAATAATTTTTTCCTCCACGGCCTTTAAATCCTTGCTGGTTGTGTGGAATCCATTAATGCCTGTTCTTTCACCTTGGCGCTTCAATTCGCAATATTTCGAGCGTGTGTTTAATCTTAACAAAAATGATAAAATAAAAACATTTAGATTTATAAGTCTGCGAGCGTTACAAAAAAATTCAAACTATTTAATAGAATACCTCAAATCTCTCCAATACTTCTTCCACTTTGCCCCATCCTTCTGAGTTCCACCCAGCGCGTTAAGCTCCTCTGCAAGCTGGCTCCATTTTTGCTCTTTAAATTTTGCGCCGTCAGCGGTGGTGAATCTGAAATTTGTTTTTTAAACAAAATTGTTAAATATTATAAAGCTACAAATTTAATGTTAAATTAAGAGCCTACTTATCGTTGGCAATATCTGTATGAATTTCCAGATAATTTAGTAAATATTCTTTTTGGGATTCGCTTGCGCGCTTGCCTCGACACAGCTTCTCCATACTTTTCACCGTATATTTTGAAAGTGAAAACAATTTTGTAATGTGAAAACTTTTTGACAGTTATTTTCATTTTTTGAAAGATTGTGAATCAGAAACACAGTGATAACGTGAAAAAACTTTTCACTTCACCGTTTCACAGAACCAGAATTGACCTACAGTACTTAACCCTGTTACAACCTGCAGTAAAGAGACCTTCCCCAAAAGGAATAAGGAAATGGCACATCAAATAAATTATGTGTAATAATAAGTAGAAAACAAAAAAAAATACTAGAAGAAAACATATTTTGTTTTCTTCTGCTTTAAATTCACTCCGTAATTGATAGCTTTTGCAAATTTTTCACACAGATTCTCGCGATGAAATGCCTTCTTACCTGCCTTCGAGGGATTTCACTATGTTATTGTTATTCATTTTTAATTTTTTAAGAGCATTTATGCGTGGGCGTTTGTTTTTCATATAAAGTAAATCCGCTTAATTGTCAAAAATTCTTTAACAGGTAACCCCATTTGAAGCATCCCTAAATCACTTTCCACTCAAAATCGTTTACAAATTGTCGCAATCGCATAGACATTTAATGGGCCACGCCCATATTTACAAGGGAATACATCCATTGGCTCGTCTCATGGAGTTTATGTGTTGAGTATATAAGTATGTATGTGAAAATGTATATTTTTTAAAATTTTTTTTAATTTGTCCGTTTTTAGTGAAAATCTGAAACTGACATTCCAAAAAAAGATTATTAGAAAATTATGAATTTGTCGCAATAAAATTAAATGATTATTAGCCAACGTTGTACTATATCTCTTTAAGGTCCTCATTCAAAATCCATAATTAATTATCTAACAGTATTATGGTTGTCTTTTCAAAGGAAATGTTACAAATGTGCTTTAACGGCAAATTCAATAACTATATTCGGATAGTACAAGAAAATTAGTGATGAATTTCTGTGCCGAAATTTCCCTGCGATCATTAATTCTGTCACTCTAAATCGTTAGTGCCAATAGATTCAGCACTCTGGAGCGCCCTTCTTTCCAACGAGTACCATCAGCCTCACTCCCGAGTCTTAATAATCAAATGAAAAATGGACCACATCCGTTTTGCCTCCACCGTAGCGACAATAATATGTTTTGCGAGCTTCTATAATTTCTTGTTATTGATAAAATCTTATATGATATGTGGTAAAATAATGTTCTCGGTAGGACCTTTGTATATGTGCTAGAATGACCGCGATATAAATTACGAGAAAACATAACATCGATGGGTATTAATAGTTTGGTAATAGCTTGCCGAACATCAATGGCTATCGGATCTATAGCATTATTTTACTGCGAGAGAAAGGTACTGAAATCACATTGTCTGAAATAAATTTTTTATTGACACTGACACTGCATAGAAAATAACATTATCCCCAGCAACCAATTTGCTTTTCAAATTTGCTTCCATTATCTTCCATTTGCTTTCCGTAACCATACAACATCTGGACTAAATAAGAATGAGTGCATTCCAGCATTAAGCAATACATACTTTGTTCCACGTATGTTCGCAACTATCCATTTCAACATTTGAACCTCGGATCAGCCTGTCGATATCCACCGAATATCAAGGCTTCCCATTGCCGATGATTCCATAACCTACGTTACATCACTGTCCCCAGATATTGCTACGCGAAGTATGCCGGATAATCACATTAACCAACTCTGAGAATACTACCTTGACTGGAAATTGAAAATCATCACCAACGATATCAAGTTTATTTGCTTCCCACACATCATTTCAATGAGTCGGGGTACCACCCCTGCGATGGCGCGATTGACTCAACAAGGACACAAAACTTACTTGCAAGTAGCTGATTATACCGATAGTGTGCTATGGTTTCCCGATACGCCACATTATTGCTCCCAGGGCCTTGTTTTACCGGAATTTGAGGGTTACACAACTCGTATAAATATTTCCCTACTGAAGTATTGTGTAATCCAACTAATACCCCACCCCTTTCAGATAATCGCTAATTAACCTAGCAAAGCGCCTCCTTCTCAGTATTCGGCAGCACTTTGTTACCACACCCACCCTAATAATCACAGATTGGGTTTCCTTCTCATTCTCAAAAGATTTTGTTTAAACGTTACAAAGAACATTAAAGTCAATTGATTTGTTAGTTGGGCTCCTATTGTTGAGCCAACAGTATTAAAACTTGAGTAAGTATTAAGATTATTTTGTGGACTAAATAAAAAATCTGTCAATTCGAATGCGATTGTCGAACTGATCACATCATGTAATTATAAGGCGAGGCAAAGTTGAAAGCGATGAAAAATGTAAAGTTGTGAACTTATAATAAATATTAAGTTATAAACTGTGAAATTAAAAGCAAAACCAAATTTTATTGTTTTGGTGGATTATTCGCGATACTGTAATCGAACTCGAGATATTCATAGATGAGCTGTCAAAGAATGTAAAAATAGATTCTTGATATATGTTGAAGTTTCCGACAGAGTTGGATGTTAACACTAGAAAGACCATTGCCGTCATTTTGACGGTTTTCAGATTTCAAGTCGTTATATCTTTTGTTAGGATATTGCGATTATCTTTTCCTTTCGTGACTTTTATTAAAATCTTATTGTAAACAAAATAAATTACAAAGGGTGTATTTATAATTTTTTTTGTAAGACTGAGAACTCGATATACCTAGAAAGACCATAATCCGTCATTTTGACGGCAAGTGTTATTATTGGGTGTATATGAATTCAAATGCATCGTCGAATTGAACGAGTTGCGTTTTTTGACAAGAATAAGCATGCATCTCAGTGGCTGGAAGCAAATTTCCTAAAGACCGCAATAAAAATTTTAAAGATGTAGGTTTTATTACTCGAACTCGAAAATTGCCATCCTCCATAAGAACAGTAAGGACAGGTAAGAACTGTTACAGTTTTGGTTATGTTTTCAATATTTGGAACCGTTTTTTGCTCTTCTAATAATTCCGAGTTTTATGGTACGAAATTCTCCGAAACAATGATTACCTGTTGCTTGAGTAATAATGAGTTCGGTGAGAGGAACAACGAAATCCTTTATAATTGAGTCCTTGAGTGGAGATGCGGCATTTCAAACAAAGAGTTCGTTGTAAACAGAGTGCATTGTGTAAAAAAGTGTAACACCCAAGTTGATATTTCATATTAATATAAATATGAGTCAAAGAACGTTTCTTACGGATGACGAAAAAGGTGCTGAACTTTCAAGGCTTCAGGGTATCCAAACCGACCAATCAGTAGTAGATTAAGACGACGCAGATGATATAGACCTCGACTATATGCCGCCTGTTAGTTCTTCGTCTGAAGAATCCGAGCCTAATGAAAATTCGAAATGTGTACCATCAACATCATCCCAAAGTCGGATCTCAACTATTGGTCCAAAGAGGGGACGCCTTGTTCATCGAGGAAGACATAATCAAAGAGAAGTACGTTTAGCTACTTCAATCGAAGTCGGAGATGCTCTAATTGGAAATGATGGTACAAAGTGGACGTGCATTAAAAATTCTCGAAGTTCTTTGGTGCCTCAAAGTGGTCGAAAGAAACGTTTTGAAAGAAGCAGCGGGGCCAAATACATATGCTATGAGGAATATTGAAAATGAAAAAGATCTATCTGCCTGGCGGTTATTTATAAATTAAAAAATTTTACGTCACATAAAGCTTTGTACGGAAACAGAGGCTAGGTTACAAACAAATGATAACAACTGGTCTATTTTGCTGGATGAACCGGATACTTTCATTGCTCTGCTATATGCTCGGGGAGCTTATAATTTAAGCCAATTTGTTAACAGAATATGTCTAAAGTGCTTAAATAATAATTAAAAAATTTAAACTGTTAAATGTTTTCTAAAAATCTTTCATTTAAGTGGAATTTTTTTCTGCTTTGTTCAATAAAAGGAGTTGCCGTCAAAATGACGGCAAATGGTCTTTATAGGTATTGCAAAAACTCGGTCTTTCTAGTGTTAAGGTATATTGGAACGAACTTCCGTCATCCCTCGTCAAATTTGGTTTGGAGACAAACCGGTTTCGGCGTTGTGCCATCTTCAGTGTCTAGTTACGTTCTCTGAACTTACGAGAACGTAACTAGACACTGAAGATGGCACAACGCCGAAACCGGTTTGTCTCCAAACCAAATTTGACGAGGGATGACGGAAGTTCGTTCCAATATACATTATCACCAACATACATTAATATTCATAAAATGTAACATCGTAACAATCATTATAAATTTCATATATATTAACGTTTGTGAAATGTTTTACATATCATTGTAAAATTTTGATTTCCTAATAATTTGTTATGTGTACCGAAAAAAATAAGTGTGTCTTGTATATCTGTATATGGGTTATATAAGCCTACTCGAACCGGACATAAAAAGCCGCTAACGCGTCAATGTGCATACCTCTTGGGTGGCGTGGAAGTGTACACAGCCCTCTGATGGAAATTTTGTTTCCTTTTGTTCACTATAGGAAATAAAGGGATAATAATTTGTATTTTATTTAAGTAAAATGAAAAATAAAAACACTTTTTTATTAAAATATTAACTAATATAATTATAATAAAATATCAATTTAACTATCAAGAATTACAAATTTCAAAGATATAGACATTTTCAAAACGATCAAGTTTTGCAAATATAAACCAACAAAAACAAAGAGAAGTTACATATTTCTGTAAATCAATTTCTGTAATCAAATCAAATTATAAATTCATTACAAAATTATTTTATTAAAGTAAACTAACAGATATCAAATTAATCACTTAAAGGCACTGCACGCAATATTTGAATGTAACAATTCTAAAATAATTGCAAAGTAATTGAATGTAACAATTTTGTATAAATAAAGCATATCCATTGTCTTATTTCAGGAATTAAATTAATTATTTCAAAGGAATTTTTGCCGACGATGGTTCAGCTTGCAGTTGAAAATTAAAGGGAGTAATTTTATCTTGAATCTTGAATATAGATCGCAAGGCACATAGGGTTGCAGTTTTGACTGCACTGTCCACATTCTCTTCGAAACCTATAAGTTCGCAAGTATGTTATTTATGTGAATAAGAAGATGCAGATTTTGAATATATTTCTTTACATTTACCGTTCCCAAAAAGTTTTTTATCGGCGTAAAAATCAACATAATACTGAGGGAAAAGAGCTCTGAGTGATAATTCCATTCCAGTAAGTTTGATCTTTTCAGTTCTTGAGATCCCAGCTTTATCGCTTGTTGCCGCAATTCACGCAAAGTAGGAGAAACCCAACGCTTAATAGAACGGCTCATGCCGTATTTCATGATTTCCACAGACACGGACAAACAGACTCACGATAGCCTGACGGACAAGGATGGCTAAATCGAGTCAGGAGGTAATTTTTAGCAGGAATGTATACACTTTTCTAACGGTCGCACCTCTTTTAATGCATTACAAATGGAAGAAATATGTAAATGTACCCTTGTAGGATGTAAAACATCATTATTATAAAACAAATATAATATAATTTGTTCATAAATATTATTTTTCAAAAATAACATCGACAGTTTTTTTCATATACTATCACTCGGAGTTTTCCTACCTAAACAATTCTCGCTAGAGGGTTTTCTCTTTTCCAGTCTCATACGAGACTGAAAGCCCTCGGAATTACAAAATATTTTACTACCATCAACAAAAGTGCATAAACCAGCAAGAGAACTGATCACGTACTAGCATAAAACGTGAAGATAATACCCAACATGAAGTCAGGTGCAGAGAAGTGGGAGCAGAAACAACGGCAGCAACAGCAACACTTACGAATAATGCATAAAGACGGTACATGAAAATGTTAAACTTCACCCGCTCGAGGAAGAAAGCAAACATAACCGAGGCCAAGATCTTTATATCTGCTATACCAAACTACAAAACGGCTTGAAGGGATGCGAGAGAGGTTTGCGGAACAATAATTGCAGCAGATTCCTTTGTTTTGCACAAAGAGCTGAGCGAACAAAATATTCCCATGTTCGTTTAGTTCGAGTTCGGACCTTTTTTAGGCACATTCCACGGCATAGTATTTAATGCTTATAACCGTCCTTGATATGAAAGTTAAGTCTGTTTCATGAATGTACCCTAAAGAATAATAACAACGTAAGAGTTTTCGATTAGTGAAGAGCGAGATGTTTAAATACGAAAATTTCGCGATGAAATGATTTCTTGCACAATAGACGATTAACCCTGATGTGCATCGTTACTAAATACAAACTTATACATCATTATCAAAAGCAACAAACGCAACAACAACAGCAGAAAGTAGAAACTGATAATATTATAAATAAAGAGTTCAGAATGTAGTTACGATTAATTGATGATAATTAAGAAACAGAAAAGATCGTTTGAATTATTGATAAGACGATCTGCTAAGTGTTATAATTGGTAGGAATTGGAGTTGGTGGTAAGTAAGGGTGGTCGATGGAAGGGATAACCGCAATACGGAAACAATGCAAGTATTTTCAAATGCAGTGCGACGACATTGGCTCAATGAATAATTCGATGCTAAAGACAAAAAAGCAAGCAGTTCCGTTAATGAACTTAGGACTGTAAAGAATGAGGATAGGAGAGACTTAATTGGCGAAAAGGAAGGTTAAAAATGTGGTGGCATTGCATTAAAAAGCGACTCTTACAGTTTTATTAAACCATCCTTATAGCCTTTAGTACAGCTTCAATCTTTTGGCGCTAAGTAACTTATCATATATTGTAATACCTCCCATTTATTAGATAATGAAAAATAGACAGGAGAAAAGATGTTAATGTCAGCTTTTACAAAACGATAAATTTTAGTCAACTTAGTTTTTTTCAACTTTTATTTTATTCAGCTTAGTAAAAAAAGACTGATCAATAAAGATGGCTGCAGGAGAAATCTGAATTCATCACGAGAATTCCAGGAAGATAATCAAAATTTTTAAGACCGAGGGAAGATGAAGTTGACGGACGATATGTTAGACCACGTAAAACTTTGAATTGGGGCTCGATCCACTACTTCGCTTGAAGAAGTTCCATGGACTACCTGGATAATCATGTTCACGATTCGGGAAAAGCCATTTTATACAAAGGAATAAATGAAACTCAAAACCCCAAAAAAACGACCTAGCGATGAATAAACTGTCGAACGACGTGCACAATAAAAGAGCATTACAGCAACGCCTTCAGCCATTACATTACAACCGAAACGCATGGAGATATCAGTTCATTTTGTCGACGAAGAATAAGTCTGATGAACTAGTGCATTACTGGTTGAACACACTGACGTATGACACAATATCTGCACCATATTTGGCCATCAAATGTCTGACATTAGCATTCAAACATAAGGTTATCTATCCAATTGGCGCCAGAGTAATTCAAAGGAACTTTTTTATTGATGACTGTTTAAGCGGCGATGACAGTCCCTTGCTAGCACAGGAAACCAAGATGCAATTAGTAAACATTTTGAAAATTTAAAATTCCAAGCAATTGAAATGGTGTAAATGGTGTGCTAAACAGCCAAAATTATTGCCAGATATTGAGGATGAAGATTAATTAAGCTTGATTTTAATGATGATGTCGACAATACGGTAAGAATATTAGGACTCACATTACCTCGAAAGGACGGCAACTTCTGCAACAAGCGGAAATCCGCGAACAGCTAAGTGAAGTCTAGTATCTGAAGTTTAGACACGAATTTTTGATCCATTGGGTTTCCCATCGTAGCAAACGCCAAAAAAATTACTCAGGAGTTGAGAGATAGCAAACGTCTTCGTTTCTCTCTGCACTGCTTAGTCATAGGATAGCTTTTATGGACGGTTTGTCAGAGCTTTACAGCATTACAATCGACTGGGACGTATACAACAATAACACCACGACGTCCTTCTGCATTTGGTTGCTGTTCTGCTTTTGTTTGGAGGCTTATGGCACAGTGATATATATCAGGTTCATTATTGCGGAAATACAGACCTCGGTTTTACCACAATCAACAGCAAGACACCTCGAGGAGCTCACCGTCCAGAATTGAAATATAAAATGCCATTTTTGAGCCATTGTGTACAATTGTGGGTGTGCCATCTATTTCGTCTACTGCATGATGAAGAATTATCTCTGCTGATTTGTCAAATTTAGGTGCTAAATTCGTACTAGTTTGCGTGTCATCACATCAGTCTGCTGATTAATTAAGTCTGCGCGTGAGGTTTTAAAATAACTTGTATGAGTGGGTGCCTATTTGTAGGCGCGTGCGTGCGTGTGTGTCTATATGAGTGTTGTAGTGGGTATATGTATGTGTGCATGTATGCCTAAACCTCCTTAGCCACAGAAACTAAACAAACAATTCCAAATTAACGATTAATTTGAAGATGGCCGAAGACATTGGAGGGAGAATTGTGATAGATAATTAAATGCTGGTTTATGTAATAATTGTTAGCTCCCGCTTCTTTCTTTTTTCATCTCCCTTAACTCTTCGAGTCATTTCGTAGCTTTTGTTATTCGCAATTTCTGATGAAATTAATTAAAACAGTTTGAAGTATTTTGTGGTAAATGCATTTATACAAACAATACTAATCTCCTCTGATTGCTTTGTTGCTGCGCGCAGAACGTATTTATTGGATTTAAATTATTTCTTGTGGGAAGTAATACACACAGAAGAGCACCCACCGAAACCACTCTAAAACGCAGATATTTTTGTGAAACGAAATCAATTGTAATAAATGGTTGTGCAATAACTGAATTATTAATCAAATTTTTTATACATGGTGAGAAAACAAATGAATTTGCTACGAAAGAGGGTAACTGGGTACAAATTAAATTAATTAATATTAACCTATTAAAAAAATGAAAAAATTATTGCATTAACGTATCCTAAAAGTTTCATATTTTAATATTTAGCATTTTTTACAAGTTTTACATTTTTACAGAATAAAATTTTGTATGAAAGTTCACAAATTTTTTACGAATATTCTGGATTTTAAATAGTTACTATTTTTTTAAATTATTAAAATTTTTTTAAAAATTATTAGCACTTCAAAATCGTCACAGGCTTCATAATGGACTTTATTAGGATAGCTTATAATATTTAGAAAAGTGTTTAAAATTATGGTAAACTGGGAATAGACCTTAAGTAACAGCTCTAAAGTATTTTTACATTAAGGTATATTGGAACGAACTTCCGTCATCCCTCGTCAAATTTGGTTTGGAGACAAACCGGTTTCGGCGTTGTGCCATCTTCAGTGTCTAGTTACGTTCTCTGAACTTACGAGAACGTAACTAGACACTGAAGATGGCACAACGCCGAAACCGGTTTGTCTCCAAACCAAATTTGACGAGGGATGACGGAAGTTCGTTCCAATATACCTTAATGTAAAAATACTTTAGAGCTGTTACTTAAGGTCTATTCCCAGTTTACCATAATTTTAAACACTTTTCTAAATATTATAAGCTATCCTAATAAAGTCCATTATGAAGCCTGTGACGATTTTGAAGTGCTAATAATTTTTAAAAAAATTTTAATAATTTAAAAAAATAGTAACTATTTAAAATCCAGAATATTCGTAAAAAATTTGTGAACTTTCATACAAAATTTTATTCTGTAAAAATGTAAAACTTGTAAAAAATGCTAAATATTAAAATATGAAACTTTTAGGATACGTTAATGCAATAATTTTTTCATTTTTTTAATAGGTTAATATTAATTAATTTAATTTGTACCCAGTTACCCTCTTTCGTAGCAAATTCATTTGTTTTCTCACCATGTATAAAAAATTTGATTAATAATTCAGTTATTGCACAACCATTTATTACAATTGATTTCGTTTCACAAAAATATCTGCGTTTTAGAGTGGTTTCGGTGGGTGCTCTTCTGTGTGTATTACTTCCCACAAGAAATAATTTAAATCCAATAAATACGTTCTGCGCGCAGCAACAAAGCAATCAGAGGAGATTAGTATTGTTTGTATAAATGCATTTACCACAAAATACTTCAAACTGTTTTAATTAATTTCATCAGAAATTGCGAATAACAAAAGCTACGAAATGACTCGAAGAGTTAAGGGAGATGAAAAAAGAAAGAAGCGGGAGCTAACAATTATTACATAAACCAGCATTTAATTATCTATCACAATTCTCCCTCCAATGTCTTCGGCCATCTTCAAATTAATCGTTAATTTGGAATTGTTTGTTTAGTTTCTGTGGCTAAGGAGGTTTAGGCATACATGCACACATACATATACCCACTACAACACTCATATAGACACACACGCACGCACGCGCCTACAAATAGGCACCCACTCATACAAGTTATTTTAAAACCTCACGCGCAGACTTAATTAATCAGCAGACTGATGTGATGACACGCAAACTAGTACGAATTTAGCACCTAAATTTGACAAATCAGCAGAGATAATTCTTCATCATGCAGTAGACGAAATAGATGGCACACCCACAATTGTACACAATGGCTCAAAAATGGCATTTTATATTTCAATTCTGGACGGTGAGCTCCTCGAGGTGTCTTGCTGTTGATTGTGGTAAAACCGAGGTCTGTATTTCCGCAATAATGAACCTGATATATATCACTGTGCCATAAGCCTCCAAACAAAAGCAGAACAGCAACCAAATGCAGAAGGACGTCGTGGTGTTATTGTTGTATACGTCCCAGTCGATTGTAATGCTGTAAAGCTCTGACAAACCGTCCATAAAAGCTATCCTATGACTAAGCAGTGCAGAGAGAAACGAAGACGTTTGCTATCTCTCAACTCCTGAGTAATTTTTTTGGCGTTTGCTACGATGGGAAACCCAATGGATCAAAAATTCGTGTCTAAACTTCAGATACTAGACTTCACTTAGCTGTTCGCGGATTTCCGCTTGTTGCAGAAGTTGCCGTCCTTTCGAGGTAATGTGAGTCCTAATATTCTTACCGTATTGTCGACATCATCATTAAAATCAAGCTTAATTAATCTTCATCCTCAATATCTGGCAATAATTTTGGCTGTTTAGCACACCATTTACACCATTTCAATTGCTTGGAATTTTAAATTTTCAAAATGTTTACTAATTGCATCTTGGTTTCCTGTGCTAGCAAGGGACTGTCATCGCCGCTTAAACAGTCATCAATAAAAAAGTTCCTTTGAATTACTCTGGCGCCAATTGGATAGATAACCTTATGTTTGAATGCTAATGTCAGACATTTGATGGCCAAATATGGTGCAGATATTGTGTCATACGTCAGTGTGTTCAACCAGTAATGCACTAGTTCATCAGACTTATTCTTCGTCGACAAAATGAACTGATATCTCCATGCGTTTGGGTTGTAATGTAATGGCTGAAGGCGTTGCTGTAATGCTCTTTTATTGTGCACGTCGTTCGACAGTTTATTCATCGCTAGGTCGTTTTTTTGGGGTTTTGAGTTTCATTTATTCCTTTGTATAAAATGGCTTTTCCCGAATCGTGAACATGATTATCCAGGTAGTCCATGGAACTTCTTCAAGCGAAGTAGTGGATCGAGCCCCAATTCAAAGTTTTACGTGGTCTAACATATCGTCCGTCAACTTCATCTTCCCTCGGTCTTAAAAATTTTGATTATCTTCCTGGAATTCTCGTGATGAATTCAGATTTCTCCTGCAGCCATCTTTATTGATCAGTCTTTTTTTACTAAGCTGAATAAAATAAAAGTTGAAAAAAACTAAGTTGACTAAAATTTATCGTTTTGTAAAAGCTGACATTAACATCTTTTCTCCTGTCTATTTTTCATTATCTAATAAATGGGAGGTATTACAATATATGATAAGTTACTTAGCGCCAAAAGATTGAAGCTGTACTAAAGGCTATAAGGATGGTTTAATAAAACTGTAAGAGTCGCTTTTTAATGCAATGCCACCACATTTTTAACCTTCCTTTTCGCCAATTAAGTCTCTCCTATCCTCATTCTTTACAGTCCTAAGTTCATTAACGGAACTGCTTGCTTTTTTGTCTTTAGCATCGAATTATTCATTGAGCCAATGTCGTCGCACTGCATTTGAAAATACTTGCATTGTTTCCGTATTGCGGTTATCCCTTCCATCGACCACCCTTACTTACCACCAACTCCAATTCCTACCAATTATAACACTTAGCAGATCGTCTTATCAATAATTCAAACGATCTTTTCTGTTTCTTAATTATCATCAATTAATCGTAACTACATTCTGAACTCTTTATTTATAATATTATCAGTTTCTACTTTCTGCTGTTGTTGTTGCGTTTGTTGCTTTTGATAATGATGTATAAGTTTGTATTTAGTAACGATGCACATCAGGGTTAATCGTCTATTGTGCAAGAAATCATTTCATCGCGAAATTTTCGTATTTAAACATCTCGCTCTTCACTAATCGAAAACTCTTACGTTGTTATTATTCTTTAGGGTACATTCATGAAACAGACTTAACTTTCATATCAAGGACGGTTATAAGCATTAAATACTATGCCGTGGAATGTGCCTAAAAAAGGTCCGAACTCGAACTAAACGAACATGGGAATATTTTGTTCGCTCAGCTCTTTGTGCAAAACAAAGGAATCTGCTGCAATTATTGTTCCGCAAACCTCTCTCGCATCCCTTCAAGCCGTTTTGTAGTTTGGTATAGCAGATATAAAGATCTTGGCCTCGGTTATGTTTACTTTCTTCCTCGAGCGGGTGAAGTTTAACATTTTCATGTACCGTCTTTATGCATTATTCGTAAGTGTTGCTGTTGCTGCCGTTGTTTCTGCTCCCACTTCTCTGCACCTGACTTCATGTTGGGTATTATCTTCACGTTTTATGCTAGTACGTGATCAGTTCTCTTGCTGGTTTATGCACTTTTGTTGATGGTAGTAAAATATTTTGTAATTCCGAGGGCTTTCAGTCTCGTATGAGACTGGAAAAGAGAAAACCCTCTAGCGAGAATTGTTTAGGTAGGAAAACTCCGAGTGATAGTATATGAAAAAAACTGTCGATGTTATTTTTGAAAAATAATATTTATGAACAAATTATATTATATTTGTTTTATAATAATGATGTTTTACATCCTACAAGGGTACATTTACATATTTCTTCCATTTGTAATGCATTAAAAGAGGTGCGACCGTTAGAAAAGTGTATACATTCCTGCTAAAAATTACCTCCTGACTCGATTTAGCCATCCTTGTCCGTCAGGCTATCGTGAGTCTGTTTGTCCGTGTCTGTGGAAATCATGAAATACGGCATGAGCCGTTCTATTAAGCGTTGGGTTTCTCCTACTTTGCGTGAATTGCGGCAACAAGCGATAAAGCTGGGATCTCAAGAACTGAAAAGATCAAACTTACTGGAATGGAATTATCACTCAGAGCTCTTTTCCCTCAGTATTATGTTGATTTTTACGCCGATAAAAAACTTTTTGGGAACGGTAAATGTAAAGAAATATATTCAAAATCTGCATCTTCTTATTCACATAAATAACATACTTGCGAACTTATAGGTTTCGAAGAGAATGTGGACAGTGCAGTCAAAACTGCAACCCTATGTGCCTTGCGATCTATATTCAAGATTCAAGATAAAATTACTCCCTTTAATTTTCAACTGCAAGCTGAACCATCGTCGGCAAAAATTCCTTTGAAATAATTAATTTAATTCCTGAAATAAGACAATGGATATGCTTTATTTATACAAAATTGTTACATTCAATTACTTTGCAATTATTTTAGAATTGTTACATTCAAATATTGCGTGCAGTGCCTTTAAGTGATTAATTTGATATCTGTTAGTTTACTTTAATAAAATAATTTTGTAATGAATTTATAATTTGATTTGATTACAGAAATTGATTTACAGAAATATGTAACTTCTCTTTGTTTTTGTTGGTTTATATTTGCAAAACTTGATCGTTTTGAAAATGTCTATATCTTTGAAATTTGTAATTCTTGATAGTTAAATTGATATTTTATTATAATTATATTAGTTAATATTTTAATAAAAAAGTGTTTTTATTTTTCATTTTACTTAAATAAAATACAAATTATTATCCCTTTATTTCCTATAGTGAACAAAAGGAAACAAAATTTCCATCAGAGGGCTATGTACACTTCCACGCCACCCAAGAGGTATGCACATTGACGCGTTAGCGGCTTTTTATGTCCGGTTCGAGTAGGCTTATATAACCCATATACAGATATACAAGACACACTTATTTTTTTCGGTACACATAACAAATTATTAGGAAATTAAAATTTTACAATGATATGTAAAACATTTCACAAACGTTAATATATATGAAATTTATAATGATTGTTACGATGTTACATTTTATGAATATTAATGTATGTTGGTGATAATGTACATATGATATAATGTTGCATAGTTAGAAGTTAAATAAATTTAGTTAAACAGTTAAAATTTAGTTAACAGTTGAATAAATTTAGTAAAATATATTTTAGTATTATACATACAGGTACCCCAAGGATTAATGCAGCAGAATGAACTTGAATTGTTTTACTGAACTGGGTCTGGAGGTGCGCGACGGAAAGGAATTTTTGCATAAAATTTTGGGACTTGAGCTCTCTATTAAAAAACTTTAAAGCAAAATATATGCGAACCCTGACAAATAGGGATACGAAGTCGTGGGTCATAGTATTTTGGCAACACGCGTATTTTCCTATATCAATCATTCCGGAAATTAAAAAATGCTAATATCTCGTCGATGGCAATCTGAATCAAACAATTTAAAAATCGAAATTCCAAATTGTTCACATAAATTACAAAGTCGCGAGGAGGCTTACTTCATGGCTAATGTAGCCATAGCGTTTTCTCTTATAAATTCATTTCATCAAAGCTTATTACTATTCTATTCTGGCTTGAAAGACTTTGGAATTGCTGCCATGAATAATCTTCTACTGGCGAGTCATTATAAACGTGCGTTGAAATGTAATCGGAGCTTAATTCAGTACTTTCTGATTCAAATGACTCGCAGTTCCTTCTAACTACGATACCTACATAATCTAGCCCCCATCGCTTCTGGAACAAACCGATAAACATATGCGCGCTTTTACTTCCACAGCTCCTGCCGCCCCTCCTAATCTGACCGAAGAAATGCTCAATGGAATCTTAACAAAGTCTCCTTGTGTGCAGATTTTGGAAACATTCACAATTTAAAAAAGTCCACAGATGAATTAAACTAGAACTATTTAAGAGCCAACCTTCTACAAATGAAAATGAATTTTTAATATCGTTACCCCCTGAATCTAAAATTTTAATTGAGTTTAATAACGCTGTGGCTCTTCTTAAAAATTCGGCCTGCCTTCCGTTTCGGGTGAAGACTCGTTTTGACGGACATTGGACATGGATATTGCAGCTATTGAATATATTAAAGAGTTCGACAATGAACAATAAAAACTCTACAGTGTTGGGCGTTGTAGGGGCTCCATTAACGTCAATCCGACCCGACTCATATAAGGCATTCATTCCAGAAGCAACAGTATTGCCAGAAACCTGAGCAGCTAGCGTAACTTTCATTTTCTCAAAATTGTTTGGACGAATGTGAGCGTTGGTCAATTTAGGAGCGCATCTAATAGGCAATCGCGAATCAATATTGAGAAA
The DNA here is from genome assembly GCA_963966595.1 of Physocephala rufipes. Lineage (NCBI taxonomy): Eukaryota > Metazoa > Arthropoda > Insecta > Diptera > Conopidae > Physocephala > Physocephala rufipes. Next base: position 19,321,147 of record OZ016502.1, on the reverse strand, counting down.
GTGGACAATATGAGTCCAGCTGACCATTTTATTACTGAATTATTATATTATTATATTTTTATTATTATTATTATAATATTATTATAACATTGTTTTTGAAATTTTCCAAACTATTTCGAGTGCTCTTCAAAAAGGAGGAGAATCGTGGGGGAAAAATATTTTTGTCATTAACAATGAAATATGGTTGAGTTTCAGTTACCACTACAGATTTAAAGAAGCTTACGAAATTTAATCCTTAATCACAAACAAAATGATAAGGACCTAGATTTATAATTTAAAAGCTGGGAAATAGCTTCAAATATATATTTTTTTAATTACTTCTCCTTTACAGGGCCCGAGTGAGAAGAAGTATACAAGCGGTTGTTTCCAAGGGTCCCGCCCAATGCCTTCTGCCATCAAGACCAAAACATTGTCGGCTGTACAGGACGTTTTATTTTCGTCACCAAAATCTTTGGGACCAATGATTTTGTCTTCATATTTATTGTAGTAAACGTTTGTTTTTAACGAAATTAGCTCTGAGAGTTCTTTCTTCAGGACAATTGAATATTGGTTTTAAAAATCGATACCATAAGGGCGACAAAAAGAAAACACCCAACGCAAGTGTTTTTAATTCGCCGTCATATCGCCGCCCAATAGGATGGCGGGAAATATTTCTTACACTGTTTCCCACACGATGCCTAAGGTTTGTTGGAAGCGATTTCAAAAATTCTGACCCCATGGTTTTAGCTCTTCCTCTTCCTCGCCAGTCCCGTTGCGGTGTGGGCAACAAAATGGCAGTGACTGATCAGGTCTGTTTTGGTTCACTAGCCACGGACTAGACTTGGCTAGTTCCGAAGCCTTACCAGAGGCGATAAATTGGTGCCACGGGTGATGCACGACGCATAAGGGTCTTTCCAACCCCGCTAAATATAAAGCCCACATAGATAGTGCATCGTGGGTAGGCCCCCTAGTGGGAGCTTCGTGGTGGCTGTGGTTGCCACCCAAAAATACGCGGGTAGAGACCTTGAGTCTCCGCGAGAGTTGCGCGAGGAGGCAGACCTCCGTCAACTCATATGCCGGTGAGGGTCCCCACCGGCATAAGGCTTTAGATAGTGCCGCAATAGTAACCTGCGAGGAATGTCCTGCCACACACAGGCTTCCACAGGTACATGACAAAGCTACGGCTGGCTACCGTAAGCAAAATGGGCGCCGGTTGTCGCTATAAAGTAAAAAGGTACGTTCACAGAGTTCGTACTTGCAACCCCGTGCGGGATGGCCCGCCTTGGACTTAAGCCTATCATGGCAGGTGTCCAAGTAAAACACCAGACAGCAATCTTCCTCTTCCTCGCAGCTTCTCTTTTTCCATTCTTAATGTATTAATTTCCTTATCTTTCATTTTTAATGTCGCGGTCCTTTTCAATTATCTTCCTTTTTAATAATTTAAGCCATTTAATAAAAGGCGTACTATTTAGCTCGGATGATCCACCGCTTTCAGATGGTGGTGGATAATTTGAGAATATTAAATTTTCATTAACATCTTATGCATCAATCGCTGGGGTTGACAAATTTAAATTTAAATCGGGCACTGCATCCTGTCTTAATCTTGTACGTTTTTGCCCACACTTGGGCCCTGAAAAGTGCTTTTATGATCAACCTTCACACCCAAAAGCCGACACCATTCTAATCTATATCCATTTAAGTATATATACAAAAATAGAAAAGACATAAAATAACAGGTCAAAAGGGTGCATACACAAGAAATGAAACGCATATATATTTTGAAATACTGGCTACAAACACTATAAATAGGCAGTTAAATAAAAACATTATTAATTTTGTTAGTTAAGTTAAAACCCAATACCTCCATAACCCTTGTTACTTTGATTGAAACTCAATAATTTTAATCTAAGCATTATCTATATACTTAGTATCTATGTCCGTATAAAGTAGGAATATGTTCCTCTATTCTGTTTTGAGCGAAAAGCGACGTTTTTTCCTTGTTTTTAACTATAGATCTTATATATTTCATGCATGCAGTTGACTATATCTTCTAAACCGAAACCGACCCAACCACTAAGCAATTTTCTCAAGAATGGCGAGAAGGAAAAACATTTTTTTAAGTATATAGGCACATATTTCCATTTTATTTCATGTGTCAAGTCGGAATGGTTGGAATCTTCCAATTAGACAACATCAATGATCACTATTCTTACCGTTTTCAATCAGTGGCCGCGTATGGAAACTTGTGCTTGTGCGATCTCCCGAACACACATCCTGGCAGCATCTTCGCACTCTTGTTTTTTGCTTTAATTTATTTTAATTTAAAATTTTAGTAAAATTATACATATTTTGTATAATTGAAAAAATCGTTGGAGAAATTATCACAGCGTTGCAAAATAAATTAACAAATGAAACCAAAACAGTACGTAATGGACAGAGTGCACTCAAGTAAATGCAAATATTTTATGAGCACTCTTAATGTCCCAATTGATGTAATCTAATCTGCAGATAAATGGTTATAAACATAGCTAAAAACTATGTTAATGTAGCATAGAAATTATCGAAGCGTTTGAAATTGCAATCCATAAGGGTTTCATATGTTTTACACATTTGATTTTCAAAGAGTTGCTCTTGATGATAATAAATAAATAATTCCGTGAAGGTCTGGTTCTTAATGTGAGCACCTTGGAGCTCAAAAGTTACATTAAATAATTTGCGATGAAGAAAGAAACTCATTAACAAAAATATAATTTTAATTGAAACTAAAGATAGTCATATTTGTGTATTAGTATACTCAAGTAAAGTTTTTTATATTTTACATAAACTAGTGCGTTTAACACTTGGCTTCAAAGTAATGGTAGCAGAATTGTTAATAAAACAATATAAAGAATTTTTGTAAATTTAAATGTAATGTACTGTAAGGTCATCAAATAAGTCATGCGCGCAAGTTGTCTAAGCATCTTAAATTATAAAAGTGTACGTGAAAAATAATTGAATTTTTTAAACCAATAACTGCGTTGGTATATCAAAACAAAGCTGGTGAATTTATAAAATCGATTGTCATTCGGGTCATTATACCACTGAAAAAGGCATAATGGCCGGGTCTTAAGCTTGAATTTCCAAAAAAAATCATTAGTCTTAAACATAAAATTGCCACGGAAGAAATTATGAGTCAAGGTCTTAAACTCACGAGCACTACCTTAAATTAGAGTTGCAGTTTGAGAAGTTTCCTATCTCGTTTTCTCTGCTAAATGGGTAACTGAATTCTCCCTGATTTTGTCTCTTTTTGCCGACTTTGAAGGGTATTATTTATCCTTTAGTAACATCTTAAATACAGCTATATTGCTGTAGCTCTCTCTCTCTCATACACACACACTACGTGTAGCAGTACGGGATCAGGTGTAGCAGTAAAACCGCGACGCTGGAAGCCTCATCTCACTTTCAAACATATTTGTCCTTCCTACAATGTCTATACGGAAGTAAGTTAACAGGCTGATTCTAGCGCTTCGTCACAAAAATTTGGAAGGATCACAAGTTTAGACGAATATTATGATTTTCGGAATTATAGCGCAAACGTCAATGGAAAAAATCTCTGCGATCGAAAATTATTTCAAACTTTATTTTAAACTTATTTCAAACTTTAGTTTAGCAGGGTTGCATTATTTCTGTTTTGTTAATTAATTTGTTTTAGGAACGTTGGTAGAACATTTTTATACAAAAGGTGTACGTATGGTAAGTACAGGACCATCCGGAAAAGCAATTAGGAAAAAATGGGGGTTTATATACTGTTGTGGCCTTCTCTCGTAACCATCACAGCTTTCGTCACAATTGAGCGTGTTTAAGATGTTTAGAATGAGAAATCATCTCAATTGTGACGATTGTTATTATTGTGATTTGTGACAATTTTGTCGCCAGAATCGGCGATTGCTGTGATCGCTGTTAAAGTCATTGTTGTTGGTGTCAGTGTTGCTGTTGTTGTTATTGTTGACGCTATTATTACTAACATCACCAACGATATAACCATCAAATGCCATAAGCGAGGTCACGCCCTTATTCTTATCAATTCTTCATTTTATGGTAGCTACCAAACTTTTACATAATTCTGCTTTTTGCGAAAAACGCATTTACAACTAAGTTATCTAAATCTGCCAGATACACTGCTGTGATGCATAGAAACCTTAAAAACAGTAAACAAGCTTCTTCAGTGAAGTTTTATTCCCAAATTAAGTGGTTTCATCTCTCTTGCAAATTCTTCATATTTACATGAAAATATAAACACAGACGAACGTAATTTTTAAAACAAAATAAAAATTAATTAGGTTGATCGTTAAGTTAACTTTTTATTATTATTATATTTTTTTTGATAAAATGTAGCAATAGTGTTGGAAAAAAATTGTGATGGGAACAATTTTTATCAAAATCGTTTTAATTTTGCTACTAATACTAGAATTGTTGCCTCCACTCTAATTTCAAGCTCTAGCAACCTTTTTAATGGATGATTCCTCTACTGGCGCCTTTTGCACTTCCTGAATGGCTCATTTTTAATTATATTTAGGTATACATAAGAAAGAAAACATTGTCTCTTGGTCTTTTCTTGTTTTGAATAAACTTTACCGACACTCTAAAACGTGTTTGTTAAAAATGAGGAAAAAATCGTTGATTGCAATCGTAGCGTGACCCACACATAAATCCAACCTAAATTTCGAGATGTGCTATAATTTGCTGCTACAACGGGAGAAATTATATGCTGTTGTTGCCAATCAATTACTTTGATTGCAAATGTCATCATTACCGTCATCATCATCATCAGCAAACGTCATTGCACATTGCGTCGTTGCATTTCCTTTCATTAAAAGAAACTAATATCATAGATGCCAATTTGACAGTAAACCACGTTCATAATTTAAAACATTTATTCTAAAAATAAATTGCGTGAAATTCCCTTTTTATTCCTTATGAGGAATAAATGTTTTGCTTAATTATAAGGCACACTACGGCTATAATAAAATAAATATATTTTTGAAGGATATTGACAAAAACCAAATCTTATTCTTTTATTACTGTTGGCTATATTCGTGTTTTGGTGTGTGTGTGGTTTGAAAAATGCTTGTGTAAAGTTAACAAAAACGAATTATTGTTGTGTTCGTTACCGTTATTGCGCTGTGTTAACGACATAAAACAAGAAAAACGACAAGAAAAGACAGAACAACAACAACAAGGTCTGGCACAATTAAGCAGTTTGACTTTATTATCCCAAGATAAGTGGATTACCTTATAACCGCTTACCTTACTGGATAACCTTGGGTAAATTTATGATGTCGAGCTTATTATTACAAGTATAAAATTGGATTTATTTCTTCCCCTTTCACTTTATGCCTTAGCTTTATTTCACCCATTTGTTAATTGTCTGAAGGAACTGTGCGAGTCCTAGACCGGAAAAGGACTTCGTATCTCCCGTTAAATTCGATATTTGTCTACTACTCAAATCTTTTAAGTGAGAAAACTCCCTTGTTTTTGTTGAGGCCATTTCCTATTTAGCCACTAAATTTCTGATATAAATAAAAATTTAATGTTCAAGAAGAACTTTATTTTTTATTGAAATTATTTTTTATACAATCCTAGACAGAAATATAAGTTACGTTTATCAATCGCGAAGAGCAAAAATAAACAATAAATTTATTTATTTTATATAAAAATTAAATTAAAATTTAAATCGAACACAGATCTTATAAATCTGAAGTTATAAAAAACTACAAGTATTTCCTTTCAAGAATGTCTAGATTCAAAAGATCTGAAAACTAGACATCATTCAGTCGTGACACACAATTCTTTTCAAATCGGATTTTATTTCAAGGAAAGAAATATTTCAGAGGATAATTACGCGATTGAGAAAAAATATTCTTTACATCAGTTACTTTTCCATCACGGGTGGTAAAAATGTAGTAAAGCTCACAGATGAATCTCATTACTACGAGCTGATTGTTGAACAAATGCTATTATTACATCTTTTTGTCAAATACTCCTGTCGAATTTGATTAATCTCTTTTGTAGCTTGTCGAAGAACATTGTACGTGATGAAGCGTAGGAAAAAATGGTAGAAAATAAATAAAAAATGACGAAAACCTAGCTGGAGTTTTTACCAGAATGAGCAACAGTTTGTGGAATGGAGTAGGACCCCTTTTAATGCTAAGGTATGAAAAACAAAAGAGCTGGAAGAAATTATTTTGGGAATATTTTCTGTACCGTATACCTCCCTCTCACACGTCTCTTTATAGGTTTTCGATTCTTCTCTGGCAGAGTAAACTAATTGAAAGGTAATTGACGTAAATTGATAACGTCCTGCCATGAGTCTTTCTTGCACTCTCGCTTTGACTCTCCTTCTCTTTCTTTCTCTCCCCCTTGCCGGTTTATTGGTTGTGTCAAAATGAACTTAAACTAATTTTCATTTACATATGCTTCACTTTGGTTGGAATTTTAAAGGATCGTTTAATGAGAAGTTGTTAAAGCATGGCGGTAGAAACATGATGATGCGTCATGAGATTTTATAACATGAATTCATTCAGTCTCAAATTAATTATTTCTCATGAAATCGCAGAGCAACTTATTTCACTATTCATCCAATTATGTTTATTTTCACTGGATTTTTAAGATGTTTTTTGCCTGAAAAATTATTTACCAGCGTGTGTTCTTGAAATGTGTTTGTTATGAAACATATCAATATGGCAACGCGTCAATTATGATTTTCACCATTGCAAGGCTTAGAATGAGCTGTTAATGGCATTTTTTCGGCCGAATTTGGGAAGAATTAACAATATTGACTACTTTTGCTTACTTTAAAAAATAAATAAAAATGCATGCACTGCGTTATATGAAAGCTTCTCAAGCTTGAATTTTGTAATTACTTTTTAATACGGTACAAGTAATTTTAAATCACGAGGAGGACCAAATTAGAAATGAGAGTAAATCCTTATCGTGGCCGCTATTTAAAAGTTTACTTGCCGGAGACTACAAATTAAAGTGTACAAGCGTTGATTTAAGAATTAATTCTAAAATATATGTATTTTTTAATGGCGAGTTGTATCTACTTCAAAACTTCGTAAAAGCTCTACACCTTCATTTCAAATTGCATTTTGTATTCACTTTAAAAAACACAAATAAATTAGGAATAGTGTGATACTTTACTTTTTTTATAATAAACCTCCATCAGCAGAATGTCTTTTGCAACGACTTAAACAAATTGTATCGATATACCATTCTAACACGTACATCCTCGAATTTGCTTACTAAAGTGTATCAATCTCCTTTTAGTAAATTATTAAATATTCATATCGCGAAACTGTAAGCACTTAGGAATCTATTTCATAGCGAGGCATTGCAACATACAAAATGTGCTGAAGATGGATGCCCTCAAAGTTTTCTACGCAGCCATTTTTTTAAAAATATATGATAAACATTCCAATTCGCACAAAAGAGCGAAAGATAAGGAAATAACACAGACATTAATAAAAATATTAATGGCTAAAATATTTGCACTAAAGTTTATTTCGTGTTTACATAAATATGGAAATATTATTCCATGAAATGTAAGCTCCCATCCGCATAGTGGGTTGATGTATATATTAGCCTACTGAATAAATCTAATTTTGTTGCATGTTCTGCTTTCAAGATTTGCTTTCATAAAGAAATTTATGATTATGTCCAAAAACGCACGTGCCTTGCCTTTTGAATGATCAGGAATAAGAAAAGTGGGTACAAATCGTCCGGGAGCATTAAGTCGTTCAATGACTATCAAACCAAAAACTTTTGGCGTTTTACAGTCTAATTGCGATCACGTTTAATTAAATTTTTTTCACGTCAGAGTAATCGTAGAAAGGTCAAGATTTAATCGAATAGACAGCATAAAAAATTCCTTTCCAACGAGGCACTATAAATCAATAAACGCACATTCGCAGCAGTAAAACATCTATTTGTAAAGAATAAATATATTAGTAAACAGCTAGCATTTAAATTTGATTCATTGTCTGGTGTTGATAAACTCTAACATTCTTTATAAAGAATGCTCTCTATGGATCGTTGTAAATTTTTTTAAATTTCTAATGAAACCACTAGGGTCCCTCAGTTTTCTCAGATCTCCTGAGGAAATATATTATATACCTCGTTGGCAATAATGACCGCTTTGATTCAGATATTTATCAAAGTAAATCTATAACATGCCTAAAAACTACGTATAAAATACTCTCAGCTTGTATTTATATGATTTAATGGTAAACCTTGTTTAAAGTTAAAACCTTGAACAGTATATTGAATGACACATAATGTGGATTTACGGTGAAGGTGATCAACTTAGTTATGCATCGTATACATCATTTACCCTATATGAAATATGGTTCCAATAAGATGGCGCTACCTGCCATACAGTGACGGCAACCATCGACTAGTCGAAATCAAAATTTGGAGATAAGCTGATTTCGAGAAATGGACCTGTCAATTGACCCCCAAAGTTGTGTGATTTAACATCTCTCGATTACTTGCTGTAGGGTCACCTGGATTCACTGGTTTTTGGTGATAAACCATCAACAAGTGACACCTTACAGGTGTCCATATTCATGTTATTTGTGACATACGGGGCAGCAGTACTCGAAAAAGTGACTCAAACTTGGACGTACAGAATACACTACGTCAATAGCAGTCACGGTGTGGGCATATGCACGAAATTGTTAGTGTCATGTTTTGGCCTTTCGAGTGAATAAAACACCCTATATGTATAGAAAGTAGAACGAAAATGTTAACTGTAATTATTATATTACATCTTTATTTGAAACAACTCGCAATAAAAAAGATGTAATGCCATTCGATGGCGACCGAATTTAGAAGTTACACACAAAAAATAATTTTTGTTCTGACCTCACCAAATCACATTCGCCACTAATAATCTCAACTGCAAAGACAACAATAAAAACAACAACGTATTTAAGCCGTATTTTAACCGCAAAACAATTAAATACCGATAGTGATAATAATTCAGTAATAATTCATTCATCTATTACGATGCACGCAGTTAATGCGGGTCGTCATTTGGTGACACCTAACATATTTTGTTTGTTTTAAAGATTAAATTATATCTTCTTTTTTAAAAAATATCTAATTATTATTTTAACAAAAATTTTAAACGTCACGTCGGCAACGATGAATCGTATTGTGTCTCTTTAATCGCCTTGTATTTTTTTCATTTGTGCGTTCAATTTAAAATTGCAAACGCGTAACTAATTTGGTGTCTTTTTGAGGACTTCATTTATCGCGGAGATCGCTTAAATGAAAATTCTTAGTTCTATTAAATTCTTAATAGAAATACGAATTATATTAAATTATTAATTCCTTTAAATGAATAATTAATTTTTATAATAATATTTAATTTTGTGGAAAAGTACTTTCATAAAGATCAGTTTTTAGGAAGGTTTTTTCAAAATATTTAAAAAGTATATTTTAAAAAATTTAAAAAAAAGAATTGAACCAATTGTCATTTTGAATTAATAGATTCTTTATAAGTTAATTTTTATTAACTATTAAGCAATTAATTTAATTCTAACTATGCGTTACCACATTTCAAGATGACAATAAATAAACAAAATGTCGCTTAACCACCAAAATAACGGTGGTTTATTGCGGAGGGTTAAGAAAGGGTACGGGGAAAGGATGCGTTTGTTATGGTGTCCGTCGTAAACGTTCGAAAAAGTCGTTTGATTCGCATTGCTGTCGCCGGTCGGAATACCAATAAATTTAATACAATAAAATATTTTACGTAGAACGAAATAGGGGGGGGGGGTAAATCAGAATCGGAGGATATCGATTAGTACCTGTTGAATTCAACCCTAAATAAATTTGAAAAGCTCGTTGCAGAAAACAAAATCAAAACGGAAACGACGAATGATGGCGAGTAATAGGCTTGTGAAAGAGTTACGCACAGTATTATGAAAGAGAACGGAAATAGAGGTTCAGAAGGCAAGTGACAGATAAAATAATACATCAAGACGATAAGGCCAAACGAACATCAATTGGCTCAGGAAATACGCAAATCAGAATCCAGCCATATGGGCCAACTAACTGGCTAACTAAATAATTATCTATAAATAAGAAAAGCATAAACAAATAGTTAAAGACTACCTACAATATCAGCACCAACGACACCTATATTGATAACAAAAGCAACAACGATATTTAGTTATTCATCATCTTTAGAAATTTATTTTGCCCTCATTTCAGAAAATTATGAAATTTATTGGCAAACTTCCGTTTTCTAGTCATTAATGTGAAGTGGAATACTTAATTTTCTTGCTCTTTACTTCAAAATGTCTATAATGACAACTCAAAGGGATACCGGTGATAAAAATAATGAAATAGTAAATCCCGAGTTAAATGAAAAATATTTTATAGAAAAACTTAAAAATAAAACCCATTTTTTTGTGCAATTTTTTTTTTGGCGGTACTTCCTAAGGTACAAATAAGGTACAGTTTCCATTTTGAAACAAAGTGAGAGCACTTATATCAAATTTCGCGACACTGTGTCCTCTTGTTCTGATCTAATCGTGTGTTAGGATTTATTTAAAATAAAACACAATTTATTTTGGAGATTTATTTTATTAAATCTTTATATGATATCAACTTGTCAATTGTAGAGACCTAAGACGAATGAAATTAAAAACAAACTTCATTTATCAAGTAAACCATGCTCTCATCGCAGGGAGATCGCAGGGAGTATTTGTGCCCAATTTCATGACAATATCTCTACTTTTACGCCTATAGTCAGAGCCTAAGCAGCCCTTGAATGTAGGGGGGCAAAACTTCAATTGAAATATAAAGAGAAAATTTTACCAGAAAATTATGGATGTGCGTGCCTTTAATGAAATGTGATTATAAAATTGTTATAATTATGACGTATTTAATTATCATACGGTATGATAGCAGTATCAAATTGAAATCGGTATCATATTGAAGTACATTATTGATTTCTTTTCATAACACTGGTCCACAAGTAGTCCACAAGACTTCCTGTAATTTGTTTAATAAAATACAGTTAATAAATGGCACTACGCTTGAGAAACTAGTTTCAGGCCATTTGGTTTATTTGTACTTTGGTTTATTGGACCATTTCTAAGAAAAACGTTTTCAATTTACTTTAGAAAACTTTGTGATCTCAACTTTCATACCTCTGTATTTGATTCTTACGAATGGACTTTTCTTTGTTGGCGACAACGAAGATCATGGCAATTAGTTAATTAATATGATAATTAATAAATATTTAATATTTAACATTAATTAGTGTTTGTAACAAGATTCATTTTGATTAATTTAGCGAATGGCAAAGTTTGGTAAACTGAAAAGACATTTCCTGCAGACGCATTCCATCAACATTGGCAAGCATATGTGTTTTAAAGGGATATAATTTTGGATTTTATTTAATTTATCGTTCATTTTCACGATTTATACCAAATATATTGGCAAAACATTGAAATTATTTAGTTGTTTTTCAAGTACACCGCGACGGGGTGCTTAAATTTGCTTAAGAAAACACACTTCGGCTAATTTATATAGTCAATATTTATTGTCCAGACTTCAAGCAGTCTTCAGACCTAAAAAATATAAACTTCTAGTTCGGCAGTACCCAATTATGAATTATATAAGTAATTTAGCTTAAACCAACAAATTTTTTGTATAATTTTAATATATTCTCATTGATAATTTTCAATAGATTTCTGATATTTTGATAATTATTAATTTTTTATTAAAAATCCCTTTTGAAGTAACTGCCTTGAAAACTGTTCCGATTCGCGAATTTCAAAATTTTGCTAGAAATCAAGCCGCCATAGGAAAATCTAGTCTGACCGATACTGGCAAAACGCTTAATGTAATAGGGTAGGGGGCTGTGGTTTACGGCGGTGCGGGGTATATTATTTAACGCTCTCTTACACCTTATTTCAATTCATTCGAAATCGTACTTAACGCTTGAAAAGTCGTTGTTAACTGAAACAGTCGCAGCTGGGATCAATTTATTCACCAGCGGCCACCAACGACGCTGCTGCGCGTCGTTGCAAAACGCCCTAATCACAACCGCGCAGCAGCAGCAAGTGACAGCAACGAGCAATTCGAGGAAGAACATATAGATCGAACATAATGCCTGCAGTTCCAGTGAAAATAGAACCCTATATGCCAGCAATTCTTACGCTATTTTTCTCTCGTAAAATGTTGCCACATTTTAGAGAAAATATCACACAAGTTGTTTGTTGTTACCAACAATTGTGTAGAGTTTGTAAAGGAGACAGCTTGAGTTTTACAGTTTCAAATAAAAGCAACGAATATGTTTGCTCCGTTCTGCGCTACGACTGTGGTTGCCACGACTGCCGCTGTTTTGGCCGTGAAATCGCGTGAGAGACATTTGCTGACGCTATCACCGTGAGGCTGTATTTTCACTGTAACGAAGTCAACAGCTGTGACTGGAAAGCTGCTGGGACTGAATCAAGCAATCGAATAACGTTGCGATCAACAACGAAAGATAAAATACCTCTCTGAATAATCGAATAAAATTAAAAAAATTGACAATTAGTAAGTTAGCAACTTGTTTCAATTAACTATCAATCAAACAGCAAATTAGCTGAGTCTGATAAACTTTTTTTTTTTTGAGAAATCAACCGGCAAAATCAAACACCATCTTTGAACGTACAATTCTCAAAACGTTTCTCAAACTCAACCTATGTCAGACAATCCAATCATTAAGCCCGTGCGTACCAAACAACTCTTAAAAACAAGAATAAACGGAGAAGTTCAAGGTTTTAACGCTAGTTGGTTGCACTGCCGCTAAACGGTTAGTTTGTGAGCAGGTCGCATTTAAGTCGTGCACGTGAGAACTCACAGCGCACGTCTCAAGCGCCTTGTATGATGTTGCATTTCCTTTATTTAAACTAAATTGTTGGGTCGCAGCTCGAACTTTGTTGAGTATGAGCAAAGAATATAGAGTAGACTCTATATCTACTCCATATTCTTTGTTTCGAGTTTTGTTGGGGCTTCAATCCTCATCAAACAACTTACCACGGGTTTATTTTGCAACTAGTATCCAACTTTTTGTATTAATTTATTTTTCTGTACATTCCTGCTCAGCATAACATCTTGAGACAATTTAGCTATGTCCGTCCGCTCGACAGTCCACTTGTCTTTCTGTGTGTTTGTTTGGCTGGGTGTCTGTCTATAGAAAAATCGATATCAGTCAAATCGAGGGAAATATCGACATGAAATTTGGCAAGAATATTCGGGATTGAAAATTGGGTAGATAGGGGCAGTCTTCCCTTTATATAGAATTCCCCTTTAGAAATTAATTTCTTAGCTTCTATATATGTTATCAGGCTGGAATCTTATTACTGAGATATTGGTATTAGATGTTATCACACCAAGAAATTAGGCGGGACACGCCCCTTTATTATATGTTGTCTCTTGATAGAGTTTGTGTAAAAAATTAGTTAGATCTAAATTAATCAAGAGAAGATAAATGTAATATTGAAAGAAACGCGCACCCTCCACTGATAATTAGATCAGACTATGAAATTATATTACCCATGTTGGGTATATAAGCTTTCGCCGTGTCGAAATTAACGCTTGTTATCTTTATGTTCCTATTTTGATTTTTCATTTGACCTTCAGAATGCGAACTAACCGTTTTCTCCTATTGGCCGATGTTTCTGCAATTTTGAAATTTTCTTGACGATTGGTTTTGTAGAAGACTCATAATTAATGCCTTAATATTTTACGAAAACTTTATAACGAAAAATTTTCGCCGAATGTGCAAAAGCATCAAAGTTCTTTGCTTCTCTTTCTCACTGCGATGCATTGCCAAGCAATGAATATCCAATATCTGATCATTTTGTAAATGATTCAGTTCCCACGATAATGTCTGACCATGGAGTACTTCGATGATCATAAGTCCATTTGATCAATTTTAATGTTTTCCTGTTGTTCTTCTTCTTTTTTTTGCATACAATGGGGTGTGTTTTCTGCATATATATCTCACTCCATATGCAGCAATTTTGCTTATTGGCACACGGTTTAAGCAAAAAATCAGCCTTATCGCTAAATACAATTTTGCATCTATACGTTGCTCGAATCGACGACTGATATTCAAAGTAAATTTGGATAATTTAGTTAAGCAAAGAACATTTTAAGTGTTTTTTATTATAGAATAAAAACTACAAATACAAGAAGAGTGAGAGGGTGGAAAGGAAATTTCATGAAAATTTTTAGTGCATTGTGTGTTTCCACGCAAGAGATAAATTATAAGACTGGGGTGTACCCAGAGACTCTCGTTTTCTTCTATTCTAACCCATTAGATGCAGTCGGAACCCAGTTTTATACGTGCTGTAACTCTAAAGATCGTATGGATTTCCGCTTTAAGAAATGAAATGGCAAATAGGTTTTATCAGTGTGGATTTTATGTCTTTTTAATTATCTTTCTTTTTTTATTCTGCAATATTTCCTAAACTACAACCAATATACAAAATTTATTTCGCCAAAAAGTATCTTTAGATAATTTACCCCGAGGTCACAGAAGACTGTTCATGTTATCAGACAGTAAATGTATCGCGTGGATACTTGTTCTTTATTAGTTTGTCAATGAAAAGCTCCCACCCCTGCCTCTTCAAATATTCACTCTTCAAATACTGACCGCCCTGTACTCAAATTCGCTTTGGAAACTTGAGAATATTTTGTAAATAATTTCCTTAATTTAATTTTTAACATTTTTTTAAGCGAGATATTTATTTATAAGATGGACTTGCCTAACGATGTTGTTTCTAAAACTAATGAACTCTGAATGGAGGTTAAAAACTGTAGATGAGATTATAGCAAATATTCCCAAGTTGTTAGCCTTCCTTCACAATTCATTCATACATATACATTCGCACATACGTCTCGCGGTTCGATGACCAAAAGAGAACCGGGTTCCCGGGAAGGGAGTAACTGAGGGGAAATAATGACAAGTCACAGAAAAAATAAATTGTTTTAAATAATCTTCTGCCCTGTCTTTGCTTTCGTATTTTCTTAGACTTTTGATGGGATTATATGAATTTTGATGGAAGCCTTGAAGATCTGCTGCGTGTATAAAGTTTACTTCTTAAAGTTTACTTTTGACACAATTGAGCCACATAAAAGTGCAAAAAAACATGATAAAGTATCTCTTCCCGCTGGAGTTGTTCCGCCACGTTCGCAACGATACCAAATTTCTGACAGTACTGCTTCAGGATCGTGCTGACGAGCCATATCCCATTCCTCCCAGAATGACTGAAATTGTGCAATACTAGTTCCCGTACTGATTAATATGATTGGTATTAATTAATATGATTGGTATTATGGATTATGCAACACGGTAAAGGCTCGGGACCTGGGAAACAGGACATTTCTCAATCGAATTGCGAGAGCACGTATGGAAAAGAAGTCGGAGAAGGGATACGAGGGATGAATGAATTTATAAATCCTCATATCCTGATATTCGAAAGAGGCCCATATATTTCTTGGGTAAGTGCATCCGGCGCCGAATCCCTAAACGACTTACAATGATCAATTTTTTTACTTCACCCCGTTGTACTTTAACGAAGTCTTGCCTTGAGCTTGCCTTCATAAAGGATTTTGATAAAGTCGCAGTGGCGCCTCAAAAAAAACAGAAGGGATAACCATCATTAGCAAACCACAATAGTAAAGTGACAACAAATGTTAATAGAAAATCTGACAGTTGAAATGTTAAAGAACCATTAGAGGACGACAGCAGGAAAAAACGAGAAGGAAATGGATAGAATGGGGCGGACTAGTTTAGCAGACTGCGCTAAATAAAGAAAAGACCACATTGTGGAGAATTTCTGTGAAAGCTATGGAAAACATAAATTGGGACAAAAATACTAAAAGATATAGAAATAATAAAAATACTATGTTCTTAAAAGTTCTATCCGATAGTACAAGAAAGAGAAATGAAAGAGTGAAATGTGTTTGACTTTCTGTTTTAACCACAAAATCATTTTTCATCACTAATAGCCAACTGTCTCCGCGATGACAGCCACCGAAGGCAAATGGTACCAGGAACGATAATAGATTATCAGCCTTTTATTATATGCCATAAAACATTTATATTTTGTCCCTCTCTCTCTCTTTTATTTTCTAATTCTTTTCATTTAACTTACTCATTCTAACATTCAGTTTAAAACCTACCTCATGCATTCCTCCAGGTTGCGGTACATTCCGAAGGACACTCGACGATCTTAAACACATCCTTTTCCAGCCACTTACCCACAAAAGCACCTAGAAAATAATTGCGTGTAGATAATTATGTCCGTGTAACGTGTGGGCGCGCACCCAGCAGGAAAAGAGTACACATAAAGACCTCTTAATTACAATCAAGAATTTTGTAAATCTATGACATCGCGTCACCTCCACGTCTTCGAATATTAACCGCGCTCGGCAACATTGTGGTAATGATGGTACGAAACCCTTAAAAGGCAACTGGAAGGAAACGAGACAAGACGTAACTCTTGGCGTGAGCGCATATTTGTTTCAAATTGAAACGTAGGGGTCATAAAATGTTACTAAATGTTACTAATTGTTGCCTCTTTTGTCTACTAGGACAAAATAAACCAAGTGCTTAAACGGTGTATTAAATAAGAGAACGCGGAGGTAAGAGTGAGAGGAAGCTAAGGTTGCTACGTACTTACGTGTAATTAGGCGTTGAACTCACACATTTTCACTCGACTCATTATGAACGGTCATTACGTGATATGTAGAGGATGCTTCACTCAAGGGTTTATATGTTATCTTAGCGTTTCTTTAGCAAAATTATTTTTAGATAAGAGAAGGGTGAAGGCAGAAGATGTGAGAGTAATAGTGATAGGAGTAATATCATTTCTACTAAAGATAGAACTACTTAAGGCACTTTCGTTAGGTTAAACGACTGCGGCTCTTGATGCTGGTGTTGCGGCAAGGTAATTATTTTGTACTCGAAGAAAATTAAATAGTTTATTAAGCACTACTTGGAAGTTTCTAAAGTACATTTCAGTGTTATCCTTTAAGACTGATTACTTTAAATTAGCTTTAGAAAAAGTTACTTCTTGCTTAAAAATTATTTAATCATAAGCAGCGAATAACAAGGAAAGCCCTAATTTAATTGTTAGAAAACATTAAGGGTTGACAACACGGAGGATCGTTATGAGGAGGAAAGGGAGATATTTTCTTGATATTTGTTGATTTTTCCGACAGGGTTGGATGTTGATAAAATTTGGAACGATTTTCCGTCATCCCTAGTCAACTTTGGTTTGTAGACAAACCGGTTTCGGCGATGTGCCATCTTCAGTGTCTGTTTTCGTTCTGAGCAGTCTGTATTTGTCTATGTTGTATCCTTCCTGTAATTTTGTCTGTATTTTGTTTTGTTATCGTCGGGTATGTGTTTGTATGTATGGTGCGAGCAGGACTTTCTGTTCCTAATTAGCTATTTCTGTGTGTGCATGTGATCAGGTAGTGCCTATTGTTTCTTGCATTTCGTCCTTATTGTTTTTTCTTGCAGGTAGGTAAAAATCAGTAATTTTTGGTTCGTGGGGTTCTTTTGTGG
>OZ016502.1:19083542-19301042 GCA_963966595.1 Physocephala rufipes | reverse complement strand
TGACTATTGGAGCTTTGAGGCAGAAATTTCAAAGCCAAGAAGGCAGTGATAAACATTACAAATACGATTCTGCAAAATATTCCGAAAACTTGTTTTGTACGAAATTATTTTCAAAAGGATTCCATTAATAACGAAAGAAATAAAAAATGTGCCCATCGACATTCCCCACGTCGATAACAAACTAGAGACAGGCGAAGGGCTGACGGACAACAAATGAATTGGCCTTTTGACAATGTCAAATGATTGAATGCTTGGTGATTTATTTACAATTTGGCCTGCCAATGAAATATCGAATATTTATTTATTTTACTTGCTGATTTTTTTTTTTTTGATTTTGTGACAAATGTGTTTTTAACACCAAACGTAAATAATTATTGTTTGTTGTTCGAATATTTACGGGCAAATAAGCATTAGGATCGGCTGACGAAAATTACCTCATTTTGAATGACATAATTGTATTTCAAAGATTAATTTCGTTGGGTAATCGAAATAGTGTGGATGATGCCTATTAACCAAGATCACCAAAACCAAATATCCCAATCACTGCCCTTGTTCTTCCAGCGCAATGGCTTCTACACTTCCACACAAGCCTAAATGAAAATAAAAAAAAATACCATTAATTCATCAAACTTTTCCCAACACAATCTTCCCACGCTACCCAACCTCTTCCTCTAGCACCACTAACTCCCACTATTCCTCTCTTTCCTCAACAAATGAATTGTCAACATCGCTAACCGGAAGTGCGAATGGCCTTTCAGAAAGAGGCTTTAGCATGAGTGTAAACGATTAACATTCCCACGAATAATATGTAAAAATAATTGATTGGAATGCATAAAAAATTACAGGAATGTACCCGGTATGTTAAGGTTAAAAGTCAACCACTTTGCGGTCACTGAGCAGTTGTTACTGCTTCGAAAAAATGTGATTGAATTTCATTTCTGAAAATTGAATAATTCATTATTTCACTAGATTTGAATTTCCATAAAATTTTAAAACAAATAAAAAATTTGTTAAAACAACATATTGCTCGAAGGAAATTCTGCTCATTATACGAGTATACATTTTTTTGTAATATTTATTTCTCCAAGTTCTGAAAATGTATGATCAAAATGTAAAAGTTTAAAATTATTGACTTATATTGAAAATATAGTCTTTAAATACTTTAGCTTTAAATCCTATCTCAAATCGTTATTAGTTCTATAAATTCATCTTGTCAATTCATCAAAAACCTAGATCCATTCAATACACTCACTTCAGTGGATTCGATATTCATCTGGTCAATGATTATATTCCCATCCATACAATAATCACGGTAACCGTCTATCCCTAACGGAAATATTATATTGGCTGACCTGCATAAAGTCAAACGATCCATTTAAAAAGGATAAACGATACAAGCAATTGTACGTGCTCCTTTTGTCATCATCGTTATCATCGTCACCAACAAACAAAACAGGAAGTGATAAAATGTGAATAAATAAAATATAAGTAAATAAAGAATACACAATGTTATTCGTAATAAATGTTGAAACCAAAAGAAAATAAAAGAGTTTAGTTGTTTACACGTGTTTACATTAAAATCTTTACATTTGTTGGATATTCATTTTTATACCCTACACCCGAAAAAATAGGATATGGGCACATCTATGTTCGGTCCGTTAAAGGAGGCGTGGCATATATAGAAAAGTACATTTATTGATGACAGCCGTCGGTCTGTCTGTCTGTGGAAATCACGATTGCAGCTGAACGGAGGGAAATATCGACATGAAATTCGGCACGGATATTAATGTCATCATTGGCTGATTGGGATTGGAAATGGATTCAATGGATTGTAAATCGGACCAGTTCCATGCCTAATTTTTATACAAAATCTCTTTTAAACGCTGCTTTCGCAGTTTCCATATATGATTTCAGAGTGTAATTTTAGATCCGAGATGTTAGTATTAGGTATTATAACTTCACAAAAATGGGTGAGGCTTTAGTTTGTGTGGACTATTTGACAAAAGTTGTGTTGGAGACGAGCTTATTAGATCTAAATTAATGAAAAAAAGAGAAATGAAATATTAAAACGGGGACAAGAATTGTTTATATTTGGTGTTACAAAAAAATTTGTTACAAAATCAAAAGAAAAATCGGCAAATAAAATAAATAAATTTTCGATAATTCATTGAGAGCCCAAATTGTAAATAAATCACCAAGCATTCAATAATTTGGCATTGTCAAAAGACCAAAGGATTAGCTGTCCGTCAGCCTCTTAGCCTGCCTTTAGTTTGTTATCGACGCATAAGCTTTAACTGGGCCGAAGTTAGCATTCTTACTTGCTATTGTTGTTTTTTGTATTTGTAAGAATGATTTGGTATGAGTATGAATATGAATACAAGTTATAAATAATTGTGAACATATGCACCATTATTTAACCTAGACCTCAAACTGAGAATTCTGTTAAAAAAAATTTTGTTAAAAACTTTGCCATTAGTTCAAAGTTGTGAATATCATTATTTTATTGAAAATTAATTCGGTCCGAAAACTATGACAATGATTTCTTTTGGGGTGGTGATATGTCTTTCACCATATTTTTAGAAAATTATTATCGAGATTAATTAGTGACAATAATGAAGCTTTAAATAATCCTCCAAAGGATATTCTTGTTATGAAGAATTAATTACCCTCCGAACAACTTTATACTATTTTCCGAATCTACTTTGTCAATTTGAATTATTATAAACCCCTGAAATGGCCTTGAAATTCCTAAACTCATATCAAAACTTTAAAATACAAAATTCTCGTAGCTTAAATTATTTAAAGTATTAAAGTTAAGCTATAAAGTATGAAAGACAATTCGAATGACAAATCGCGATCCCAACGATATAAAAAATTGATAGAAGAATTTATAAAAACATTCTCTTGTCATCGATAGACGATTTTGACGTACGAAAAATGTTTTAAATTAAAAAAAAAATTAAATTAAATGAAAATTATTTTAATTATTATTACACATTTCAATTTTTGCCAAAGTTATCGACACACGTTAACTGTCATCGCGGAGAAAATGAACTGTCGTGTAATGATAGAGTTTTAGTAGTAGTGGAAGTTAGTAGTGGAAAAAGGGTGAGGAATGGAAAGATAATTTTAATTGTATTAGTTCAATTAGATATTTACAGTAAGGCCCTGTCACTATATCTGTATCATCTATGTTGTCTCTTAAGTCTAGGTATGGACGAAAAATATTTCGAATGCCTGAAAATCACTGGCTGGTCGATTTTAGTCCATCAAAAGTATGGTAGGAGGCTTTGATTAACGAATTTCATTGGTTAATGGAGTTAATGAGTTGATTAATGGAGTCTGGGATTAAGTCTCATGAGTCTTTGGGTTATCGTCTAAGTTGTTTGGAAAATATATAAGAAACATAATTTCGTTGCGCTTTATATGTGTTTCGTAAAAAATACCTCAATCTTTCCAAATGTCTTTCGTAGTAATATTAATTGCTATTCTCCAAATACATATTATGTCCACGAAATGTCAATGCTATGAAAAGCTTTATCATGAGTTGATTTTCTATCAGATATAAGAGCATTAATTGACCAGAGGGCAGTAGTAATGAGTTTTCCATTTGTGCAAAGTAAACTGTTGCTGCCTTTTCAAATGCCTAAATACAATCGGGTTAAACGAGCATTATTTTCACACAGAATCGCTCACACATGAACATACAGATATTATAAACTATATGAACAAGGGTTGCCAACTCTCTGTACGAAAATTTATATAAAATTTGTTATAAAAAACTCCGTAGAATAATGGAAAATAATTATTACTTCATTGTATAATATAAGGTCCACTTTCACAAATCTATATAGCTACATTACTGTTTAGGAATTACTTTTACATTTGAATACTAAGATTAATCGTATGGAAAATTTGGGCATTTAATTTAAGCTATTTTTCACAAAACACACGGGGATAACTCAACGTAACATATAGTAAAAAAAAATATTATAACTTCGCCTTTCCCGTTTTGTCATATAACCTCGACACCACGAAGCCGTTATAACTAAGTATTAAAGTAAATTTAAATCATTCGTTAAAAACTGCGAAGGGGTTTTAACATTGACTGTGATGTTTGACAGATTATAAAAATATTCAAGAACGCGTTCGTATCAAAATACAAAAAATGTTGTGCCCCCACTGGAAACCCCCAAACCACAATGTAGGTGGAGTTAGACGAAATTGAACAGATGAATATGGAGTGGGAAATGAAACTATTTCTTGAGTCATGGGTGGGTTTATGGTTCTCTATAATGTTGCACAGCACTACAATTGTTTCTAACTCAGGCAAATCTAAGCGTGTTGGCAACCCTAATTGAATGATACATACATCTATGTTAATAGCGATACATGCATACTAAAAATATGAACATATATTTATAATCATGTTGATAAATTTTTCAGCTAAACTGTTTGCTAAATGTAAATGAAATATTGTTGTCTTGATATTTTTGTCACGTTATTTAGCAAATAATTACGGCACTGTCGGTGATTTTACAAAGTGTATTTATTCCTGTTTTTACTGCGCCTATTTGTCATCAATGGGATGACAAATGTATTTCTATTGGTTCGCAATATTTTCTAATTATCATTTCTTTCTAATTAGTTCCCATTTCAGATTTGCCAAAGAAACAAATGAATTTCTTTAAATATATGTTTCTGAAAATTATAGAAAAATCCTATTGAATTTGCCTTTCTTCGATTCATTATTTTCTAGCAAGCAAAACCACTTTCGAATGAATGAAATTGTCTTTGGCGATAACCGCAATATCAAAAAGAGAAAATCACAACCGATAAAATCGGTTCTCACAAAAATAATAAATTACGAACGACCCACCTGAGATTTCCTTTGTTTGAGGCATCTTTGCCAGGATTGCAAGCGGCTTCGAACACGCCACGTGTGGTGCCAACAATCAAAACACTGAAAATAATGTTAAAGAAAAAATTTTTTACGATGAAGAGGAAGTAGAAAATGCGAAGAGAAGAGTCGAAAGAAAAGTAAGAGAAGAGTGGGAGGAAAAAAGGAATTTAAAATTATTAGAGTTGGAATTATATTTTTGCGCAAGCCCTATAAGGGTAAGGTCGATTTTTTAATTTTCAATATTTTTTATTGAAACTTGTTGAAGCAAATTTTATCCCGTTACATATATTAAGAGATTTTCTTGAGTGGAATAGCTTTAGAGAAATCCTATATCCGGACTCCTGATTATAATTTTACCCTATAAACCGAGATCTCTATACAACTGAAAGAAGTTCAACATTTTAAGACTCGAAAAAATCGCAATAAAATGTTTAAACAAACGAATATAAATAACGCATTTCATGAGATAAAAGCTACATTGCGTAGACGTACTGTAACGTAAGCTTAACGCCGTGATTCGATAGACTTAGCGACGCTAAAAATGTACACTCATTCATGTAACTTCCTTGTAGTCAAGCCCCCCCCCGCCCCCCAGCAGCGACAAAAGTGGTTGAAGTATTCTATTGCCGTAAACCAAGTCCTTACGAAATTATTGGTTTTCACGGCTCAACGATTTACGATAGCTTGCGAGAAGGATAAAGGATTCGTTACTTGTAGAGAATTCGTAACTTGATGGTCTTCATTTTGCACACAGATCGCGGAGTGAGCATTACTGAGCATTACATATCGCAAATCTTTCAATTTTTGTCACTGCTTTTTTGGTTATAAGCTGTGAATATACTGCTACCAAGTATTATCTCTCGCCAAAAATTTTGACACTGAAATTGACAGTCGATGAAGCAGCACCATTGTGTCTTCTAGAGATTACTACATAAATTCCATTTATAATTTGATTCTCATCAATAAAATAATTTTTTATGCTATTTTTTTCGATTATCGCTCCTCGATCTCAAACTCTCAACCATCGCGTCAGTTGTATAATTTCCTTTCTCTGCCGCCATCATCCGAAAAGAAGACATCACGTATTTATGGAATTTATTTCAAGTTGTTGATTCTCTTTAAATGTTTAGCATCCTGCAATTGCTTTCCGTAAAAATCAAATTTGTTTCTATGAAGAATAAATGATATCCAGCACTTAATTCTGTTAGAACCTTCGTCGAAAGGAATAAGGAAATGGAAAATATTTATAATAAATTTGTAATAATAAGTAGAAAATAAGAAAATACTCGAAGAAAACACATTTTGTTTTATTTTCCATTTTCGTTCCATTTTGTAATCAATAGCTTTTGCAAATTTTTTACGCAGGATCACATACTGAAATGGGAAGATTTCCCGTTCATCGCTTTTCCCTTTTACTTTTTCCTTTAAATACCTCCCGGCGACCCATTTGGCAGGTATTTTATTGTTGTTATTTCAAATAATAGATCTTATGGGATAGCCAGTCCTATGCTTTATTTTCAGCAAGCATAATTGATTGTAAAATGAATAAAGGAGAGAGGAAGACACAGGGTGCAAGGGGTATTTAAGTATCAGTTAGAACACTGATGACGGCCTTTGAACAGAAGAACAGAATATTCTACGGGGCAATTTGTGTCTTAAGCACTTAAGCACTTCTATCATTTCCTTCATTGTCACCTCCTGCGTCCCTTTATTCCCCCTTCCTTTTTCGTGTGTGTTTTTGTGATTTCGTTTGTAATGCATAGAAGGATGTATAGTAAGGAGAGAAAAGTATATACATTCTTCAACAGAATCACCTCTTCAATTAACGATGCCCGCCCATCGGTCTGTCTTTCTGTCTGCCTGTGAATCTGTGTCTGTGTGTCTGTGTGCTGTCTGTAGAAATCACGAATACAACCGAACGGAAAGAGCTATCGACATGAAATTTGACGCGAATACTTTTTATCATAACAATTTACATGGAAATAAAATTAGTTAACTACTTTATAAACTACTTCTCATAGTTAAAATTACCTCACAAATATTTCGAGAATAATCTCTTAGTCTTTAGAGCCGACTTAATATTTTCACAGAAAACGTCTAACTAAAAGTTATCGACCGAAAAATGGGTGTGACTGGTAATCACGATTGCAGAGGAACTGCTGGGGTAATTCTATTGAAATTCGGCGAACATATATTACGCGTGTTTCGGTTAGGTCGAGCTTTGGTTTCTGATTTGTTTTTTTAGCATTTTTCCCGTGATGAGAAATTGTTTTATGATTGGTGATTATTGTGATCGGGATATCGTCGAGAGAGTCAGTAGGAGAGTCTGTGAACCTGTGTGAGTCTGTGTGTTGCATGTGTTAAACGAGTTAAAGAAACACTCATACAAAACAAGCATAGTAATAAGACATTTCTTGAATAGAACGTTTCTAAAACGATACCAATTTATCAAAATTACCACAAGTTGTTATCAAAAGGTTATCAAAAGGTTTGGTGCTTGCGAAAGTCAAACGACAATGTACGCCTAAAGTGAAAAAAGCTGCTATGCACTCCTTAAACGTTTATTCGACACATTTTTAAGTCAAATGTACTTAGTTTTTTGAAAATATTCTCCAAATGAAATGTATAAAATTCTATTGAAACTCCTACCTCGGGTTGGACGTAGGTGATTAGCTTATGCTTTATCTTATGTTGTCATCCAGTTCTGAACTAAGGTCCAAATTCCTACCCTCTTGCTCATCAAGAAGCTGGCTTAAAATTTGTTTAAAATTTTGTAGCGTATATTTTCTCAGGGCTAATTGTTTCGTTTTAATGTGGGTTCGGTTAATTCCTTTATGGTATATGGTGCATTGTCATCCAGTCCAGTGTTTTGAGCTGAATAAAGTCCGTGTGCGTGTATGCATGTGTGCGTTGCTTAAATTTGAAGGGAAAAAATTATTTTCTTTAATTGGCAAGTATATAAACATTATATACAAAATTAATGAAATTTCATTAAAAAACACATGGAATATTAATATAATTAATAATTAAATAGTTCAAGAATTCAATAATAATAATTTCTTTTTTATAGTCATTAATATTTCTTAATTTAACTTTTAACCAATTTCGCAGCGAATTCGTGCTTTTTTGGTGGTGAAAAGACCGCTACATAATTCCATAAATCGCGGAATTATTTATCACGATCTAACTGCATTTAATTTCGCAAACACTCGACTGTTGGAGTATATTTTTTGGGTCTGTCCTCTTCCGCATTCCCTTCCGCTCCAGAAAATTCATTTATGCGGAATAAGTTTGCCTACGTTCAACAATAAAGCAATGAAAAATTATGAAATATTTAATATTTTGGTTTCTTTCACCAAATGTTTCAACTATTTTAATTAACTTCGCCAAAGGTTGTGAATAACAAAGTTGGCCTTATCTGGGGGAATGGTCGCGAGCGTATAACGGACGGCGTTTGATACTTTCAGTCTGCCGCCCCCCCCCTCAAAATCTACAGCAATCATCAATCTTGTTGATTCGAGATTACACATACACACATACGTAAATGAAAAGGCAGTCACTCAAACAAGATATTTATAAACACGATGCGAAGACCTAATAAAACCAGACAGATTAGATCGTACGCAAACTAGTACGAACCTTTAAATTTGATAATTTAACAGAACTCTGTTAATAACAGCGGGGAAAATAACCATTCTAATTGAATACATGACATTTTGCGGGAAGATTTCACCTAACAGATGATACTGACTATGGCCGAGCTATATTGACTTTGAGGGCATCGTCGATTGCGGCTTATTCGCATAGACGGGAGACTTCAGAATTTGTAATAGTGCGCCGACTCTCTTCTTTCGTTTTATGTGTGCACACACATAGCTAACAGTGGGCTAGCAAGTGGACTGGATAAAGGACTACAAGCACAAACCACAATGTGACATTGAATATTACAAAAGATGTTATTTCAATACATAAAGCAAATTATAAAGAAATTATAATAATTCTAATATCCATGACGTATGAGTAATGAATAATTATGAAGCCCGGTTGAACAACTAAAATAATTTCTTTGCAATTGTATTATGAAAACTTTTTCAGTCTTAATTTGGTTCAGAATATGCTATTGTTGGTTTACTGTGCGGCAGATCGGCTGCTTTAACTTCTCGTGACAAATAACTTCAATTGATGAATATCTTCGCTGAGAACCTTTAACTCGTTGGTTCTCATTAAAATCATTCATAAAATTTGGCAATATGAATTTTTACGAGTTTATTTGATTTACTTAAGAATATTGAACGTTCAATTCAATATTTCAATCTGCTATTGATAAATTTTCTAAATTTATATCACAAAATTGCGGTAAATTATTCACAAAAATTCGCAAATCAACTTATGTGGAAGTTTAATTTACGTAAAATTATTGTGACAAAATTGACAATAATTCCGAGAATGAGATTGTTGAACTTTTATTTATAATTTTGAAAAAGACTAATTTCAAAATATCCATGACAGAGAAAATCATTGGAAATTAAAATTTGAATTAAATGCAATCATTAAAAAAATTATGAATAATAACTAGAATTGTTTTTAATTATTGAAACTATGAAATTTATTTTATTGTCAAAACAAAAATTTACCAAACGACAAGAAATACAATTGCGTTTTCAATTCTTTGTGTACCCTCTTCCGAATATTCCTTTCCCCTCCAATATCCCTTCAATGCGCTGGCATTAAATTTTGATGCAATTAATTGTGATTACTATCTTAAGCTTTCTTCAGGAAAGTTTCCACAAAAAGGAAAAAACTTTTATAAATAAGCGATTTTTTAACTTAAATATCTTTCTTTATCTGTTTTTTGTTGGCTTCTTGTCATGCAATACATAAAGATTATGTCATGCAAAACATAAGATTAAGTTCATTTGGCAGTTGAAAAAGTTTGCGAAAGGAAAACAAACTTTGGATAAGGAAACCTAATAAATTTACACACTATGTCTTTCGAAAAGAAGAAATGAAAATTCCCAGCAAAGGGTTGTTACAGACTAATGATGATACTTTTCTGCAATCAAGCAAACGTAAATGGTGCAATCAACTTAGCTTTTGAAAAGGAATTAAATATCATACCAATAATTTTTTCTCCGAAAT
Organism: Physocephala rufipes; assembly: GCA_963966595.1. Lineage (NCBI taxonomy): Eukaryota > Metazoa > Arthropoda > Insecta > Diptera > Conopidae > Physocephala > Physocephala rufipes. Next base: position 19,291,000 of record OZ016502.1, on the reverse strand, counting down.
TTTTATGGAATGAAACCAAATCCGCGTCGGATTTAAAAGTTCCTAGGAAACTATTTCAAGAGTAAAAATCATATTATTTTTTTTTCAATTTTCCACTTTTTACAATCGAAATTATACTTTTACATACTCTTTTACTATCTCTTTTACTATTTACATACTCTTTTAATATCGAAACGAGTATGAGCTCCGACCAGATCGAATTTGGAATTTTTACTTGTTAAGTAAATTATTATTTTTATGAATATATTAAATACTTACTGAATCACAATACAGGACACACCAAACCCGAAACATCCCTGATAATGCTAAATAAATTATTCTTCCAATAAGAGCGGGTCGATGTCTAGAGTCTATAGAGGACATGTGGTGTAGTCGAGGTCTGGTGAATCTGGTGCTTATGATTCAATCGGTAAAGTCAAATCACGGTGATAAGCTTCACTATTAAATGCATTTCCCAGTAATAAAATGTTATTATCAAACTGAGTTTTCGTTTCGGCCTTATTTGGGCCGAAAATCGTCTTTAGTGACGAGGCGCATTTTTGGATGAATGGCTATATGAACAGGCAAAATTTTCGTATACGGGACGACGAGAATCCAGATGAGGTTCACCAGATGGCAATGCATCTACAAAAAGTTACTGTTTCGTGCGGATTTTGAGCCGGAGGCGTCATTGGTCCGCACTTTAAATCAAAAATGTGGCTATCACCGTTAACGGCAAGCATTCCAAATTGATGATATCCAATTTCTATTGGCCCAAAGAGCAATGTGGACTTAGGCGACGTGTGGTTCCAGCAGGGCATCGCTACGAGCGAGGGATAACCATAATATGGTTATCCCTCGCGGAGGCGACGTAAATTGGACTGGCGACTAGGACGGGCGACTCCGCTGAACTTTTTTGTGGGGTTTTCTGAAGCCGCCGTTCAATGCGAATAAGCCGCAGTCGACGATGCCTTTGAAGTCAACATAGCCCAGGCCATCGCTCAAATTCATCCAGATCTATGCGGGTGAGTCATTGAAAATTGGACCTCTCGGATCCGTTCCAAGGTGCGAAGCATTTGAACGATGTCATATTCGTTAATTTTCAAAAAATGTCGAACAATTTCGTTAAAACCTCTCGCACAGCTTCTTTTTTTCCATTTCAACATCGACCCGCTCTTATTGCAAAACCCTTTACAAATTGACATTAAAGCTCCCGGAAAGTCAAAATAAATATAAATACTTGTCAGTTGCGCAAATTATTTTAATTAAAACTTAATTAGTCTTCTTTATTTTCTTATGCGATCTAAAATTAAGAGAAAAATGAAAGAACTCGAATCAGAAGGAGTTTCAAAGAACACATTTTTCCATCAGGCAACAAATTCCCAGTATCCAGGGTTTTGTGGATATTTGTTTTAATATTCGGAGTCCATAATAATAACTTTACCCCAAAGTTACCCCAAACGAGCTCTTGGATTCTGTTGCTTGAAACTCATAAAATTGCATTTTATTGTATATATTGTAATGAGATTTTTCTTCCGGCTGTATAAGGTCTGCAGGCCCAGGGTTCAGCTTCGGGGGAGCTCAAACCCTCGATTCAATACCTCGTCGCTTATGTTTTTGTCGGGATTTCTTACGATTTACAGAACCCTCAATCAATTGACTGACTATAAGTAGTTCAGCTTGATCGATATTGATATATTTCTTCACATTTAGGCTCTCAAATTTGTAACGATGTTTCTGAGCCTGGGTATAACTCAGTCTCGCCAGGGGTTTTTTTATCAGAAATAAAATACCTTGTTTTTATTTACTTTACTTTATTTTCATTTCTTCTCCTCTTTACAATCATTTCTTATAATCTAGGACCTTATCAATAGGATCTACTATATAAAATTGGCGTCTGGTTTGAACCACTCGGCCAATATATATGTTAATTACAATGATCTATGCTACGAAATTGGCGTCCGGTTAAAACCACTCGGCCACTATATAGGTTAATTTCAATGTTCTTTGCTACGGAATTGGCGTCCGGTTAAAACCACTCGGCCACTATATAGGTTAATTTCAATGTTCTAAACTACGAAATTGGCGTCCGGTTAAAACCACTCGGCCAATATATAAGTTAGTTAAAATGTTCTACGACTAGGTCAGTGACTTATCGCTTGGAGATTTCCAAAAGAAGAGACCGAGTGAACTTTTACACTCGATTTTATAGTCTTGTCAAAACAACTTTTGCTGTACATTGTTGTTTTGAATTTTACTGTTTTTTATAGCGGGTCATCCACTATATTTGTTGCTACTTGTTTTTTTTTTGAAAAATTCTTAAATTGGTCGAATTTTCAAAAACGGCATTTTTTCGTTGGTTATTGTTTTTGGTTTCGTTTCTAGAATCTTCTAAGTGTTTGATTGTTGTTGTTTGTCTTTTAGTTTCTATTTAAGTAATAATTGATGCCTTGTTGTTACATTTTTTTTTGATTAATTTTTGTTGTCTTGTTGTCAAATTCGATGCGATTATTTTTTGTTGCCTAGTTGTTGTTTATTTGTTGTTGCATTTTTAACACAAACGTTTTTAAATTGTTGTTTCGTAAATAGTGTTTCAATGTTTTTTTCATTTTGGGTTCATTTCTATCTGCCTCCACTGTACCATTTTGTTCTCTTTTCTTTTCTTCATAAATGATCGCCTGATTTTACGGGACATTTCCAGTGCTTTGCTTTGTGGGACGCAAGCGTCGAATTGGTTCCACCCGAGTTGGGACCGCTCAACTCAGATCACCGAGTCTTTAGTTTACGAGTAAGTAAAGACCGGCTCGGTTGGGGTGTAGGCCGTGTTCTACACCCTCGGTGTTTTTTTTAAAAATATGTAAAGAATAGTTTCTTTACACCCCCCTTTCTTTCCGGTGTAAGTAGTACCGTTATTTGCGTAGGTGTTAGGGTAACCCGGTACTCTCCACATCGGAACTTCATTCTCCTGTTCTTTCTGTCACGGTTGGATAAGTTTTGGTATCTCTCCCTAATGCTTTGGAGGACGTTTTCTTCAAGTCCAGAACTCTTCGGCCCCTCAAGATCCTTAAGGTCATCAAAAATCCACACATTGTTGGTCTTGGTCTCCGTCTGTGGGGTTTTAGAGGAAATTTCTTGTGTTGGTGTGTCTTTATCGGATTGGGGATTGTGACTGTCGACCTCGGCGCATAAATCGTCATAAAACGTTTCTGTGACCGGGTCGAAGTACTTTTGGTACACCACCCCGACTGTTTCCGGTTCTGGACTTGAACGCAAAACTCGTTTTGGCGGCGTGTTATCGTCGTCCCCAAATCGCAAGAGAGGAATCTTGCGTCGGCCTCCACACTGCTCTGCCGCTAGCCCTCGTATGACCTCTGCAATCTCCCTCCTTTTCCTGATGATCGCTTCTGGAGGAAACCAATTGACCAAGTCTATCTTCTCTGGGCCATAAATCTGCACCGGTGTCTTAAGGAATTCCTCGGCGTATTTTAATAAGAACACGCCACAGTCCGTTCCATTCATTTGCTGAGGAATCCTAGGAACCACCAATGGTAGATTGCTTTCGCTAAAGGTCCGGGGTGTGTCATTGGGCCTTCGACATTTATATTCCTCTAAAAGGTACTCACGGATGGAATGTGCTACATGGGAACGCGGTCCTGGGCTGAGGGAGTCAAATTGCAGGATATACGCCTGGGTGTTGAAACCCACGAATGAGACCACCATTAAGAACCAGTGGTTATTGTCGTTTACCGGTATCAGTATGTGGTCTTTTTTAAAAATATCCACCTTTCTGGTCCACCGGCTCACGGACGTATGTCGCTCCTTTGCTGTCCCACTCTGGGCTCCAATTTTATTGAAGAAAAATGTACTAAAAATGTGGACCTTCTTACCGAAGTCGTCCGACACTTTTGCGGTTAGCACAAAATTGGTCCAGAACTCAATTACCTTGTCGTTGAGCCATTTACCGTCTGCCAGACGTCTATAGTCGTCCAAATAGATGGACAAACTACCTCGTCCCAAGGAGTACTGCACGATGGGCTCCTTCTCGTCGATGCCACCGGACGCCCCACTGGACGAGGGCAACATCGACAACTGGTCACTAAAAATTTTAACGCGCCCGAGCTGGTTTATAACGGCGCAATTGGACTTCGGCCCCTGTTGCTTTAGCGCACCGTCAATGCGGTCAACGTAGACTTTTTTGTTGTTGCTGTTGTTTGCAGACATTGTATTTGATTGTTTGTAAATTCACTTGTAAGATCTAAAAGCGGAAAATATAATTAGAATCTCCAAGATAATCGTTATACTGGACAACACGATCTACAACTGATACAACACATAAAAGGCAAACTACTGTGTTTCGTCCTGTCTGTCGGTAGATTTCGTATACAGTTCCTCAAAGTTTTCCTGGAATTCCTTAAGGTATCTAATGTGGGCCGTGCGAGTGTTGTTATTTCCTGGTGTGTTGAGCTGAACGATGACTGGTGAAATGTACTTCTTGATTTGGTATGGTCCTTCGTACTTTGGAGCTAGCTTGGCGTTGAATTTGTCCACTGCTTTCGATAAATAGTGGGTTTTGGCTAGCACTTTAGTACCCACTTCTGGTTTCCATTGTCTGCGTCGCAGATTGTAATGTCTGGCCTGGTCTTTCGAAGCTCTCTCGAGGTTTCGTCTCACGATTTGGAATATCTCTTGAAGACGGATGCCTTTGTATTCGGGATTCTGTAACGCTGATCCGGTACCTATAGTAACTTCATCGAAGAGTGATCCTGGAAGTCGTGGCTCTCCACCTTGAGTAAGAAATGCTGGACTGAAACCTCTCGTCTCGGATGCCATGGTGTTTATCGCTAGAGAGATTTCCGGGATATACTCGTCCCACCGTGTTTGCTTGTGGTCTATGATTTGTGCTAGTATTCTTTTTACGTTTCTGTTTGCTCTTTCCGGTGGGTTCTCCTGAGGGGTATAAGGTGCGGTAAACTGTTGTCTTACTCCTATACTTTGAAGAAATCTTTGAAGTGGTCTGTTTCTAAACTGGAGGCCATTATCTGTGACAAAGACTTTTGGAACTCCATATCTCGCTAAAATTCTTTCACGGAATGCTTTCTTTACATTGTCGGTCGCTTGTCTCAGTGGTATGATTTCTGTCCACTTAGAGAACTTATCGAAAAAAACTAATATCACTCAATTGCCATGCTTTGTTCGAGGTAGTGGCCCAATGAAATCAGCGCAAACGATGGACCATGGTTCATCTGGTAATTGTGTAAGCATTCTTCCTGCGGCTTTGTTTTGCTCTGGTTTATATTTTTGGCAGGATTCAAAGCAGCGAACATGTTTTCTTATGTCTCTGAACATTCCTGGCCAATAATATTTGTTGGCCATCTTCGTAATGGTCTTTCTAATCCCTGGAGGTCCAGCACTAGGGTCATCGTGATTCTCTTTAAGTACTCGAGCGCGTAAGTGTTTGGGCACGCAAAGTTTCCATGTCGCACAGTCCTCGTCGTTCAACTGCCCTGGAATATGTCGATACAATTGGCCATTCTCTATGACATAATCAGCATATTTCACTGGGTTCTTCTTGATTTCGGTGATCTTGGCTTCGGTCCAGTTGCATTTTTCTCCATCAACTGTGATATTACTTAATTTTTCCACGGGTTCTCTGGACAGTGTATCAGCGACTACGTTCCATTTGCCTTTTCGATATTTTACGTCGAACATATATTGTTGTAACTCAAGCGCCCATCTCGCTAGCCGCCCAGATGGATTTTCCAGTGAATTTAGCCACTTGAGTGCGAGGTGATCCGTTATGACGCAGAATCTATAGCCTTCTAAGTAAGGCCGCATTTTCCTGATTCCCCATACGACTGCGAGGCATTCTTTCTCTGTAGCTGAGTAATTAATTTCTGCCTTGTTAAGATGTCGACTCGCATAGGCAACAACTTTCTCGCCTTCGTCGGTTTCCTGCGTGAGAACTGCTCCTAACCCGTGATTACTTGCGTCTGTCTGGAGCGTGAAAAGTTTGGAGAAATCTGGACACGTTAGTACTGGTGCTTCTGTCAGTTTTTGCTTTAAGGTTTCGAATGCTTGTTGTTGTTCTTCGGTCCAATGCACCGTTTATCCTTTTTCAATAGACTGGTAAGTGGGACTACTAGTTTAGCAAAATCTGGCACGAATCGTCGATACCACGATGCGGTTCCGAGAAATCGTCGTACGCCTCTGACATTTGTAGGGGGTGCCAGTTCCTTGATGGCAGCAACCTTATCTGGATCGGTGTGAATGCCCTGGTGGCTTACGACGTGACCGAGATACTTCAAGTCTTGCTTAAAGAATTCACACTTTTCTTTGTTAATTTTCAGGTTGGCATCTCTTAGGGCCGTTTTCACAATGTTCGGTTAAACTTGCGGTTAACCGAAGGTTAGTTTACCGGAGGTTCAAAACTTATCCTTCAGTTAAAAATTTTCGTTTTCACCAACCTTCGGTTAACAAACCTTCGGTCAACTACAAGTTGTAAAAGATTGTGACGTTTGCTCTATTACATTTGAAAAAAATCAATCAGCTGATTTGAAATAGTACATTAATTCTACAAAAAAGTGAAATTAAATCAAATGGACAACAAAAGGTCGCAAAATTTTACCACCAGCGAAGAAGTAGTATTAGTAGAACTTGTGCAGCAAAAGGCGCACATACTGGAGAACAAAAGAACAGATGCCGTCTGTTGGAGACAAAAGAGAAAAGCGTGGGAAGAGATTAGCGAAGAGCTAGAAGTGAAGTTTGGAATAAAAAGAACTGCAAAAGTTTTAAGAGACAAATTTGACAATATGAAGAAGAAAACACGGAAAACCCTTGCTGCAGAACGGAAGGAAATATACATGACTGGAGGTGGCACGGTGACCACACAGAGCACAGTACAATCTTCAACAGTGGACAAAGTTGCTGCACTCATGGGATGCTCAGCTACGGGTTTATGCAATGACATAGACTCCGACAATCGTAAGAAATAGAAGCGATTAATTAATTATTGTTCTTATATGCAATTACTTTCAGTATTTAAAGGAATTTTAAAGGATGCCGAATTAGAAGACACGGAAATGGGAGGCACCCCTGATGAGGAAAAAGAGGTAATATTTGAAATGGCAAGAATGGAAAGAATAACAGGTATTTTATTGTAGAATGACACTTGGGAGAGATGGAACCCCGCTCAGCTTAGAAGGAAACCCAACTCCGAGCTGACTCCAATCAAGGCGAAGCCTGCAGCAGACCCCTTGTTGGAAGCCCAACAGCGGTACTTCGAGAATGAAGAACGTAGGGCGGAGGAAAGGCATCAATGGGAAAAGGAGAAGCAACAGTGGGCGAAGGAGAACCACGAATGGGAGAAGGAGCAGGCTATTTTGAAGATTGGAATATTGCGGCGCAAGCTTGAAAGAAATGAAGAAATTGAGTACTGTTAAATTTTGCAGAAATTTTGCAGTTCTTTTTATGCCAAACTCTTTTGTTTCGCTTTTCTCTTTTGTTTCCAACAGACGGCATCTGTTCTTTTGTTCTCAAAGGGTATGTGCGCCTTTTGCTGCACAAGTTCCACTAATACCACTTCTTTTAATCACCACTTTTTCTATTAAGTACTAAATCCCATTACAGGCTTATGCTAGTCAAATGAATAGTCGACAGGGTAAAATTTGTGTTCATTTTTCATTTTTATGTATCTTTTAATTATAGTTTATAGTTTGTATACATATTTTTCAGTCATGAATAAAGGAAATAAATATAATTGTAGTTTTATAATTTTATATTACATTATATATAATTATATAGTTTCATATCCTTCTATTTATTCCTCTCCTTATAGAACAAAATTTATCATCCTTTAGTTAGAGCCTGCAAAAAGTAAAATCTTTATAAAGCTCAAGTTTATACACCAAGCATATTAAGCACTATACCTTGCAAAATAATCCCGGATCAAAGCGGACCGCTTCGCAGAGAAAATATTCCTATCGGTCTGATTTCCTTCGTTTTCCTCAATGTCGTAAAAACGAGATTTGCATCGCACACCCCTTGTACGTTAAAGGAGAAATGACCCTTTCTATTTCGAAATATTTCCGCAGATTCTCCGCCAGGTGATTGTATGCGGATGCGTGTGCAATCAATGCAACCAATCACTTGAGGAAACTTTGCTATACGATGAAATGAAAGTTTCAACTCACTAACGCCTTGCTCTTTATCAGGAAATCTTATAAATTCACTGCACAGTTTACCAATTGCGAATGACACTTTCTTTACAGTCCTACTGGCAGAGGCGACACTGACGCCAGTAAAATCGCTAACCACAATTAAGAAGGATCCGGATGCATAAAACCGAAGCGTCAGCAATAAAATTTGTTCCGGAGTTATGGCTTTATTTCTATGAACAAAGTATTAATAAGAATATTGCTGATTAAATTATGTTAACATTCACACACCTGCTGGTTATATGTTGGATCTTATCCTTAATTTTTGAGAGCACAAATTGCACAGTGCTTTTGCTGAGCCGAAATCTTTGTACGAAAGATTCGTCATCGAACTCGGCAAAGAAGTCTACGCGTTGCTTGAACACTCTTGTTTTCTTCGTATTTCGCCTTCCATTATTGATTTTTATTAAATATGATAACATCATATTTTTTGTAAAACGATCCATTTCTTTGTTAGCTGTCAAGCGATGTCAGCTGACATATTCAGTGAAATCTTTAGGTTAAACGGAACTCTAGCTGTCGGTTAAGTTAACCGAGACATTAACCAGAAGATTCGCTTAACCGGACATTGTGAAAACGAAATTTTTTCTAACCTCCGGTTAAAGTCCCGGTTAGCACTTAACCGAACATTGTGAAAACGGCCCTTAGTCGTCGAAATATTTCTCGCAAGTTTTCCATGTGTTTTTCTAGGGTTGAACCAACTACAATGATATCGTCCAGATATGCAAATGCGTGAGGTTCCATATCTGGCCCGATGACTTGGTCCAGTGCCCTTTGGAATGTTGCCGGTGCAGAGTGAAGTCCAAAAGGCATGACTTTCCACTGAAAAAGTCCTCTTCCTGGTACGGTGAATGCTGTGTATTGCTTGCTGTCTGCGCTTACGGGAATTTGCCAATAGCCATTTTTCAAATCTAAGGTGCTTATGTACTGCGCGTCTCGTAGTCGATCCAAAATGTGTTGAATCCTAGGCAATGGATAAGCGTCAGGTACTGACCTTGAGTTCAACTGCCGATAATCAACGCATAGTCGCCATTGACCATTCTTTTTCCTAACTAGAACGATTGGCGCACTATATGGACTATGTGAAGGCTCGATGCAGCCTTTTTCCAGCAGCTCATCTATTTCTTTGTTTATTATCTCTTGCATCGCGGGGTTTTTCGGGTAATATCTCTGCTTTATCGGTCTGTCGTCTTTCATGATGATTTTATGTTCTGTGATGTTGGACGGTCCTGTAAGTGTCTCAAATTGCTTAAGCTCTGCTTCCAGGAATTTCTCGATCCTCTTCTCTGATGAATTTTGCTCTTCTCCAGCTCTCACGGCTGATCTCGATGTATTCACATTTTCCGATGATTCTTGTGACGTAGTTTCTGTATTCTTCCTCCGTATTGTCGAACATGCAGCACTTTCATTTGTTGGTGCTCTCAATGTGATGGTCTCGCCTCCGTAGCTAATTGATGTTCCAATCTTAATTAGGAAATCCAAACCTAGTATAATGCTGTCAGTGACATCTGGTAAAATTAAAAATTGCAGCTCACACACTGCCGCTCCTAGTCGTACAGTAACTTCGATGGCTTCTTTTACTACGTGTACTGTGTCGTCCGCCATTTTTGCCTTGCAATCTACCTCCACCTTCTTTCCTTCGATCATGTCGGCGGCTAATTGACTGATGAAGCTTCTGGAGGCACCTGTGTCTAAAGTCGCTGTGACAAGTTCATTTCCTAAAGCGACTTTGGCAAAAATTCTGTCCTTATTGTAGTTCAAACACTTCGTGGGGTACGAGAAAAGCTTCTGTTCAATGGGTCCACCAGTCCTCGTCTCTGCTGGACACCCTGCGCGTTTCCCTTATTTTTCTTACAGCACTCGATTGTTCTAACTCCTTGTTTTCCGCATTCCCAACAGAAAATTTTTCTAGAGTTACGGCATTCTCGTTGGAAATGTCCATTTTCGCCACGTCTTCTACAGGCTGTTCGTGGGTCGGATCGATGACTTGTAGTTTCAGTGGATATCATTCTGTGTGATTCCAGTGGTTGACGTCGTTGAGTTTGGACGTTGCGGCTCAGAATCCGGACGAATGCCTTCGAAATCCTCTGCCCTGGTCACTAAGTCTTCCAACGTTGTAGAATCGGTTCTCTTAATATATAATAAATAGTCTCTGTGGCAATTTCTGTATATTCGCTGAAGTTTCTGATCTTCCGTGTAGTTTATATGACGCATTAGTGACTGCATGACCGAAACGTAGTCTTTGAACCTCTCTCGCGGACCTTGAATTCTTTTCCGTATGTTATCTTCCAACTCTTCGAAATATCGTGATGGCAGGAAGAATTTCAGGAAATCTGTTTTGAACGATTCCCATGTTGGCCAGCCTCGATTGTTGTTTCTAAACCAGCACAGAGCTTTATCTTTCAAGAGTTCTGGCATGGTTCGCGGTAGCATATTATTAGGCAACTCATATGCCTCTGAGAGTTCCTCAATTCTCTCAATAAAACTTATAGGGTCTTTGCCTCCGTCATACCTACAAGACCATTTACGTACCTTATCCATGACGTCTGAATAACTCATGGCATTTCGGAGTACATCTGCCGTTTCCCGTCTTACCGATGCGTTGTTGGCTGCGGCCAAATTATCGTGTGTTGTCCCCTTTACGCCTATGTTTTGATTGTAGATTTTAGAAATCGCTCCTTGTGATGTCTGGACCGTCGTCGGAGGGGCTGATTTCATCGTGGGTGAAATTCCTCGGCTCCACTGCTTTTCCAATTCACGTAGGCGATCAATCACTGCGTCTGTTAAATCCAGCGACGTTACGAATCCCGATAGTAGTCTGCGAAACTCATCGACGGTACCAGTTGCGAATTGTATGCCGAATTCCTCCAAAATCCTCTGCAAATTCTCCTTGGGTACATTGTATATCCATCCTTTGCCCATGTTGAAAATTTATCTCGCGAAAATTGTTCTTTGTTTCTTTCTTGTATGATCTATATATATTTAATAATTTTTTTTTTAATTTAGATTATTAGTTTTATTTTTAATTTAGATTATTAGTTTTTTTTAATAGTTTTTTTAATTCACTTATCTTTTTTTATATTATATTTTTTCCAGTGTATTGAATTAATAGATTTTTTTTTGAATTCACTTATCTCTTTTTTTTATATATTATATATTTTTTTATTATTAGGGGTTTTTTATTAATAAATTTTCCTGTTTTTTTTTAAATATATTAAAATTTTTTTTAATTTTAAATTCACTCCTCTTTATTTTTTTTTAAATTTTAAATTATATTTGTTCTTTTTTTATGGTTAAAATTATTTAATGATATTTTTTTACTGTGTTAATTTTTTTTTGTTATTCTTTGTTTTCCTTGCTTGTTCACTGTTCACTGTTCTTGTTCACTATCTTCACGTTGCTTAGTTTTTTTCTTTCACTTGTCCAGTTTGGTTTTTCCCGTTTTTTTTTAATTAAAAAACTTAAATGTTTTTCGTATAAAAATTACACGTTTTTTCTCTGTTTCTTCCTTTTATTACAATTATTACGTTAATTTTTTTTATAATATTTTAATTTAATTTTTATTGAAAACCTAGTGCCTTTGATTTTATTTTTATTTCAAAACTCCGTGTTTTTTTTAATTCCTCGATTTTATTTTAATTTACAATTATTTCACGTACGTAAAATTTTCCCGAAGTAGTGGCCAGTACTAAATTTTGTTTCCTTATGTTTCCTTGATGTTAAACTTTCGATTAATTTTATTTTAATAAAATTTTTTTGTTGTTAGGTGTTTTTACACTTTTGATTAATTTTATTTTAATTAATCCTTTTCTTATTAACCTTTTTTTATTAATCTTTTTTTCTCTTTAGTTTCAAATTAAGTTATTTGATTTTTCGTTTAAATTGTTTAATTATTTTTTTTTTATTTTCTATTTTCCCGCACTGTTCACTTTTTTTTCTCACTGTTTCACGTTGCTTAATTTTTATTTTGCTTTCACTTGTCCTGTTTGCATTTTTTTTACCTTGATTGCTCGTTGATTTTCCTTGTCACTTTTTCCCAAATTTCCAGTGTCCCTGCTCGGGCGCCATTTGTAACGATGTTTCTGAGCCTGGGTATAACTCAGTCTCGCCAGGGGTTTTTTTTATCAGAAATAAAATACCTTGTTTTTATTTACTTTACTTTATTTTCATTTCTTCTCCTCTTTACAATCATTTCTTATAATCTAGGACCTTATCAATAGGATCTACTGTATAAAATTGGCGTCTGGTTTGAACCACTCGGCCAATATATATGTTAATTACAATGATCTATGCTACGAAATTGTCGTCCGGTTAAAACCACTCGGCCACTATATAGGTTAATTTCAATGTTCTATGCTACGGAATTGGCGTCCGGTTAAAACCACTCGGCCAATATATAAGTTAGTTAAAATGTTCTATGCTACGGAATTGGCGTCCGGTTAAAACCACTCGGCCACTATATAGGTTAATTTCAATGTTCTAAACTACGAAATTGGCGTCCGGTTAAAACCACTCGGCCAATATATAAGTTAGTTAAAATGTTCTACGACTAGGTCAGTGACTTATCGCTTGGAGATTTCCAAAAGAAGAGACCGAGTGAACTTTTACACTCGATTTTATAGTCTTGTCAAAACAACTTTTGCTGTACATTGTTGTTTTGAATTTTACTGTTTTTTATAGCGGGTCATCCACTATATTTGTTGCTACTTGTTTTTTTTTTTTTGAAAAATTCTTAAATTGGTCGAATTTTCAAAAACGGCATTTTTTCGTTGGTTATTGTTTTTGGTTTCGTTTCTAGAATCTTCTAAGTGTTTGATTGTTGTTGTTTGTCTTTTAGTTTCTATTTAAGTAATAATTGATGCCTTGTTGTTACATTTTTTTTTTGTTTAATTTTTGTTGTCTTGTTGTCAAATTCGATGCGATTATTTGTTGTTGCCTAGTTGTTGTTTATTTGTTGTTGCATTTTTAACACAAACGTTTTTAAATTGTTGTTTCGTAAATAGTGTTTCAATGCTTTTTTCATTTTGGGTTCATTTCTATCTGCCTCCACTGTACCATTTTGTTCTCTTTTCTTTTCTTCATAAATGATCGCCTGATTTTACGGGACATTTCCAGTGCCTTGCTTTGTGGGACGCAAGCGTCGAATTAGTTCCACCCGAGTTGGGACCGCTCAACTCAGATCACCGAGTCTTTAGTTTACGAGTAAGTAAAGACCGGCTCGGTTGGGGTGTAGGCCGTGTTCTACACCCTCGGTGTTTTTTTTTTAAAAATATGTAAAGAATAGTTTCTTTACAAATTAATGCCATTTGTACAATTCTAATACAATTCAGTTAAACACTTATTACTGCAAACATGATCCAATGCAAAACTTCAAATTCGTATGCTCCGGTAAACGTATAAACGGAGACTAATTCAAGCGGCGTCTTCAAGATAGAAGGAGGCACATGGGCACATGGGCAGGAATCGATTGCAGTGGCCGTTTAAGCCGGAATTTAATCTTCCTTAGGAAAGTATTACCCCTTAAGGTTGCCGCCAAAAGTGTTAGGGTTGCCAGGCCTTGCAAAGGGAGCCACGCATTTTTCAGGTGCTGACCCTGCGAACCCACACGAATCATTGATATTTTCAGTCGAAAATTATTCTTCTTAGAATCATAATTAACTATATTTTTTATGTACGAAAGCAGTATTATAAAGTGTTTGCTCTCTTAACCAGTGCGAAATTGTATATTTTATGTTTAATGAGAACAAATGTTCTCACCCCCATAATTTGTTTTTCACAACGGTGAGGCGGTTTATAGTTGTTACAAACAGCCCCAATACAATTTGATATATGATAGGCAGGAAAAGCTCATGTGGGATATAATAATTTCATGCAACCAAAGATAATTAAAGATTGTAAGCAATATCTTACCTTTTTTGAAGTTTGTGAAGGTGAAGGTATTTATTCTTCAGGAAACCCTTTAATAAACAAATCGGCACACACAGACGCATTCATAGAAACAAATGTAATATAAATGAACCTTTAATAAACAAATGTAATATAAATGAACAGACGCATTCATAGAAATATAAGAAGAAAAAGTAGATAGACAGAAAGAAATAAAGTCGATTTTTTAAAAACTCAACTTTCACTCAGCAAAAATTCACAAATTTTGGTGAAAAAAACGCCCTCTTTTCACCTTTTGTAAGTCCAAAAATCATTGAATGACTCCAATCGAAAAAACTTTTGAAATAAGAGTCATCGAATATCTTGATTTTTATAAAAAAGTTGCATCAATTCCATCACCTACGTACATACAATGCCCAGCTAACACAGGATCTTAAAATTAATGGCCATAGACAATTTCGCTTGCTCCCTGACTAGTCTTCGGAGCGTTTAGAGGTGGGCCCTATCTATAGCCATAGTCATCCTATGACTTCCATAGTCATGAGGCGAATTTTTAAATGAACGGCTTTAACGCATTTCTCCTAGTGACAGTGCATGCGTATTTGGGTACATCTATGTATGTATGTGTGTGGGGGTGTGAGCGTGTGTGTATGTGTGTGTGAGTGCGTGCGAGTGTGTATGTGTGCGTGACTGTGTGTGCGAGTGTTCGGGTTTATTTTTAAATAATGTAGATATTAATTATATTTTTCCCTTATGTAATTAATATCCAAAGCTCCCTTCTTTTTTATGCTTTACACTCGAATAATTTATCATCGTTGCTGCGTCTTATCACAATTCGAAAAATTAGGCAACGTATTAATTTACGTATTTTAATTTAAGAGACATATTTCTTAAATCATCCGCTTCTTGTTTTCAACAAAATCTCAGCATTTTCAAATTTTTTATCCTCCAAAAATATAAATCTTTTGAAGCCTTGATTTGCTGTTTAGCTTGAGCCTAAAGTGATGGCAATTAATGGCAATCATTTATTAAATACACGCCAAGGGTAAAAATTACTTTTAAAGAAATCTGTTTGAAACCAGCAAATTTATCTCTACCACAATTAAATCCTTTATGACCTTGATTTATCTTAACCACCATTCACTCATTTGGCATGAAGAAGAAGAGTCAAATAAGCTCATTATATAATGCAAAATGATCAAATTTAATTGAGGCCAAATGAAGCCGAGAAAACTAATGTAACTCCCAAGAAGGATTTAATTGAATTTCTTCAGCAACAAAATAAAACAACAACAACGTTCTAGCCATCATGTAAATCTATCTCGAGTTACGACTACTATTTAATAAGTCTAAGATACGAATATTCCTCGAAATGGTCGTTATATCATCGTTATGTAGTGGGATGTAATTAATGCGATTCTTAATAATGAACTCATAAGAAACCTTCTGAGATTGAGGGATGAATTTTAAAGTCATTAACTTATTTGCTTGAGCTAAAACTCTTTTGACATTTTTAGTGGTCAGAAATATTAAAACCGCTAACAACACTTGTTTCTTTCGTGTTAACCGAATTTTTATTTGCTGCTTGTCAACAAACTTGTCAAAACAGAGAAAAATTACAGAAAATGCGAAAGGTAAACGAAGAATGGCCTTCGTTTCGTTTTCCGTGCTAAAACCATTAGTTTCGATGCTAGCTATATCGCGGTTGTTTTTCTATATATATCGGTAAAATGTAAAACTTTCGTCGCTCTCCACCTGGCTTCTGTGACTGTGGTTTCATTTTCCATTGGCGCTCACGTAGTGCTGGGAACTATCGAGTAAATGTTATCCTGCTATTCGGTAGTTATAATTTACTAATTTATTCGATAGTTGTTTTTTTTTTTGATAGGTTTTAGTCATACTGAAGCCATTGAATGAGTGTATCTGCCTCTCAGTTAAAACCCGATACCCAATTAATCAACCAACAGCAACGAGTTTGTGATTATGATGTATACACATAGGTTTGACTTATGCTGAAAATGAATGAATAAAAAAAGTCATTCGATAGCTGAATCATTCAGCACCTAAGTATCGATAATTAAAATCATTCTACAGTCCCCAACAGTAATCTCTGAGCCATTCTGGATATTTACGCAATGAACTGCTGAAAAGTTCGACAGACGAAACTTTTTGGGTTCGGCAGATTTCGTCAAAAATTTCGTCAAAAATTTTATCAAATGCTTTCGTTTTCGCCTGGAACGCATTGACAGCCACTAACAACAATTGCTTATTTTCTCTGAAACGAAAACGGACATATTTTTGTCTGCTACTTTTCAAGAAGACGTCAAATCGAGACGAAACTGAGGAGAGTTTAGAAGGTAGATGAATAAACGTCTTTCATTTAGTCTTACATTTTAAGGGTATAAGTTTATTATAAGCTTATAAGAAGCTAATAACAAATACAACAACTGCGACTACAACAACATTTGCTACTATACCTATGACCGCCACAGCAATAACAATTGCGATAAATTTAACATAATTAAATACAATAATTGTACACGTTTAGCTGACAATTTCATAATTAAACAAAGAATTTGTTACTTTATTTCTTTGCTGGTTGCGAAAATTGCAATCATCTTGAATCTGTATAGCGCAGGGTAAGGACCATACCCAAACCCATTTTCCATAAGGTCGGGAAAAATATGGCCTTGACAAATAGTACTGTAGGTATTTGTAAAATTGAGCTCTGACACCTCAAGAAAACATCTGCTTTGAATGGAATATTTTAGTGTTTTATTTTTTTCGTTTCTCCATATGCTTATGATGATAGAGAACACTCATGCCATATTTTCGTGACAATACCTCTTGCTGTTTTCCTATAATCGTGATTTCAACAGACATACAAAGAGACAGTCTGACTAGTAATTTTGAACTAGAATATATATACGTTTCCATACATGCTACGCCTCGTTTAATGCGTTATAAAGAGGAACACTTATTGGTTGCAAAAATAAGAGATTATAAAAATATGTATTAAGCAAGATAAAGAAAAGATTGAAAGGAAAGAATTGAAATATTTTAAATTCAATTCAAATCATTGTCAAGAAAATTGAAAAAATATTCCGGAATTTTTTCAGAACTGAAAAATGTTATATCCCGCCTTTTTCCGACAATTAAAAACTTTAATTAAATTTTTTAAACTAAAATTACTTTTAATTTTATATTTTTAATGTAATTTCAAACATAAATACAGTGAAAATTAATTCAGTAATAAAAATTACCGTATTTTTCATGACCATCCATTCACTAGCATTACTTCTTCCCAAAAAAAGAATATCGCTTATCACGGGGCGCCAAAGATAGAACGCTCTATAACATTTACTCTCTGTCAGCCTAAAAATGCTCACAAATTTTTACCCTTTCCCTTTATAACCTGGCTATAACAAGCGTGGTCATTCTATCCATTGCAAGATTAAAATTATCTTATTGCTCGCAATCCTTATATTTCCTTTGTTTTGCTTTTGCCTTGTTTTCCAATTTCTTCTTCTTCTTCTTCTTTCAGTAGTGAACCCATTGCCAGACCATCTAATTCAATTGCTGTTCACTCGATCTTTGTTGGTCTATATGGGGATTTGGTAACCGTTTCATGGCCACATTTTATGGTAGATAAGATTTGGAAATGATCCGTAGAAGCTGCAGCCCATAAGGAATCCGAGAGCAGAAACAAATCTAAGAATAAAAACAAAAAGAGCAAAAAATTTACAAAAACTGCAGAAAGTAAGGAAATTAAGAACAAATGCTTTATTTTTTATTGGTGTTGATGCAAAATCTGGAGCTGCGCAAATACCGCAATTTTTTAATTAAATCAGGTACTAGTAGTGTCGATGAAAATACGTGATTTATAAAAAAAATTATCGCTAATTACATCTTCCCCAAGCGTTTAGCCATGTACTCACCCGCCTTCTAACTGTATAAATTGATGTTAAATGGTTTAAGAAAATAATGCCCTTTTCTGTGCACTTATCCCATTCGGTTTAATTTCGGAAGATGTAATGCAAACAAATACATACACTCGTATACACCTCAAGTGTGCCTGTGTTTGTGTCTGTGTATTCGCTACTTTACTGAAGCGCGAAAAGGGCTAACAAAAACAGTAACGAACTTAGTACACCCATTTTAAATAATGCACGCAGAACCTGATCTAATCACACGCAGTAAGGTCTGCTTCGACAACATCGCTATTCAAAAGGAATGACAAAAGCTGAACTCCTTTTCACCTTATCTAGCACACAATCTGAATGTGTGTTTATGAGCATTTTCTGTTTCACGTTTACCGTCATTTGTTGGCTTCGTAGGCATTCACTTTCACTCTCGTAATTCGTTTACTCGTTTCCTTTCTTCAGAAAATGGCTTTTACCAGAGGTGCCTTTTTTCTTTTGTCAATGTTGAAATCATCACTCTACATATTTCACATTGCTCTTTTTCTCTAATATTGATGTTTTGCTGAACGTTCCATTTCTGACAAACTGTCCTTACTGATTTTGTAAACCTGTTTGCAATCGATTTTTCCTATTCGTATACAATTGGGTGTAAATAAAAATAATAATAATCAAAATTTTAAAAATATTAAAAAGCTCAAATACGAATTGTAGTATTTTTTCCATCTAAATTTGAAGACTTTCACACAATAATCTCAAAATACTTTTCTGTTTAATACCAAGCCAACAAAACCATCAACAACAATTACATGTTACACTTTTTCCAGACCGTTACCTTTAAGGATCGAAAAACATTCGTGACTGGAAATCTAATTTATACCGTCTGTTAAATAATTAAATTTTTTTCCTTGTGCTCTCTTTAATACCAGAGGTGAGGTCCTTAACAAAAATGGACCACAAAAATGTCTCTTTAATTGTAAAATACTGCCTGTTAAATTTTATTTTAGTCAAATTGAATTTGAATTAATGCTCGAAGGAAATTCATTTCAATAGAGAAAGTTAATAGAAGTGATGAGAGAAACCAGGCTTTCAAAGATTTATACTTAAGAATTTTTAAAAAATATTGAAGATTGAATTCTGTAAAGATTAAGAAAAGATATGATCAATTTGGTTTACTAATCTATTTAGCATCAATATTTCACGTATATTTTCCTTAGTGTATTTAATTCCCAGGAAGATGAAGATATAACTATATATGAAGGGTGGTATTTTTTAATGCAATTTTAGCCTTTCACCTTTACATTTCACCCACTAACTCTCTCACATATTCATCCCTCACGGCATTAACCGCATTAAACAGTTTGTCTGTTCTTTTGATTCTTTGATAAGACACTACTTTCATTGAATTAATATCGTCACGTAACAAAACGAAAATACTCTCACTATTTACATGTTCCTTTCAATACTCCCCCTTTCTCCGTATTTCCTACCAACTGTAAACCACAAACCGTCACCATTTCTGTTCTGAATAATTCAAACGTAACCCTGTTTCTCAGACATTATTAATTAAACTTATCTACGTTCTGAAATCATTCCAATATTTTCAATTTACCAATTCTGTTGATGTTTATTCTATTGTCGTTGTTGTTTTGGTACCTGCTTTTGCAAATTATATCCAAGTATCACCAGTTTCTGTTTGTTTGTTTTCAAATCAAAGACAGCGACGAGTATTAAATGCTATGCCATGACATTTGGCTAAAAAAGACTCTCTTGGGCTAATTGAACTCAGCTATAAATTGCTAACCTCCTTGTGCGAATCGAGTGAATCTGTCACAATTATTGCTCCACATCCAACCTACTCATTTATACCAATCGTTTTGTCACTTTGTCTAAGACCTAACAAAGTTCTTGATCCTGATTCTGTGTTTGCTTTCTTCTTCGAGTCGGTAAAGCTTAACGATAACGATAAAAGCGATTTCACGTACGATTTCCATAAGTTGCAAGTAAGTATAACTTTCGCTACTTTCGTTGCTGGCGTTGTTTTCACATTGTTTACATAGTACGTGACTTTGTTCCTTTGGAGGTTTGTGCATTTTTGTTGGTGATAGACAGTAAAACATTTCGCTGATCCGGAGTTTTCTATATCTTATAGCGGTATAAGACTGAAGGGAGAAAAACCGAGAAGGAAGGTAGTTTGGGCGATGCTCTGGAGATTTTATGAAAGAATTATTATCGACCTCCGCTTCCAAAATAGCACAACGAATGGCGCCTGCAGCAAAACGCCCGCACGCAACGCTTTTGGATAATCGAGCTACGAGCTTAATAGTGCGTTCACAATGACCCTAAGTACTTGCCCGCAATCATGCCTTATTTGTATTCTATCTGACGACTGAACAGCTGTTGTATTGCATCAAACACATTGTACTTATCTAATTATAAAAGGGGTTTAATAAATATATGTGGAATTGTGCAGATGCAAAATTTAGTGACAATTTGCAATTCTGTTCGCAAACTTGTTTATCTAATACATGTTCAACTTAGGGCGAAATTGCTTCCGAAATTGAGACTTCATCCAAAATTGACAGTGTTGGGTTTCGTCATCAATATTTGACGTTCATTTACTTAATGGAATATACGGTTGTTGCACGCCGTGCATCTCGTAGCTGTTCAGTTATTTCAAAACACAGTTCGACACCTGCGCCAGATCATGGGTTCCGGGCTTTATATTTTCTTTTATCCACAATTGCAATTTCACAATTCACACAATTTCAAATTTTGAAATGCCAGTAAAAAAATCACAATTCAATTCGTTTAATGAAATCTCAAAATACATCACCGTTGCCAAACTAATGCCAATTTAGCACACATATTAGTGCAAAATCAGATTTGATTTCTATTTTGTAATCAATTTCGTTGAAACTGAAGTTAATTTGTTCGCCACCCCAATTTCATTTGACACCCTTTTTTATCGCGAAATTGAACAAAAGCTCTCAACTTCACCCAAAATTGACTTAACCACTTGGTCGGGCAATTAATTTGAACCAATCTGGAGAAATATTCAGTAAGCAAATATTTGAAATCGTTGTAGAAATTTTGAGGTAAAATGCAATAATTTAATCCAAATAATAAAAATAAATGTGGTTGAAATTAATATTATTTTAAAACTATTAAAATGATTGAATTTATTTTATTGATAGTATTAATAGTTTTTTACAGATTATGAATTTTCAAAGCATTTTGAAGTGTGTAATGCAATGGACACTTAATATCATCTGAATCACTGTCAATTTCCATTGTTGAGATATAAAACATTTTTCTAATTCTTCTTATTCTTCAAAAAATCGATTTAACTATCCATAAACACGAAATTAAAAAAATATATACGACACAGTAACGTACCGTTACTGTAATGTTTTTTTAACTGAAGATAGTATAATGCGCTATTTTAAATGGCAACGTGCTCTACACGTCGTGTAAAATCACATAGATAATATGATTAAACAATGGAATTGCCTAATTTCGGTCTAGTGCGAGCATAGTATAATTCTTATATTCAATTTGATATTTTTTCGACACTTCATGTGATTCCTTTGTTGTTGAATTGTGGAAAAGCTGTGGATAATAAAAAAGGTAATGTGCGTTATTCGCATGTTCTTCGATTTCACCCGAAATGCAAATAGTTCCCAAATGCATGACTTTGAAGTAATTCTTAAGAGAATGTTTTCATTTCATTCCAATTTCATTCCCAAACACACTATCAATTCGGTATCCATTAAATAAAAGCATTCCTATGTGGAATCGCCTGCATGATTCATATAGAATCGTTAGAAAATCATATTACTAAATTCATTTGAATGGAAAATTTTTTTCCTATTCTTATCACCCCCTCCTTATCACCTTCTTACAAAGAAGGCTAATAGAAGATAGTTTTTACATCCGTAGCATAGGACAAAATGAATTGACAATTTTATCCAATTGATTGGATTCTTCTTTCGCCTTACCATCAACCGTCATTATCATCATTTCATCAACGAGTCTTGAGTGGTGCAATTAATTATGATGACTAAGTATATTTATAAAAATCACAATAATAACAGCACCAACAACATGAACGACAGTATAGTTTAATACAACAACGACTACAAGCGGTGCAGTCGTATTTCCAGCGCCGTCCTTTGCCGCATCAACCTATTTCCTTCCTTGAGAATATCATTCCTTGTACTTCTAATCATTCGCTTTCGATCAAATTCGAAGTCTTACGATATCTTAAGAATGTGTTCCATCAATCGCAATTTCACAAGTATTTTTACAAGTAGGCCAAATTTGCACCTGAAAATACCGTTTTCATTTGTAGGAACCACACCGAATGTGTTTCTTGTTGTTCCACGGTAGTACACGCTCATTATTTGCAAAATGTTTACACCGAGCATTGTCATAAATGGTCTACGGTGGGCTCAGACAATGGTAATGGTAATTAAATAATAACCTTCAAAATTATTTATTTAAGCATTTATTAAAGGAACTTTTCCCAAAAGCTTCACGGTTTCTTTACTGCACAAATATTGGACGGCCCATACGGACGCTGATGCTGATGAATTGTCCCATAAATTTTTTGATGTGTCTGAGACATTTCCTGAGGAACTCGATATCCTATTTAATCACTCCACATGCCATTTTGTATGCCATTTCCCTGGAAAGAATATTAGAATTACTTAACTGTATAGACAAAAAGGCAACATTTTTGGAAAACTTATTTCCAAAGAAGTAGAAGTTATCGAAAAATATTAAAAGACAGAACTAAAGCAACATTAAGTTGAATGGTTTGGTTTATACTAGGCTATTTATAACATTAACTTAACATAACATTAACATAACTTCACTTAACATTATTTTAACTTAAAATTGGTAACCTGAAGGTTGAATAAGTTACAGGCATTTAGAAACAGAGAAGAACTAAAAATCATTTTGAAAAACTCGTCTCTATTTCTTGCTCATAAATGATCATTACGCGATTTAAGACTAATTTTCAGAAAGTTCATTTTAATTCTAATAGATTAAATCTATTATTTAAAAATTAGTTTATAAAAATAAACTAATTAAAATTTAAAAATTAGTTTATAAAAATAGCCGTGCGTTTCTTTTTTATTTTTAGCCGCAGCTTAAACGGGTGGTCATTAATATACCAAGAGAAAAACACGGTTATTTTTTATTCTTTTCAAACTTCTTTTTATATTTTATTCTTTTCCTTCATCCCCTTCTTCTTCTTCATTTTCATCCATTACCATCACTCCCGACAATTTATTCGCATCATTCAGTTAAAGAAGATGTTCTTGAATTAAAGACTTCATAAGCCATAACTTTATTACTTCATGTTAAGTTCGTCTCCTATTTTTATATTTTTATTCGCGCGTTCATCATAATCACCATCAGTATTACCTCGATTTACTATTGAAAATGCTTGAGATCATCAAATCCAAAACAAAAAATAAGTCTTCATAAAAATAAGAATAAAATAACTAAAAGCAAAAGAACCAGGATAAGTTTTAACGATGTGCTACGCTATTTTTCCTTTTATTAGTAAATTTAGCTTTTATTGATTTATATTTTTCATTAAATCATCAACATCATCATTATTCTCATCATCTTTATCACCATTTTCTTATCCATTTAGTAAACAGTAATTGTCATCAATTTAAAATAGCTCGGATCGCGCGATGGCGTAAAATCTGTGGAATAAACGGTAAGCAAGTTCAGAACTAACTACGTCGGGGTTATTTATTTTAAATGACTTTTGGCTTTGATTGAGTACGAACGGCGGATGCTCTTAATGGCGATGCTGATGATGGTAATGGTGATGATTACTGTAATAAAAATAAATCGAGAAAGATTTGCATTAGGTATAATAATTTAAATGCTGGTATTTCATGTACTCCCGTTTCTTACGTTCCCTATTTATTACAAAGGTTCCAAGCAATGAAGTTTCGATGATTCGACGATTCGATAATTCCACACAGACAAAAGATTGTAATAGATTTAAGTTACTACGAGTTTATGATGGCGATACATACACTTATTTTCTATAACATAAATAATTATAATCATGCCGCATTATAATAATGGCAATGATAATAACTTTGAATCGTTCTCAGCGTTAGCGATATTTTACTTTATTCCTCAATATTATTCATTATACAATATTTCGTACATCGGATTTAAAATTGAGAATAACAATTAATAATAACAATAACAGAAAAACAAATTTTAAGCTGCTAAAAATCTCTTAAATAAACATTAATCACAATTCAAAGCTTTGGCTTAAGTTTGCGACCAGGTTACTTCTCCAAATTATTTCAATTTCTTGTCCCTCTTTTTGTTAATATTGGTGGCTCCAACAAACGCCAGAATTTGCTCCGCTAGCGTTTGGTCTTGCAGTAATGTTTCCTGAGAAAGTGAAACTAATTTGCCTACGTCCATGCATCTATAAGATATTAATGGATGACAAACAAAGATTTTCCCATTTCCGAAGATATTTCCGAAGATATTATTTCGCTATCTATTTATTCATCTATTGAATTTTGTAGACACGTCTTTCATCTAACCTCACATCGCCATGGAGCAAAGAGTGTATAAGTATTCTGCTGATTTGCTGGATTTCGTAATGACCTGAAGACCTTGAAGGCGACGACTCAGCCAAATGTGCGCTCTGTGCGTTTTATGTCCGTGGGACTTATTGAGAAAGTGATTGGCAATACTAAGAATATGGTTCATCACATTCTGGCCGAGGATTTGGAAAAGGGGACTGTTTGCGCGTGATTTGTTCCCCATTCTCTCACGAAGGAACAAAGAGGCAAAAGTGCAAGTCATAGCAATCGTTATCTACCAAAAAAAAGATGTCATCTGTCGTAGCTGGCGATGAGAAGTGGTGCTTTCAACACGCCTCACTTACCAAAAGGCATTGCGCAACTTATACGCCACCTGATGAGCCGAAAAAGGAGAAAATTCGGATGTACAAGATTCGAATCAAAACAAAGTTTACCATTTTCTTGGATTCTATGGCGACTATCCAAAGGAATTCATTCCACTAAATCAGACTTTGAATACTCGATTTTATTTGGGTGACCTGTAGAGATCGTGAAACAGAATGTTCCAGAATGTTAAAAATGTTCCACCGGAGTATATAAAAGTTGGCAGTTGATTTTTGCACGACAATGCGCCGTTACAAAATGGCCTAATAGTACGCGAGATTTTACGCCGAGAGATTTATGTACATTTCCTATCCCATCGTTATCCAGACATGGATTGATTTCAACGCTGTATTGATTCAGAAGAGCGTTATTTTGAATAAAATCGAAGGAAGAAAATTTTGCTCGCCGTAAATGAATAGATTTATAAAAAAGCTTTGCAGAAAATTTATTAGAGAATTTTACTGACTGGGTGTTATGATCGCTGCCGTGGCTGGAGACTGGAGACTGGAGACCACCATACATAAACATCTTCTATACAAAAGGAATTCTATTGATTGAGGATTGTAAAATTTGACTCCGCCGGGATACGTCATAATTAAATACTTTTTATGAAAACAACTTTTTATTTGCGAAATTTTGAATTTCTGCATCGATTTTTATGATTCGTGAAATATGCGCAGAAAGCTTTGGAACTATTGCTTCTTAATATTCATACAGTTGTTCATTTTATATTTTACAGAGAAGAAGCTTTTTAGATAAAAAAGTACTTAAAATGTAAATTTGAAATTTTCTTTAAAATTGCATATTTACCGACAAAATATTTAATAATGTAAACTTCATCATATGTTACCGTTTTGCGGTTAAGGAGTTACGATCTTGATCATTTCAAATTTCAAAGGAATGTAACTGCTAATTGATACGAGGGCAGAACAAAATTTTGTTGTTGTTGTAGTATGGAAAAACTGCAACGATAACAACAAAAAACGTGTTCTAACCCCCCGATTCTGGCGAGCAATGACACAAGTCATTTATAACAAATTTGTTATAATTTTTGTCATTTAAATTTGTGATCGGTATTCTGGTTAAGCGGTGACAGCACGAAAGCTCTTTATATTCACCATTGATAGCAATTATTCAAGATTCGATTCGTTCTGTCTCATTTGCTTTTTCCGGATGCTTCTCAACTATTTCGCATAGTTATACTTGGGAAGATATCACTCATTGTAGTATTTAAATGTTGAAAAACAACAGGAAAAGTTAGACGAGAAAGTATGATTCGAACTTTGAATAACAATATTTTCTATTAATTTTGACGTATAAATAAATAGCAAAAGGTTTTTGAAATAATTTTGAAATAAACATATTTTATGTATGAGTTGCTTTATTGTATTGGTCGGATGGGCTAATCTTTGAATGCAATATAATTCAAAATGAGTACAGAAAATGTTAGAATAATGAATACAAATACTATTTCACTAAATTTCTATTATCGCAAGTGGTTTTTTTGGTTCTCAAAACTTGATTATATTCTTGTTATCTACTTTTGAGATCATAACAATAAAAATGACAAATGTCATCCGGAGAGCTTTTAACTTTTAACCCGAATAGCTATTTGTGACATAAGTCATTGGAATGCCATGTGTCATTGAGTTGAGTTTTGTCATTCAACCAGAGTAAGGGGGTAAAGCTTGAAATATGTGAAATTTATATCGTCTGTCGGAAACCAATGCCAACCATTCGGAACGACGACTAACAGACGAACTTGCATTTTGAAAACAAGAGAAAAATTCCAAATTCTTTCGGACTATTCTGGAATTTTTGCTATTGTGTTATAAATTTTCGCTAAGCGTTAATAAAAGATCATGACTGTAACGGATTTCATAAAACTGGTACTGATTTGAGCTTTTATTGTCTGCTGCAGTTTTTCGAAATTTTTGAAAAAATCTTTTACACAAACAGACGTCAACGAATTATAGAAGTTTGAGGAATGATGAATTCCGGTTGTTTCTTTATTTCTTAGAATATAATTTTGAACATAAGAAAAAATATTTTTCAATTTTTGAGTGTGATCTAATGATGACAGTGAAGTAACCATCGGATGATGGCGTCCTAAAATTGTGGGAGGATTTAAGCTCGGAATTTAATGCGGTTGGCGGTGCACGCCACACGATTTCTCAGTGAAAATCAGTAAGTTTTCCTTTGTGTGCAATTATTTATACCCCACATTTGAACAAATATAGTACATGTATTTGTTTTTGATATTTCGATAAAAATATTTTTTATGTGCTTAGGTTTTCGATAATTGGAAGTATTTAATCGCCAGTCAAGTTGCGGATCGCAAAATCCAGCAGATCAAGCACTGTTGCAATTATTCCATCCTAGAGTACAGGCTAGCACCTCATGCAAAATAAACCGCCATAACTTTTAAAATTCAGTTGATAAATTTCGGCACAGAGAAATAAATTTAAATGAAATGAACGTGAAATATTTTGGAAGGCTTTCGAAAGGATTGTTTATAGTAACTAACAATATGAAATATAAAAAGCTTTTACTAAATACATGCAACTCTTAAAGCCGCAAATCACTTAAGGCCGTAGGAATTTGACCTGGGCGTTAACCAACTAATTCAGTGCTACAATATTTTGGTTAAGCCTAGATTTAATAGCGTCATTTTGAACTTGCCGACTTGTCTGTGTCATTTGCAGAGATTCAATCTCAATAGTGGCAGTTATCTGATTTAACCTATTTTCAACATCACCCATCCTATGATGACAGGATTCAATATTTGTGCCAAATTTCATGTCAATATCTCCATTTTCACGCCGTTACGCCTGTACAAATTTTGTCTCTAGTGGGCGGACCACGACCATTTTTAGATTATATTTTCAAATGAGGTAGTATACTCGGATATACAATTTCGCCTTTAAGTTCGTACTCAGAGTTGAGAAATTGAGCTCTGTACACGATTTAAATTACATTAAATACCGAAAGTAGGCGGGAAGTTGTCCGATTTCGCCCATTCAATACCAACCAGCCTATCCTAACACCAAATATTCGTACCAAATTTCATGATCATAGCTTCATTCGTTCTCTTGTAATCGTGACAGATAGACAGACAGACAGACAGACAGACAGATAGGGCTAAATCGACTCAGAGGATCATTCTGAGCCAGAATATATATACTTTTCTACATATATTGTAGCTCCTTCACTGCGTTACAAACTTAGTATCAATGTTAATATATCCTTTTTCCCTTTTTTTAAAACGAATAGAATATAAAAAGTAAGAATTTTTGGAGCTGTCCTTAATTAAAAATATTTATCGCTGAAAATTAAATCTAAATATTTCCACTAATTTTTTATATACTTTTTAAAAATATTTAGGGAAAAAATAGAAAACAAATTTGCAGAAAATTTCGAGATGTTATTTTCAACTTTAATAAAAGAAAATATTTTTAAAAAATTTAAAATTGTTAAATTTGAATTAGTTTATTCACGGTATTATTGTTCTCCATGCAAATCCACACACCTTTCCACGGTATTTACGAATTCCCCAAAAAACAAGCAAACATAGCCATACGCACACACACTCACACATACACAAGAAAGAACACACATAACCGAGTCTCAAGCGTAGCCGAACATGTACCGGATCATAACAAGAAGACAAGCTTGGTGATTTTAGCCAAATACAATTAATTTTTGACTGTCAAAAGTCAGTGTTGTTATTGTTTTGTTTTGTAAATGATAGTCAGACGTGCTGCGAACTTTACTTTGCGGTGCTTTACTGCCGCGACTAATTGCGGGTTGACAAAAAGGCCAAAGTGGCAATGTGAAATAAATTGTTTTCAGAGGGCTTTATACTGGCGTCAGCATTTTAAGTGTGATAGACAACATTGCTGATTTCGTTGCTCTTTGTGTTGTTGTTGGTGATGATGATGATGGTTTTGTTGTTGGAGACATTTTGAGGACGATGTATAGGTATATAGAATTCTTTCTATTATTATCTGCCACCGTTTGTTACCAAGATTTGTATTTTGAAATTCATTACTACTGCTTTGTTGTTGCTATTGTTGTTTTGACTGCAAGCGAGCGTAATGCTTGTAAAAGGAAAAGTAGCATTCATAATAATAGTATCAAAGACAGCAACTACCGTTACAACGATAACAATAATGACAACAGACAACAATAACAGAAAAAATAACAGTACCAGAAATAACTAAACAACTAGACGAAGAACAACAAATAAACATAAAATATTAACGCGCTGGCTGGATTGCTTATTTTTAATAAATATTTCACTTGTTGTTTATCTGTGTGACGATTTTATGTAAAGCCATAAACACAGACCGGACAGAGAGATGAAACTCAGAGTTAGGGCAACAAAAAATTCGGCATTAAATTAACACAGCCAAGCATCATCTTCCAGCGGCAAATGTCATATGTCACAAAGTTGAAGAAGGCACATTATCGTGTGACGAATTTTGAAAAAAGCAAATAAATAAAGTAAATACGTAGAGTAAATAAATACAGTAAATCAATAATTAAATAAATACTAAAATTGTATCCTCAATTGAATTGGGTTTAAAGTTATTTGTATTAAATAATTTTAATATAAAATAAAAAACCATGAGCCAAGAGGATGCGATGGAGATGCTTCAAGCACCTTTCCAATTGAAGGAAATGCTTTGCCCAGCTTGCAAATCATATTTGCATGCAATGGAGAAATTGCGGCGGCGATGGTGAACATTAAAACTTTGACGTCATTGCTGACGCTTAACTCCATGTTTTCTAGCACGCCTGCTCCGTTAAGGATTAACCAAGTTCCGAAAACGCTAAATAAAAACAGATATAAATATTTTCATATACATTTTACTAAAATTATCCTCCAGATTTCCGATGAAACTGCAAAGAGATTCATTAGATGAATTAATGCATCTCAAAGTTATTCTGATAATTTGCGTCACTTACGATGTCGATTTGTTGCAACCGTCCAATCGACTCCTTTCTGCGCATCGATTCAATACCTCCAATCGCTAAAATTTTACTGCGCTTGGCACGGTGGTAAGTTCCGCGGAGCACCTTCCGCTTTCTGCGCAAGTGTTATCTGAAATGAAAAACAAAGCACTCAGCATTTATTTGATATCATTGCTGCAAAATTGCCATTGAAACTGAGCTCCCTTCTGATTCGGTCCCAAGCAATGTCTTTTTGGTTACGTTTTAATAATCCTGCGAGCTCAGATCGAAAATGTGTTTATGTTGGCTACAATTTATTACCCTTCCTTCAATGTCCATATTGCAAAAGAAAAAATTAGTTTGTTCTAAAAGTGCTTTCTACAAAAAAGCTTATTTAAAACACTTCTTATTCAATTAATTTCAAAAGGAAATATAAACCAAAGGGATATACCCACGTATATACATAAGCCTCAACAGTACAAGAAATTTTAATAGAAAATATATAAACAAACACCAGGGAGAAGAACAAAAGCTGGTGCCAAGATTAGAATCAGCTCGACAGCGGGATGGACTTCGGGCAATAAAATGGAAATCAAACTTTTTTCTCAATCTCAATAGGATCTCATGTAATTTTAACAGTTAAAGAAATGAAATTGCAACTTGTATTGTTAGACACCATCACAATAATTATCATTATTAATTTAATCATTATTATAATTATTACTATTGTTGATGTTGTTAATGTTCTCACTATTATTATTATTATTTATATTTTTATTGCTATTATTTTCTTCGCTATTGTTATTATGGCTATTATCATTATCAGTATTATAATCATTTATATCATTATTATTCTTTTTAGTTTAAAGGTTTGCACCTCCGTTTGTACCGCATTGTAAAAGGCGCGGCAGCAGTGGAAAAGCATACATATTTTGGCTCAGAATCACCTCCTGGGTAAATTTTGGTCTCTCTGCTGTTCGGCCGTCTGTCTGTAGAAATCCCGATTACAGAAGATTTGTTGAAATCTTGCAAAAATTTTTCTCTTATTATAAACTGTTTGACTTCGATGGGCGAAATGGGCGAGACCGTATGAGGACCATACCAACTACCAACTATGAATATATTTTCATTTATATTTAATTTTCAATATTTATGGAAGGAAATCTATGACACAATTTTGCACACGAACTCACAAAATAATACTAAATAATTTTGGATTAAAGGCAAAATCGTTTTTCCAGGAAGATAGTGGAGGAATTGTCATGAATAGTGGCATGAATATTTGCTTTTATTATAAATTGTATGATTGTCTATAATGAGAGAAATTTGTTGGGAATTGTAAATAAAAAAAACAGGCGCCACGTGACCA
Source organism: Physocephala rufipes (assembly GCA_963966595.1). Classification (NCBI taxonomy): domain Eukaryota; kingdom Metazoa; phylum Arthropoda; class Insecta; order Diptera; family Conopidae; genus Physocephala; species Physocephala rufipes. The sequence continues at coordinate 19,259,712 of OZ016502.1, read as the reverse complement.
CCATTATGCTACATCATGTGCGAACTTTTTTGAGAAGATCGATAAAAATAATCAAGAAAAAATATTTGCAAACAAATTCAGATCGTACACTGTGAGGTTTCCAAGCCGAAAATAATGTCCCAAATTATTTTACGGCGAGAAACTCGGTTTTAATTAATGGTTGGGAATTTGTTTGGGTACTGCACGGACATATATTTGCAAGTAAAAATCAGACACCAAAAGTATTACAATCGAAAGCCTCTCCTGCAGTAGAATACCGGCGCGCCGGTATATTCTACGGTATTATCTTTCATATAAGCATACTAATTGTAAAATTGGCGACTGTGAAAAAAAAAAACTTTTGGCCGCTATTTCAAAATATCTGCCACTGTGCGGCGGAACAACAAATGTAAATCGACAAATCGGCATATTTTCAATAAGTTAGTTTAATTCCCGAATAATGGATAAGATAAGTGAAGATAAATTAAATACCGATTTTGAAGACAAAGGCTGATATTTGTAATTCTTCATTTCTCAGGTATTCACCACATAAAGCGTACCGATATCTAGATAAATAATTTTCGTTGTGTTTTTACATCTTTGTTTCTCGAATAGCATAAGCATTATTAACTACCTGAAATAAATGTGGTCAATCGCTTCTGCTGCTTCACCACTCCTTCTCACCTTCTCTCAAATTGTTTTTCTAACGATTAATGATTATTACATGCAATTCCACATTGGAAAGTTTGGAAGGCTCAGCTATCTAGCGAGACAGAATATTTAGCGGAATCTTTGTCATCGAGCCCAAGGGCCAGAAATTAACTAATTATTTCAAGAATTTCTAAATCTATTAAACACACTGGATGGAACAGAGAGAACGACAACAACAACAATTTATGACAAACTCAATTCAGAAAATTTTGTTATACGAAATTCTAAACAAAAACTTGAAAGAATTCAAATAAATTTCAACTTCCTTCCTGATTGAAACGATAACTGAAAAGCTTGAGGTTGTAAAAGAAGTATTCAAAAATTCTTCAAAATGTTACAAAAGTTTAATTAAATATATGGTATCGTGTGCATTCTTTTGAAGGAAGGAAACGATGTAAAACAGTCAGAATTTCAATCGAGTTCAATAACAAATATTTGTGGATTAAAGAGGTGAATACATTGAAACATAGTTTCGACATTTAGGTTTAAGTTCGAAGTGTCAGTATTGATTCTAATCATGCTAGACCTGTTCCCGTAAGTCCAAAGACAATTTTCGTATTTGCAACAGTTTTAATTAAATTTGTCATTATTTAATTCCTTTACGACTTTTTAGTTTCTCTAAAAATTAAAATCAATTAATGATTTGACAATTTCAATCTAAATGTAAATTGTGACTTATTAAATTTTTTATGAAACAATATATTTAAATTACTATATTATTTTTATGGTGCCTAAAAAACCGTAAAAGTTTATTGCTTTTTTACGTTGTTCTAAATTAATGGAAGCGAAATGGTTGCAGAAATAAAGAGAAAGAGAAAGAGAGAGCGGGAGAGAGATTGATTAATTTTTAAGTAGGCGTTCAATTCAACGGTGCAATAGCGCCCCTTAAGGTCACGTCAAGCAATTCAACAATAAGTTAGATTTAAACTACTACAATTTATAAAAAGTTATTGCTCACTAAAAATATATATTTTATTATTTGCTATTTTGCTTTTATGAGTTTTCATTTTTTTTTGTGAGAGTCTCTCGGCGGCTGAATTTTTGGGAATTGACTTTTATTCAGTCTTGTGCAGAAATGAAAAAAACTATCGACATGCATCAATATTTGCTTTCTAATTCTTAGATAACTCCGTAAGTTTTTCTCTGAAGCGCCAATTAAAATCAGAAATTACTTAATTCTTCCGATTATTAATTGACAATTAATTGACAATTAATTATTAATTGACAATAGTTTTAGAGAGATTGAGGAAGGTAAGCAATCAAAGAAAATACGACACAGTTAATAAATAGTGCAGTATGAAGAAGGCAAAAAGATGAAGAAGTTAGGGCGAAGACGATAATGTTGCTTATAAGTAAAAGTCAAACAGGCCAAAGCCAATCAAGAAATGCTAATAAAATATAGATGCAGAATGAATGGACTGATATTTGCTAATATTTGATGCTAATGCGTCTTGCAATTTATCGAACACTATGAATCTTAAGTGTTCTTGTGATTACGGCCTTCGTTATTGCTGTTGTTGTATCGTTGTTGTTGCTACTTCCGCCGGTGCTGCTGGTTCATTCCGGAAGCAGCGACGCGTCGTTGTTTCAGACCTTTACTTCGGGTCTACTGCCTTCTTCGTACAAAATTTACAATATCTTCATTATGCAGGAGTCTTTAGTGTTTATTATATATAATCTTTTTTCCCTATGTTTACGATTTTGAAATCGTTTCGTTTTTATAAAACAAATGGATATCATTCTTAAGACTACATTAAACCAACCCTTCCCTTCTCCATGAAATAACTGTGGTTGGCTGTTGACTGGTATCCGGTGATCGTTCGGATCAGCAAGCGCGCGATATTATACTAACGTTGTTTGTTATTTCTTTCTCAGCATTTTCTTCACTTGATGCAGTGGCACAAGTGGCACAGTGGAAGTTTGCAGCGTCTTCTTTAGCAACCTTATTGGCATGGCCACTACAGGTAGTATAAAATAGCGTCTTTTATTTTTTCATGTCTGCATTTTTCAATCTTGCCTTCTTTGGCATGAATGTATTGTCCATTCTCTACGCCCAGCACTTAAATTAAAGTAAATTAATTTTTTTTATCTTATGTTTATGTTTTCGAAATTCCCTTTTCTGCCACCGAGTTATTCGGGACATTCAGGAGGGCGTTTCTCGTTCTTATGCTTTACGGAGATTTTTGTGGCTATCCATGGTTGTAAATGCTAGTTTTTCGCATTTTGTTCCACACAAAAAAATGTGGACAATATTATTATTAAATAGTAAGGTTTGTCTTTCAATAGGTTTTAGTCATTCAAATTATCAAGAGGTTTTAGGTTTTCAGTTATAAGAATGCGACGGGGTGGGGGTAAGCACAGATTAGGTAAATTAGTATGGAAAGTAGAACGGCGGCAGCTCTCTGAAAGCAGAAAGGATAAGCCAGTTGATCATCAGTTGCCATCTTAGGATCTAAATAATCGGAAACCTTTTCCCACGCAAGTCTCTTTTAAGATTAAGAACTAATAATAATTACTACCACATTGAACTGGACCATAGGGTGCATAGGGATTAGTCTTTCCGACAACGCATTCTGGTGCAGACTTAGAACATCGAGCTCTGTGAATGAGTTCATTTTTTTATGAATAGTGAGTTATGGAGAAGCGGCATATCTACTTGGCATCGTGTGTTTCTTTGTTTCTCGCGAATCTCACGAATTAATTGTTCAAGGACTTGAATTTATACTCTCACTTTTATTTGTTAGCTCCATCAGTAAAGCTTTAAACTGATTTAGGGGGAGATTTTCAGAGTCGTTATCTTAAAATCTCGCTAATCGAGATATCTAGTAATGATTTTACGTCAGATTGAATGAAGCGCAAATGAACCGTGTATTAAATTTTATTTCCCAAAGAGTTGTCCTGTGAGTAACACCCTACGAAAAATATCATAAATGGTGGATGAATGCTTGAACTTTTATTAAAAAAGGCTGGCTCTGTTCTAATAACTACAAAATTAATTCCATGAAAGTGTGAAATTGGAGAAACTGCTTGACTGATATTAAAGTTGAATTGCATTGATTATTGTCAGTGATAATTATATTAAAGGGAATGACATGCGAAACAATTAATCAGTATTAATTGATCAGATGATTGACACAATCAGACGCTGCGACGTCTCCAGCAATACAGGAAACAATTATTTAATTTTCAAAAAAAGTGTCACCCTTGATAGTTTGAGTCATCATTATTGTAACGCTTCCTTTGTTGTTGACTTGATAGGAAACTTGTTGTTGCTGTTGCTGTTGGTTTTTTGTACAAGAGCAACTAAATGCAAATACATGATACTGATTGTATCAATAATCACGTCTGTCATCCTCATTCTCATAACGTCTCATGACACTTGTAATGACATGTGGTGTGTGACGCTTTAACTGGTTGATAACGACCAATGGAATTTATGCAGTTTTATTCAGTTAATAATTATCGGATTTGTGTAATAATTGAATCAAAAAATCGACTCTTTCCACAAGCAGGAAGTACATTGTCGTAGCTTTTGTTTTTCTTATTTTAGCATTTATAGTTATTATTGCTCATTTTGCTGTTTTTGTTGTTGTTGTATGGTTTTATTGTCATTGTAATTACTATTCTTGGAAGCATCGGTCCGAAGAGGAAGCGCGTAAAAGTAAAAATTTATTGGGAAACAATTAATATTCTACAGTTGCTGAAACTCATTGTTGTCAGTTAGAAAAAGCATATAGAAGTTATACGTTCGAGTGATGAATATTTAAAAGTAAAGCTAAATTAGATGACTTTATACAGCTTTTGAGTATTCTACGAGGTTCTATCACTCAATGGTTTCACACAAGGTTGGAGCAGATTTGAAGAGTAGGATATAAAATTAAAAGTATAGTAAGACAGGAAGGAAGAAAAGTATGGGGAGGATATTCAATTAGGTATAAAATAATATAATAATATTATTAATATTTCTAAATCTAAAATACTCTGTTACTTTTTATGAAATTTTATTAATATAAAAACGCTTATTTAAAATAAACGGCTTTTAATATTACTTATAGTTGTCATTATTAAGATTATATATTAGTACGTTTTGTGAGAAATTCCATAAGAACGAGAAATGAAGAATTTTCTTACAAAGTGGACCCATCTACAACAAATTTGTTCGAGAAAGCTTTAGTAAAATATTTAAATTTGTTCTACAATCAGTCGGACAGCTCTATTCTCGAAAAAAGTGAAAATTATCGAAGAAATTCTTGTATAACAAATTTTGTTATCGGTGAACGTATTTGTTATCGGCTTACCGATAACAAATGAATATTGTGCCTTTTATGTTTCTTGTGTGTGTGTTTTATAGATGTATTACTGAAAAATATCAAACACTTTACGAAACTACGAATTTTGTTCTAATCAGATCAAATATTGATGAAAATTTATTTCTTAAAACCGATAATCACTATCGTTATTATATATTTCGGAGAATATAAGAATATCAGAAATTGCATACATCGAATCGTAAGTTATGAAGTCGTGTGGAAACTACACAGAAAAAATTACTGTTTTTGCCGATAAATCGACAAAGCTTCAAAAACGATGCGCTGATACTGATTCTTCTTAAATTAATATAAAGGTATATGTGTTTGACACCCACATTGTAATTTCTTACTAAATATTTTCAAAAATATTTTCAAAAAACACTTAAGTGTTTAAAGCCATCCATTTTTATATTTAGTTAATTTTTCATCCCTGAGAAAAAAATTTCTTTCTTTATTTGAAAAAGTTTGCACTTTTATTTTTATTTATTAATAATTGTTTTAACTGCAGTAAATTTAATTTTAGATTTGCAGATTTGTTTAATTTTAGAGTGTAATGAAATGATCACACAAAACTATTATAAAACAATTCGTGAGTACAGGAATGAAGTTCTCACAGTGAAGTCACTGTGAAGGAAGGGAGGGAAAGACAAAAATTTTGGGATAAGGGTACATAATAAAGCTGTATATGGAATGTTCCAAGGATGGCATGGTTTATGCCATCAACGTATGCTTATTTCATTATTGCGGCAAATTCAAAAATTCTTTGAATAATTATTTTATTGTTAAGCAAACAATAGTCGTATAAATAATAAAAATAAATATTCTCCCATTCGAACATTATTAATAAAGGACTCATAAAACGAAGCCGTCGATATAAACGAAAGACAAACTGCCGGGATGACCTTAACCCAGTATCGCACAATGCACTGCATCGAATTGCTGAATTGGTTATTAATATTTCAGCGTACTTCCCGAACATTTCAAGACCCTTTCAATGGGAAAAATACTAACCTTTCATATATATTCAAGGGATTCTATTTATCTATTTGAATAGATTAATTTTTCTTGTCTCTACACCCTCTACTGACTTAATACATATAAATTGGTTACGGCCTTTCTGCACCCAGACAAATTAAGAAATTAAATTGTATATCGTAGAAGTTAATTTGCGAGATGTTGTCGCTAATTTTTAGGAGCCATCTGCATATTATCAATAATCGATATATTTTGACAGCGGCCTTTTCTGATAGTTTTGATCAGAATGGGTTAAATAATACCGACAATAATGCCTTCTTTCCTCTACTTTTCCTCTTCCTGCAGCGCTTCCAAGTCTGTTAGTCGATAAGTCAGTCAGCCAATTAATCTGTCAGTTTGTCAACAAATCATGAAAAAACTGAAAGCGTGTTTAATTTAAAAATAATTCTCGCCTTTTGTTAATCTCACTTTTTTCTGTTACTTAACTTGTTCTTTTTTCATTTAGACATGCCATCAAAAAAGCCACAAATATTTATTTATTTAACCAAAAGAAAGAATCAAATATTGTTAGTGTAAAGAAATGAATGCTCGTGAAAAAATTACAAGAAAGGGGGTTAGAAAGAAGGTATGAAAGACCTAAAAAGATTAATGGAAAATAAAGGGGTAAGCAAATCTCGAAAAAAATTAAAATGTGCTATCGAAAATCTCATTTTTTTTCTCATCTTGCTAATTTTAGTTGATTTTATGTTATTTATATGACTTTAATTAACACAGGTATCTTTTTCTGCAGTAAAAGAAAGAAAGATGGTAAATGTGTGTGGATGTATAATGTGTATGTGAATATGTGTATGTGTTAGTGGATGTGTGGACGGGTAAGTATTAATTAGTATGTGTTTCATGTTAGCAATATCACAATATTACAATAAAATGTATTTGAACAATTAAGAAAATCGATCAATTGAATACTTGAATATTTTATAATTTGAAGAATTGAATAATTGAAAATATGGAGTGAGGCGAATCAACAAGAGACTGTACAGACTCCAGAAAATCGCACCTAATTGGACCTAATTACTTCAAAATGAGGCCGGAGCTCGTGCTAGAGCCAATGAAGATCGTTACCGCACCACAATCAATGTTTTTGTTTTGTTTTTGTTTGACACATCGGATGAATGAGATACATGGTGGGTGATAGTGATTTCGTCAAATACGTTTCAATTAATTTATTCTACAAAAGCATAATCGTCTTGTGTTAAGAAGAAAGGGGGTGAGTTTGGTTTGGAGGGAGTGGGACAGTATAGAAAACGTACAGAAAATAAATTCATCCAGCACTTGCGTTGGTTCAGTTGCAACAAGTTCACGAGTTCACAAGTTGTTGCCCTTTCTGATAAAAAGTTCCGCTACACTCTGTCAGTTTTTATTCATTCCCTACCTTTTTTACGCTCCATCACATACAACTTTCTTAATTAAGCAAAATCTGCTAATCAAATTTGGCATGAAAATTTAACAAGAGGATGTGTTCGCATCCAGTTCGAAGTAAAGATATATTTTGTGACTGTGATTAATCCGCACGCTATAGAGAAGTAACGAATATAAAGTATAACATTTCTTGTCAATCGAGTAATTATTTTAAGGGATCATAATTCGAAAATGATCGACTTTTCGTCGATCCAGTTTAGTTTCCATCTTTAGTGCCCACGAAGGAAATTAACTATATGAAATACACACAAACAAGAGTTTTCACTCCTAAAAAATCTGATTGGAAAGCAAATATCAAATTTATCGGGAAAAATAATACCCTCGCGCGGTCGAAGACTTTTCACACAGATTCTTTGGAAACACGGTAAATGGATGGAATGAAGCCAAGGTTTAAAGCAAAAATAAAGAGACAGAACACTTCTCACAAATCGCCTTAATGTTAAACATCTTTTTTACAACTTTTTCTACAACTTTAAATTACTGATTGTCAAAAAATAATTAAATAATTAATAAAACAATATTTCTGCACAAAGTAGATGTTTCTTTTACCTCTCGGTTTTTCAGAAAGAGTATAGGAATATAAAACGCTGGGAAAGGCACTTGCAATCATTTGAAAGGTCTCACGACTTTTGTGTGGCTAGTAAATATTATTCTCATCACACTAATTTATAGAAAACAATAATAACAACATGGTACAAGCTCATGTATAAGGCTCGTTATGTAAAAAATGCATAAGAAATAGGCGAAAACCACCTTTTGCCGAGAACAATTGAGAGCGTCCCATCTAGTGATCTCTCGTATAAGGTGAGAGCGAAAAAAATAAATTAAACATAATTGACATCGTTTAAAAAAGGCATTCCAAATTTTCCCGACGTCAGGATATGTCAATACTTGTGTTTCAGTTTACAAAAATCTGTCGTGTTTACAAAAAAAAATTAAAATATTATAAATAAGTATATTTTATAAATAATTATATACGGATATTTTTTATAATTAATTATATACGGAATAATTCTGTGGCATCTTTGAGGGACTTTTGTTTTACTTACTTTTATCTTTATAGTATTTTTCTATTACACCCGAGTATTTATGCGTTACTTTCAGTGCTTGTTCGGAAGGACATAAATACTGATGAACATTTAAAAAGCCAGAAATTTTTCAAAACGTGTACATTGCCTTTAGTCCCTAAGGCAATGTAGCTGCGTCAAATTTAAAAACAAAAGAAAACAATAATAAATAAGTAAATACAAATAAAAATAAATAAAAGCAATCACTTATGAGTAGAAGAAGACGATTTTGATCATGTCAACGAGCAGAGAAGAATAAAGAAGAAGAAAAATGAAGACTCGACAAAACGTTAAATAGAATCTTAGAAGAAAATGGTAATGAAAAACGTGAAAGAAGTGTGTGAGGGAGCGGTAAAGGAGAATGCAAATTGCTTTAATCATCCAACCAGTTGCTGAAGATAATTAATCCACTTATTTTAAGATAATAAAATTCAAATTGCTTGATTGTTACAGCCTCCCTCATATCGTTGTTGTTGCATTCCTCATTTTGCCGTCGCTTCTGTTGTTTTAAGTCGTTGGCACGCGACAACAACAGCAACAAAGACGACAATTCTTCTTTGTCAAACTTGACGCAGCCACCTTTTTAGCCACCTTTAAATCTCCTTTACACCCGACGCAATGTTTTGAAAGGTTTCTTTCCATCACGGAATTCTTTCCCTGCCTTTCTGAAGCCTTGCTGGCTAGCATGATAGAGATTTCCATTTGATAGAGATTTCCATTCCACCTGATTTACATATTCTTCCTATTCGTTTAAACTCTATGGAACTCCTAGACCAATTTCCACATTTCCTACACCTTTCCCATTTCTGGGATAACTCAGACCTACCTTCAACTCATCACAAAATATCCACACATGATATGGTATAATAGTGTCCGTGTCACTCCCGTTTTTGATGCATGTGTAACTCGCGGCAGTGCCATCAAGGCATTAAATTTCAGGTTCAAAATTTCAATAGATTGAAAAAAAGGGACTTTGGACATGAGCTTAGGGCTTAATTGTCTCAGGAGATGAGACCAAATTTTCGGGTATGGGATATAAAAAAGTAAAACAGCGAAGGAACATATTGCTTTCCGTAAAATGTCGAGAAGGATGTCTTTTGGTAGTGGTCGAATTTAACGGTTTTCAATTCACACAGGCGTATAACCAACTGTGATAAAAGAAAAAGCACCAAAGTTCTTTAAAAGGATTTTATAGTTATCGTCATTCGACAATTTTTGCCTCTTTCTCTTAAGTTAAGGTTTCCACCTTTTGAAGAAAGGTTTGGTTAATTCCTTTGCTAGTTTCTTTGACCTACCTACGTACCAATTTCAAATAAAATGAAACTTTTTCATGCATTTTTTCTGAGTTGCAAACTGAAATGCAATTCACTACAGCCAACGTATTTGAGATTTGTAAAACCTTTCCCTTTTCTCGCCGTGGTGTCTTTTTCCTGGAAGGGGTAGCAGCATCGGAAGTTATTTTGTGTTTTCATTGTTTTTGCTGTATTTCTGAATGTGCACGCATCGCTTGTTCCGATAGCCAGAATTATAGAGATGTGTGTATGTGCAAAGGTGTTTGTGTGCTCTTGTGTATGTGCCTGTGTGTGTGTAAACGTAAGTAAACTTTGATTACAAAAATATTTGCTCTACGCGATAAAGTCAAAAGTTTATTAAAACTACTTTTTCTTGGAAACTCTTGATCTTTTCCTTTTAATATTATTATTGTTGGCTTAGTCGTTGTTTCGTAATAATACTACTAATGAAACATCACTTTAGAAGAAGAAGGAAAATGGCTGAATTCTTTCTAGGAATCAATAAATATATTTAAATAGTTTAAAAATGTCGGGAGTCTCTTAGTCGAAATGAAACCTTTAAACTGAAGTTTTCAAATATCCTTATTCGTCGTATTTATATTTGTAAAAACGGGACGACATTTACGATGAATGTAATTTATATATTATTGTCAGTTGAAATTTAAATGTAATTCAAATTTAATAGCAAATAGTGTCAAAAAGCGCATGAACTTGTTTAGTTGACCGAGCCCTGAAACATCCCCGTAGAAGACCAGTCGGAGCTGTCGCTTGAATGAAGATGTATTTTATAATTTTTTAAGCCAAGGAAACACGATTATTAAGCAATTTCCTGCCAAATTGGCATCTCTGATCTTTTTAGTTTTTTAAAAGAAAATAAACGCACTTTATGTTGCTGCTCCTGAATATTATAATGATGATGGCATTAATTATGACGTCTGCAATTTATATTACACATTGACAACAATCTTTTCGTTCGTCGTAATAGTAAATCAACCAAAGCATGTCTTTTGCGTACATTTTGAAATTAAATTTGAATTTATGAGGTGGGCTGATCATGCTGCGATCGTATTCAACGAATTGTTTTTCCATGACTATGAAATATATTTTGAAATGTCGGTAGAGCTGTGAGGTTGAAGGGAATAACTGTAGAATGATTGGCCCTAATACGCTCTTTTTCAATGCAGTTCCTTCACTTCTTCACAAATCTAAGCCGAAGAAAGCAATGCAAAAATAAAAAGATTACTAAGCTAACCCATATGCTAACCAAGCTAACCAATATGGTTTCTGTTTCGATAATTCGGTTTGGAAATTTTTCTTTTTGTATTCTCGTTTTTGGATAAAACAGAATAGTGTAAACATTCTGCAGCATCCAAAAAACGAAGAAAGGTTAACAAATATAAATGGTATGCCATCCAATGTGTATGGTAAACCTTAGCAGTATGGTAAAAATCTTAGCAATGAGGGCAATAATGACAACACCAAAGCATCCAAACAAGAACAACAACAACGACTAAATCAACAATAAGCATAATGACAGAAATAACGGCATCAAAAGAAAGATCCTTCAAGGTACCATCAAGGAGCCAATAATGGCTACCTTCAAAGAAAGGACTCGTGACAACGAGTATATTTCGATGATATTTACTTAGCTATCATCATCTGCACACTAAAGGCTTATTTTAGTTAATGAGAGATCTGTCATTCAAAGGATTTTTAAGAACTTTATATTTGTCTGACGCATATCTCTTGCTTATGCATTTTATGATTAAATTACATCAAAATTGTATTTTTTCTGTAATATCAGTAATAATCATGATGCTTTTATGCATTTTGCATCAACTTCGTGGGAATATTTAAACGTTTGGTTAGGCAACCAGTGGATGTGAATTATTTATTTAATTTTTGTTATAGTTTATTAACTCTTCTTGAATAGATTTGCGCTCGAATTTGAAGCCTGTAATTAAACTCCCCTCCCTTGATAATCATTTAGAAACAACGCGATTCAATCCGTGAAAATTACTACTATATGATCTACTTAAAATGCATTTCATCTGGTTACTAAATCATAGTTTTCGTTGCAGCAAATTCCTTCGAAATGGTGTCGCCAAATATAACCTTTTACATACAAATGTTTGTGATTGACACTGATTTACAACATCAAAAGTTTTACTTAAATCGGATTATACGATCGGACTATATCGCATATACCGATATCGTATTCCCTCGGCCTGCAGAGAATTGCTGAAACTAATGATAGTTTCGGATGCAAATTCCAACTCCAAACCTGTAGTAAATTTTCCCACACGAAAGCTTTGCTGAACAGGCGTAATTGAAGAATTGACTTAACGAGGTATTTGGCCTATTACACGGCGCAACAAGATTTTCCTCCAAAAACCAGATAGTGATTTTCTATAGGAAAATTTTCCGCTGATTCCGAAAATGTTGTTAGTTTTCTAGTTGCGGCTTTAGTTTTCGAGATATCAACAAAAAACCGTTTTTTTGGTATTTCGAAAACTTAGATTTATGTAATTAACTGTGGCTTCCTAATTTTTCAATTTTTTAATAAAAACTTACTTCCGACCATGGAAGTAAAGTCAATTTTCCAACAAAAATTTTAAGACTACGTTTGTTAAAATCAGCTAAGGAATACCAATTCTATCGCAAAAAGAAGTCAGAAAAAAATTAATTTAGATAGATAGATAATTATCTATCCCTCGGAGAACTCCGAGGGAGCATTGATTATCGCTACACCAGGGTAATTACTTATAAAACAGCGATTACCAAATGTATGCATGGAGACGGAGAAAGGTGATTTACGAACTCGAGGAAAATACCCAAGCTAGTGGGAAGAATTAAAGAACACTGCAATGCGTGGCGCTGGTTCAAGATACCAAAAGCTTCAAAATGCATGATAAAATATCGTGAGTACCAGCATTTAGTGTACATTTAAGATTCTTAATAGCATTAAGCAGAACAGATTTATCGATGCACATCACGGAAATTGAATGCGAAGATATATTGAAAGTGTTAGTATCCGAACAATAACTCACGAGAAAGTAAGCGGATTTCAATTTGTTTGCAGAAAAAACAGATTGTTTCGGGGTATGCGATTTCGGGGTCGTGATACTTCAAAAAAGTTGTATACAAAACATTCTTCCTTATGGCATTTTTTACAAAATTTTAAAAAGTCTCAAGGTCGCGGCGTAAATTAGACTTCCCAGATTTCTGGGATTTTATTTTCATAATTTTAATATATTATTTTATTATTTTTATTAGGTTTTTGTTATTTCATATGTTATTGATTGCGGCTACTAAAAATCCGTTTTGGAGAAATTACTTTTTATTCGATTGACGTCTTCAGAAACATCGTAACAAATTAGATTCGAGTTTAACCCTTGAAATATCGTTACGAACTAAAACAGCCGGTGCTCGGTTTAATTCGATTGAGCGTGAATTTGTCGACTGCGATCAACGATGTCGACCCTCGAATAATTAAGAAAAATACGTGAATCAATGAGTTAGTAAATTTCCTCAATAAGCTATAAGTCAACCCATAAATTAAGTGATTCCTTAAGTGATAAGAAATTAAGAGAACCCTCGCCAGATTTTCAAGACTTTTCATTCTGCAATTGTTATCTAACTTTTTGCGTGAGGTTTCTCATTTCCATAAGAAATCAGCTTTATTCTTCTGTTGTAAACACAGAAGAAAGCGTGACAGGTATTGAGAAGTATATACGATCTTGCTCAAAATCATTTCCAGAGTCGATTTGGTCATGCCTGTTCTCCATGCCTGCCTGTTTATCAATCTGACCCTATGTGGGAATCATGGTTACGGGCGAACGATTAGAACTATCATTATAGAATTTGGTCTGACTATTCTCTGTTATCGCAAACTAAGGTGCTTATTCTAGAGACGAGGTAACTATTTAAAGTTGAACGTTAACGAGTCACGAACGATGGAAAAGGGTAATCTAAGAGACGATGTGTTTACCTCGTCTTGCTCTTACGTCTCATTTATGGTGTTTAATATATTTACAGTGTTGGAAGGTACAAATTTTATAATACTCAAAGTGGTGAATACACAAAAATTAAAATCAGTTGTTTTTCTTCACGAAATACCTAAAATAAGCATAGTTACAATATAAACTAAACTGTGCAAGATATTCATATAATAATGTTTCTGCTTTCTTCTGTAAATTTGCTCAATTTTCAGTCAAAAGTATACACCAATTTTATTTACGAGAGCCACTTTCCAACACTGTAAACAAACCTTATGGTTTCTGACAAGTTGCACAAAAAATTCGCGGTAATTTGCAAATGGATGCGCAGATGATTTTCTCTGCTTCCACGTTTATTTTTTCTATTCCCAGCTCCAAGTTTTTTCTGTTTCAATACATTAAATACATTTCATGAAATTCATCGAGTAAAAATTAAATATTGTTCAAATACCGTTTTCACATGTTTAAATGTTTTACAAATTCAATTAAATTCAAATTAAACTAAATTAAATTCATTCGTTTTCAGGTATCTGTTTTCATTACAAATAGTACAAATAAAAATTAAAATCTTCCTAAAAATCTTCTAATTTTATATGGAGACGACAATTCAAAAGCACTCGTCTTTTTTTAGCAGAAAAAACCTACTTTCGCGTCTCATCTCGTCTCTTAGATTACCATAAATAGGAGGAAAAAAGACGCAACAAGCGAGTTGAATAACGACTCGTCTCTTGGATTACCAAAAGACGAGTTTTTGATTAGCAGCTGTTTTTCAGTACAAAAATTTGCTCGTCTTGTCTCGACTCGTCCCTTAGAATAAGGGTGTAAGTTGTCATGAAAATGGACCAAATAAGGTCCGTGACACGCCTACTTTTTATATTATATTTTGTTTAATATCGAATACATCTGGAACGGCCTAAGCTATTAAAACCAAATTTAATTCGAAAGTATAAAATACCATTGCTGTAGCCTTCTACGAAAATAGGTGTGGTAAGCTCAGTAATACAGAAGTTAGCGATGCCTTGTAAACAGTTAAAGCTATTTAAATGAAATTATATGTAGTCATAATGTCACTCTGGAAATTGTAGGAATAAACGTGGTTCGCTCACACTGTTGGACAAAATAATGACCTGGCACGCCCGCTTTGTGACACGGCCATGTGTGAAGTATTTGAGGAATGTTTTGTTAAAGATGAATTAGTGGATTTGAGTTAGTCAAGAAAGTGCCGCTCATTGGTTATTGGAATTAAGCTATAAATTTATATTGCACGTGTAAGGTAAAAATTACCTTCAGCCAGGCCGAAGCTATCGTTCTTAACTGTTTTGTATTTCGGTAGTAATGGCAGTCGCTGCTACCAATACTGCTGGTGATAATGCTGCTTCTGCTTCGGATTGGTTTGGTAACAAAATTCAACAACGATCGAATATTTCTCAGAACTCCTGATTTTGATTGTTGTGTTGCTTTAAGTGATACTTTTGTATCACAACAATTATAGCAACTATACAAGAGCTTGTATAGCAACTATACAAGCAATAGTTACTTTTAATTACCATCCTCCTGAATGCATTCTCCCGTTCGGATTTTTCTCATCAGTCAACAAAATACGTCTAAATCAGTTTCTCCGATCTAGCGTTGTTTCCGCATTTTAAAAGTAGTTTTAACCAGTATCATTTTATATACAAAAGAACAATAGCAGGAGCCGATGTCGATTGCAGTGACCGTGAAATGAATTAGAGTTAAAGGAGTAGGAACGCTAATTTCCGCTCGGCTGAAGTTTATACCTTACAACCGTAATGAAAACTTATAGTCTCGTCCTAATAATCAGCGGGCAACACTTTTTATATTACATTTCTTTACTCATTCAGTTCTATCAACTCGTTATCATTTAATTCTTCCAACTCGTTCACTCGTTATAAAAGGAGCGTAACACTCCCATTTTTTTGAAACCGTAATATAGAATGATACCAACGGCTTTATAATGCGAGCCTGAAAACATATACAGGAACTGAGAAATCTGGTTTAAAAGGGATTTTGTATGAAAGATAATCCTGACACTGGTCCGATTTATCCCATTTTCAATCCCAAATATCTCCCTTCATTCCACACACTCTATCCCTGTGGGTGGAGGGTATGTGGGCTGTGGGTGGAAGGAAGAATAAGAAGGAGTTAAATAATTGCGATCACTGAACTGCTCCGTAGACACGCATTACCGTAGGAATTACGTCCATTACGAATTGAGCAATCGGCAGATATTTTTTTGGGAGATAGGGCTCTTCCAATTTCTTCTGGTAGAAAAAGAAGGAAATAATTTTGGTGCTTCGATGAAAAATTATCGATTATTGAATCTCGATGAAAATTAATTGAATTCTTGTAAATTTTGTGAAATTTCTTTAAATTTATGTAAAACATTCGCACGAAACTGACGAGTCTGCTGGAAAGGAGTCATTCCAGAAGAACTAAATGATTACGAGTTGATAGAACTAAATGAGTAAAGAAATGTAATATTAAAAGGGTTGCCCGCTGATTATTAGGATGAGACTATAAGTTTTCATTACGGTTGTAAGGTATAAACTTCAGCCGAGCGGAAATTAGCGTTCCTACTCGTTTAACTCTAATCCACTTCAGGGTCACTGCAATCAACATCGGCTCCTTCTATTGTTCTTTTGTAGATAAAATAATATTGGTAGAAGAGGTAGAATAAGAAGAAAAATATTATTGGCCATTCCGTAAAGCGATATAACCTCTCGGAAGAATAGTATTTAAACGCAAACAACCAAAATGCCTACCATGGCATTGATAATCATTAATATCGAACGTACTATTATTGAACTACAGACCGGTCTTTCAATAATTCTCTTATAATTATAATAAATTTAAAAATGTTATAAATTTTGAAAAACTTTTGGACACCATCATCCCTATAAAGAATTTGCAGTGTAAATAACAAATGCTGTAAATAGCGAATTGTTTGCTGTTAACCCCTCTTCTAGAGGTCTGACACCAGGTGAGTAAATCATATCTTCAAATAAATAACATTAATTTAAACCAATTTTTTTAACCAATTTCTAAACCAACTTTTTTAAAATTCTCTTTTCAAAAATGAAACATATATCATATTCAATATCTTCATTGCGAACAAAGTGCAGGGACATTCAGCTAACGAAGATTTCATTAATACTGTGACAGCAAAACACTGCGAAGGATTTTAGTTACTGCTGCAGCCAATGGCCGCCGCGCATAAACGGCTTGTATACGACAAAATATTATACTATCGGGATTATTTTGTTGATAAAATATATGATTTTATCATGATTGTAATTTTGAGTATAAATATGTTCTGTTTGGATAATTGGTTTAATGACTTTGGTTTTGGAGGTGATGGAGGGGAAAAAGCACACAGGAAACCATCACATACAAAATTGTACATTCATAAACGATTTTTGAACTGGGTATGATGACAATTCGTCAGAATCCGGAAGAAGAAATTTCTAAGCTTCAAATTATCAACACAATTCTATTCCTGAGATATTATAAGCATGTAAGGCCAGCTCTTAGTCTTGTCAATAAATTTACCCAAATTGCATAAAATTAACTAATTTTAAGCTGATTCGCTGAATCATTCGGGTAAATTCCTATAGTGAAGTTCTCAACTGAATTTGTCCCAAAAGTACGGACTTACTAATCATGTCGAACTTTACGATATTCCCATTTTTAGAAAGCTTTAAGAACAAGTTCGTATTTGACCACAACAAATATTGTTATGTGTCTACTGGAAAGAGCGCCAATATACCAGCGAACTTTTATGTAGGGATAATACTTCTTAATACTTACCCTTTACCAGCAGTAAATAATTGTAATACGTTGCAGTTAAACCATAACATTTTATGTTTTTTTTATTATCGGACCAAAGACACAAATTTAAGTGTTCGGGAGGGGGGCGGTGTGCAAAAGAAATACCATTAACATTTTTAGTCCATTGCATGTTTCCACGCAAGAGTTCAATTACTCAACTGAAGTCAATCTTTGCGACTAACTGTCTTTTTTGTCCTATTCTCACCCCACATTTATGGTCGAAAGCCATTCTAATACGAGCTGTAACTCCAGACTTCGATTGGATTTCCGCTATCCACAGAGTAATTCCGAAGATGTCTTCATGATAGTGATTCTCATCCTCGTGAAACTAATTGAGAAATATATTCTTTTCATTGACGATTCGTATTCCTTTTCAAGTATTTTTCTTTACATTTCTTCTTTGGCTTTAAATGATTCCCTAAACTACAATCAAACTACGAAATTTATTTCGCCAGAAAATAACTTCAAATAATTTTCCCCGAGCCCCCAAGGAGAGTTTCATGTTTTCAGTCAGTTAACGTATCGCGTGGATGGTTGTTACTTAATAGTTTGTCAACGGAAAGATTCGAATTTCGTCTAACCTGCTCCCACATTTCCTTCATCAGCTCATACTCTTAATGTTAGCATAAACGCTTGCGCATCCGCCTCACTTTGGTTTTGCTACAATGCGATTCCCGCAACAAAAACACAACAACGACAATACTAGCAGCCACAACATTGTGAGTTATTTTATTGACAAGACAAGAATATCGAAAGACTATGAACAATAATAAGGAAAGTTTATAGAAGGGATATATTATAATGATATTTATTTCATGGTTGGTCGCTTGAAAGTTTTTCTGATTTTCCAAGCATAGTTAAATTCGTTTTCTAAATTTAGTAAACCATAGCCTCAATTCAATGTTCCCTTTTCATCTTGTTCTACGATATCGTTTCTAAAAAAATGGAATTAAAAACAAAGCAAAAAACGCTAGAATTGAATGGGATTAGCTTCATACGTCGGAATTAATTTAGCATCACACGCAATCAAATTAGCTTGGTTTAAATATAAAACATCAGACTATAATCAGACTCCATAGAAACAATTCAATAACTGAATTTGATACTAGTTTCCACAAAGTATCTTTTCCTGATAAAGCTGTTCCTCCTCGTTCGTGAAGAGATAGACTGCTCCACTGCGGACTGTTGCTGAATGCCGACGAATTATTTCCAACCCCTACCAGAATGAAGGAAAAGTCAAGAAGGCGCTATTGCCGTTTCCGTACCGATCAATATAATGGTTTTGTGGCTTTGTGGAATCACGCGGAAAACATAATCCGGATACACTGCGTACAAACATATAAATTTTGTCGTGCTCACGCAAACAGTCATATAGTTCAAACAAACGCCAAAACGGTCGTCACCGTTTCTATCTTCGCAGAGATCGCGGCTACCGTTAAATTCTTTTTGTTTTTGATCTTTCGTGACGAAAACGAAATCGAATAGAGACGAGATTGCAGAGGCCTTAAATTGGCAAATTAGCTAAAAGCAACGAAGCCGGGGTTTGTCGGAATGTAAATTCATTTAACACGTCGAGTAGGTGCGAAAAACGCCAACGGCGCCATTTTTCGTATGCATACAAATTATCTATGAGTAGCCGAAAAACGCTCCGTGTCTGCCTGTCTGTGATTATCCGCATACGTATGCATTGTCAACGGAGTCAGGATCCGGCGAGTGGGTGGTGGGTGGCCGTGGTGAGATTAAAGAAATGCGTGAGAAAACCTCGCACGAAATCGACGGAAATTATGTCGTGCGGTGGGGATTCCATTTGATGTCTGTTTCTATTTGAACAGTTTCATTTATAATATTTCATCTACATCTTCGAAACCGACGAGGCGCCTTAGTACGCCATTGACAATATCTGCACGATTGGCGGGAAATATACCCACATGATAGCCGGGTTCTTAATCCATGTCGGGAGCTAAAATTTCTTAGGTGAGAAAATACCGCAAAGCCACAAAGACACCAACAAAACAACGAAGAAGATTAAAATGAAGAGTTAAATTTGATTAACATCAAAAATATTTTTTTCAAATGTTTAACAAATTTCAGTTCTATTCGAAAGAGGTTTAACTGTTTCTTTAGTAAATTTATCCAACGTTGAACCTCGTAGTGAGTCAAAACAATCAATTTTTTAATTGATGCAATTGCAATTTGAAATTGAAATCTTATCTTGGGCTTGCCTTCGTAAAGGTTTTCGATGATGTCACGCGAATGTTTCAACAGACGGGATAATCATCAGCAACAAACAGCGACAGCAACCACTACCTACAACAAAAAAATACTGCAACTGAAATGTTAGAGAACCTTCAGAAGTCGACAATGCGAAGGGTCACCGAAAAGGAAATGGACGAAGTGCAGCAGACTACTTTAGTTCCCTGCGCTAAATAAAAAAATATAGAAGCAAATCTACATTCTAAAGAATTTCTGTGAATGTTGTAGAAAACAAAATATTGACAAATATATTAAAAGTTATGAAAGAAATAAAAATGCATAAAAATAAATGTATGAGAAGGAGAGATGAAAGCGTATTTGATTTTCTGTTTTAGCCACAAAATCGTTTTTCATCAGCAACAATCAACTGTCTCCGCGATGACAGCTAGAGAACGCGAATCGTACGAGAAACAATAATAGCAAAATTTTCAGAGTTTTATTATGTGTCATAAAAATGTGTTATTTGCCTCTCTCTGTCTCCCTTTTTTTCTCTCTCTCTTTCTTCCATTCCTCTTCATTTTCCTTTCACTCTAATTTTCTTTTTAAAACATATCTCGTACATTTCTCCGGCGCGCGTTTTATTCCGAAGAATATTCGAAACTCGTAATCACATCCTTTTCCAGGCACTTATTTATGAAGGTTTTTATGAAAGTATCTAGAAAATATATACACACAAATACATCTGCAGGCGTCGCGTGTGGGTGAGTCCCCAATAGGAAAGAAGCAGCATGTAAAGACTTAATTTTAATTAAGAATTTCGTAAATTTAAAACACTACGTCACCTTCACATCTTCTAGTCTTCCCCGGCTGGTCAAGATGATGCTGGTAGTGTTATCAAACGAAACGAAACGTCACCCTCGTGGAATAAGCACATAACATTTTCGAATTGGAACGTAGGTGTCATAAGATGTATAATTATTCAAATTTTGTAATGGTATTTAATTTTAACTAAATTTTATTAAAACAAGTTAAGCGTTTTTCGTCTACTACTGGGAAAAAGTAAACCAAGCCCTTAAATGTCGTAGATAAGGAAGAAAGAGCGATAAGGGTGAGAATGGTGAGACAGGAAAGTTTGTATGTTTCCACGTGTAATTCGTTAGAGAACTCCCAAATAATCACTCAATTCATTGCGATTTTTACCCTGTCTATTATTTCGTAAAGTCAGTATCGTAGAAGGGGAGGGAGGGAAAGGGGGCGAAGAAAATTTGAGATTATTAGTCACCAGATTATTAGTCACCATATTATTAGTCACCAATATCATTTATGCTAATCACTGAACTACTTACGGTACTTTTGTGGAGTTAACGGACTGCGACTCGTGATGTTTGTGTTGGGTCGAGGCAATTATTTTGTATTTGATTAAAATTAGTTTTGTGAAGCACTGCTTGAAAGTTTCTGGGGTAATTTCTATTGTTATCCTTTAAGAGGGTTCCTTTTAGTTAAAGTTTAGAAAAGGAGACTTCCTTTCAGGAGATTATTTAAATGTTTCTTAAAGTTTATTTAAAATTTTTTTCACCTTTCAATGAAAATTTGCTGAAATGTTAAGAAAATATTAAAAATACAAATATTAAGAAGAAAAAATACAAATATTCAATAAAATATTTACAATATTTTCCTTAAAGTCTGCGATTTTCCTGGTGCTTAATAAATCCTTATCCTTTCATTAATCTAAAAAAAGAGTAAAGGTTTCATACATTATTGAATCAATATTGACAATACACTTTTTGAATCAAGGTTTTGATTTAAATTTGAATTGACAGAATATTTTTTATAAACTTCAAATTGAAAATTTTGTTTTTCATTTTTTCAAAATAAAATTAATTTTTATTTTATTATCAAAAAAGATTTCAATATAAATCGATTATGAAATGAACTTATGCATGATTCACAAGTATAACTTTAACTCCGGCAATTGCTGACTCATTTAACTTATTTCAATTCTCAGGAGACAAATATTTACCAATAGCATAATAAAAGGGTACTAATGATGATAATAATAATCACTAGAAAACCTGACCAACCAAACTTTTTTAAGATTCAGCAAAATATCGGTTATTGCTTTCCGAACAAAACGATCAAAAGAAATAAAAAAAATTACTTACAAATTGTTGGTGCCAAATAACAGCCATCTTGAGAACTATTTAAACGAAAGAAATTTTTTAAGAGCCAACATGAAATTTCAAATAAGTTTAGAGGGCTTAATTTAATCGAATTATCTGGAAATGTGGTGAATTTCTTTATAAATTTATTCTCTGCAAGTTAATTAGATAAAGATTATCCTCACCTACCGCTAGTTTTGTGTCGCAAATTATTTCATATTGCATCCATTAAATATTAAGTTCAAGTTCTGACCATCCTTCAGATTCCTGAACGCGCATAATACAAAAATTTTGAGGAAAAGTAGCAAACAGATAAGCAAAAAAAATTATAAATTTTTTTAACAAAAATCTTCCTCTGTAAAATCTGTATTAAAATTAGAGCAATTGTTTAATAATATCTCCATCCTGTGGTGGGTCTCCGTTGAAGTAGAGCTGTATGCTTAATGGATGAAATATCGTAATCGGCCATGAAATATATCTAAAAAAAAACGACCCAGAAAGGAATGGCAATCAAATAAATTCCATAAGTTTAAAAATTTAATAAATTCAGATAATGCTCGTTCTTTTTATTCCCGATAGAAATTTCGTTCAAAACGATATCTGAGGGTAAACCTAATGATGTCAAATGAATCAGTTGTTGTAAAGATTTTCTGCGTGGCAGGAGATGAGGCAATTTTTCGGATTTACATAAATCAATCAATCATATTGATAAATCCTGACCGGAAAACGGCAAAGAGAAAGGGGAAAGATATGCGAGTAATATGAGGCGAAATGTTTTTAAGGAATATTTCTTAGGATTATTGGTTACTGATTTGTTTTGAAGGACATTCTGGAGGTCATTTATTCTGAACAACAAAACAAAATTTCTAACAAATTTATTTATTATATTTGCGGTTTTTACTATTCCTTCTTTTGTGTCTCATTAATTTACTTTTCAAAAAGGTTCAATTTTTCGGGAAATTAACTTCTATGTCATAGTTATTTTTAACATTTATTTGATTCTCGGTTAAAGACGCTCTAAAAAGGGTCTGAGGGAAAATCTAATTAAAACGCAAACATCTAATGGTATCTTTTTCTTTTTAAAAATCAAAAATTATTCCTTGGTTTTCCATAACAAACTGCAAATGCCTTTGATTTTAATAGACTTTATTAAATGTCTAAAATTTCTGCGTTTATTTTCGCATCCTTCGCAAAGCACGGCCGAAGAGTTTCGATGTAAATTTGACAGCTCGAAAAATTAAAGAAAAACATGCAGGAATTAACCAAAATCCACGGGAAGAATTCGTAAATCCACCAAATCAAAGGGCTCCATTTAAGGACCACCCCACGAGGTAAGCTGTTGCAAGGTCATTCAAAATACCAAATTACTATTACCGTTGCATCGTTAGAGACGAATAATTGGATGTGAATAATGTAAGGGACGTTAATAGAGATATTCCATTTATAATTTTTCTTCCTCCGACTTTTGCATTTCCTCCCCAACGTCCGGTTCGAGAAAAGAGAAGAGCCTAAGACATTTACGAAGACTAAATTCCTAATTAAAATTCAGATTGAACCAATAAAAATTTAAATAACCTCGGATCAGTTTTGCTCGCACGAAAAGAGGGTCAACATTTGAGGGTGACTCAAAAAAAGATTTTATTTGTTTGGCTTCTTGTCTTAACTTCAGTCAACCAACAAACTAGGCTCAACTTTTGCTCCTCAACCATAGCCACTTCATACTGTTGCTGTAAGACTGTTACCACTGTTGATATTGTTATTGCTACTTAATATGAATATCCTTGTAATCCACTTAAAGATAATCATATGCGACCTATGTGTACGCATCAAAGAATAGTGTGTCACACGCCTCAGTTACACACCCATGCACAGATGTACGCACACGCAAGAATACACACACGCACAAGTGTGCACATGCACGACCATGCTCGTTCATCCATTCCACGCAGTTGAAACAACCAACCAGAAGTAGCTTCAAATATATCGGTGGCGTAGTACGTTTAATGTTTAATGTTTAATGTAGAATGTTTAACATATTCATAAGAGTATTTAACATACGCCACACGGATTAGCTTCATGTATGCATAACTACAACACAACAACCATGCAACATACCCAACAATTTCTTTGAAGTTAAATTTACATCTACGTTTCTTGCTTTAACCTTCTCCACTCCCCTTCCTCAACGCGTGCGTAGGTTAAGCGAAATTCTGATATTCAAATGAAGGCTTGAGATAATACAGCACCATGTCTTGATGGAAAAGAGTGGCTGGATTTGAAGATATCTCTGCGGAAGAATTCGTAATAGAGGTAAAAGAAAATCGAATGAAAACATCAGAAACTTTAGCAAATCTATAAAAAAAGGCAGTGTGTAAATATCAGAAAATATATCACGTTAAATCCCATTAAAGGTCATCAGGATTATAATCGTGTGTCATGAGAACCTCGGCGTTCGATCAGAAATATATCTGATAAAGTTAATTCATTTGTCTTTTCTTCATTTTTTCCCAAAACTTCGATTTTTGCATTAATCCTCTTGAAATCGATTCAATTCCTTCACCCTATTTAAATCATTCCAAACAACAACATCCTAGATTTCCAACGAGGTCTTGAAAAATACTATAGGTATCTTGTTATCTCTTAAATGTTTAAATTATTCGTTATATCCTAATAATAACTGAAACTAAAACCTTTGCAAACTCAAGAAAAACTTCAAATTTCAAGAAAATTAGGCACACAATTTCCAAGACACCAAATTGCGGTGCGAGCCGCGGCGGACATTTGAATGATATCATATTCCATACATAATGGTATAAAGAAAAATTTCGTAAATACCTCTCACGCAGCTTGTTTTATTCCATTTCAACATCGACCCGCTCTTATTGGAAAACCCTTTAATAACGCTAACTTCGGCCTGGCCGAACCTTACACACCCTATAGCCGTATCACAAATTCATCGTTTGATTCTAATAACCAGAATGTGGGCCGCGCCCTTTTTCTATGATATGTCAAAATGCGAGACGGTTATCCCTGCCATAAAATTTTATTTTATATTTCATGATTTCTCTGGATTTGAATTTCCATAAAATATTAAAATCAGATAAAAATATTTTTCTGAAAAAAATAACATATTGCAGGAGGGCGAGTATACATTATACGAGTATATATCTTTCTTTATTGCCCTTTTTCCGCTTTTCGAAAACATGTTGTCATAACGTAAGAGTTTAAAATTACATATTTTCATTTTATTATTTTTGTCATATTGAAAATATATTCCAAAATCACAAAAAATGTAAAAGGTAGAATAATGAGAATAACGAGTTCTTATTCTTATTCTTTTCATTATTCTACCTTTTTTGCATTTTCGTTGATACGATAGAAACTTGGGAGAGTGTCAGTTTTCTAGATATCATTTATTTTTTTGCATACTATCTTAAATCACTTCATTTTCTTCAGTTTCATTCCGTCAAATCATGAATATCGACATCCATTCAAATCATTCCCCCGAAATCGACCGCCATCGGATATTTGATTATATTCCCGCCCGTTTGCTTATATCTGTCAAACGATATCAATTGATTGTTCCTAATACGATAATCATGGCGGCCGTCTTTTGCGGAATCTTTTGCGGAAATATCGTAATAACCAACCCGAGCAAACCGTCCCACTTAAAAGGAATAAATGATAAAAACAATTCCACGAACTTCTCGTCGTCATCACTGACATCATCATAAAATAATAGAGGTATAATAATATAAAAAAACATATACATGATTTTGTTATTACAATCGTTATAACGCAAAATAAAACAATTTAATTGCTTACACGTCTTTACACCAATATATTCGTTGGAACGAATAGCATTCGTTGGACGCTACTTTTATTGTTGTTTGTGTCTTTTATTTGAATGAACAGTCGAATGAGTGTGAGTATGAGTACGAGTTATAAATAATTGTGTACATAAGCGACTTTGCTTCTGCTTACAAACAATAAGTTCAGAAAATTTAATTAAAAACTTTGACAACAGTTTAAAGTTGTGAATAATTTTATTCTCTGGAAAATTAATTCGGTTTGGAGGTTATGATAATGATTTATGCGATGATATGTCTTTCTAAATACTTTTAAAAAATTATTATCGAGAGCATTGAATGACAATAATGAAACTTTAAATGATCCCTTAAGGAACATACTTGCACTGAAGAATTAATTACTCTCCGAATAACTCTATAGTACTTTTTGAATCAACTGTGTCAACTTGAATTAATTTATATAAACTCCTATATTTATCAAAATTTGAAATACAAAATTCTCGTAGCTTAAATTATTTAAAGTATTAAATTATGAAAAACAGTAGAATGATAAATCGCGACCCCAACGATATAAAAAATTTATAGAAAAATATATACAAACATTTCCTTGTCATCGATAGACGATTTTGACGTACGAAAAATGTAAAAAATTTAAATTGTTTTAATTATTATTACACATTTTTGGCAAAGTTATCAACTCACGTTAACTGTCATCATGAAGGAAATGAAGTGTCGTGCAGTGATAAAGTTTCATAATTAGTAATGAGAAAGGAGTGAGGAATGGAAAAGGAATTTTAATTATTAGTAATAGTTGAATTAGATATTTATAGCGGAGACCTATCACAATATCTGTATCAACTATATTGACTGCCTAGTCTAGATGTGGACGTACAAACTTCCAAGATAAAAAATATTTCAAATGCCTGAAAATCACTGGCTGGTCGTTTTTAATGCATCATAAGTATGGTGGAAGGCTTTGTTTAACGGTGTCAATCATGAGTTGCCTAATAGACTCTGGGAGTTAAGCGTCAGAAGTCTATTGGGTTATCGTCTGAGTTGTTTGGAAAATATATAAGAAAAAATAACTTTGTTCCATTTTATATGTATTCAGTAAAATATGCCCCAATCTTTCCAAATGGCTTTCGCAGTAATATTAGTCGCTGTGTCCCGAATATTTATTATGACTATGAAATGCCAGTGTTACCAAAAGCTTTATCATAAGTTGATTGTCGATTAAATATGAGAGCATTAGTTGACCAAAATGCAGTAATAATGTGTTTTCCATTTGTCCAAAGCAAACTGTTGCTGCCTTTTCAAATGCCTAAAAACAATCGGGTTAAATGAGCATATTTTCCACTGAGAATCGCACACACAGAGAGCATACAGATATTATAAACTATGTGAACTAGGGATGCCAACTCTCTCTGAGAAAATTCATATAAAATTAGTTGTAAAGACCTCCATCGAATAAAGTGAATGAAATCTATAAGGTTAATTTAATTTTGCTTCATTACATCATTTTATAAAATAGCGTTTTCGTTTAGAAATCTATATAATTTATTATTCTTTAGAAACTACTTTTAGATTTGTCTACTAAGTTCAATCATATGGCATATTTAGGCATTTAATTTATGCTAATTTTCACAAGGGGACAGGAACGGTTCAACAAGACAAATTGCCAAAAAAAGGATATAATATCGCCTTTCTCTTAGTGTCGTATAAGCTTGACGACACAATTGTTATATCCAAATATTAAAATACATTTAAATCATTCATTAACAACTGCGAAGGGGTTCTAACCTTGGTTTTGATGTTCGATTTGACAGATTATAAAAATATTCAAGAACGCGCTTATATCAAAATACAAAGCCTGTTGCGTTATTGTATTTCCGCTGGAAAACTCTAAGCTATAGTGTAGTTGGAGTTAGACGAAGTTCAGTCACCCTATAGTATGTGGCTGTCTATAAAGTTTTACAGCACAACAATTGTTTCTAACTCAGGCAAATCTAGATGTGTTGGCAACCCTAATTGTATCCATTCAATATATTTGTGTTAATAGCGATACACGCCTACTAAACATATGAACATGCATTTATAATCATGTTGATAAACTTTTCTGCTAAACTGTTTGCTAAATACGAATAAAATATTGTTGTCTCTTATTGTTGTTGTTGATATTTTTGTCATGTTACTTGGCAAATAATTGCGGCATTATCACTGATTTTACAAAGTGTATTTATCCGTGTTTTCCTGTGCGTATTTGTGCGTATCAAAGGGACGTCAAATGTATTTCTATTGGTTAGTAATATTTTGTAATTATCATTTCATTCTAATTAGTTTCCAATTCAAAATTGCTAAACGAACATATAAATTTTTTAAAATATCTGTTTCTCAAAATTATAAAAAAATCCTATTGAATCTACCTTTGTTCGATTCACTGTTTTAAAAATCGTTCTAGCAAGCAAAACCGCTTTCGAATGAAATAAATTGTCTTTGGCGATAATCGTAATGAAAAGGATCAAAAATACATGCAAAAGGAACAAATTACAACCGATAAAATCGGTTCGAGCAAAACTGTCAAATTGCAAACTACCCACCTGAGTTTTCCTACGTCTGAGTCATATTTGATCAGATTGCAAACGGCTTCCAACATGTCACGTGTGGTTACGCGCCGACAATCAAAGCACTAAAAATAAAGGTAACAAAAAATGATGACGAAGAAGTAGTAAAGAAATGCGAGCCCAATGGTATGAAAAAAAGAAAAGAAGGTTCGGAGTAGAAAAGGAATTTAAATTACTTGAATTATAAGTATAATATATATATATATATATATATATATATATATATATATATATATATATATATATATATATATATATATATATATATATATATATATATATATATATATATATATATATATATATATATATATATATATATATATATATATATATATATATATATATATATATATATATATATATATATATATATATATATATATATATATATATATATATATATATATATATATATATATATATATATATATATATATATATATATATATATATATATATATATATATATATATATATATATATATATATATATATATATATATATATATATATATATATATATATATATATATATATATATATATATATATATATATATATATATATATATATATATATATATATATATATATATATATATATATATATATATATATATATATATATATATATATATATATATATATATATATATATATATATATATATATATATATATATATATATATATATATATATATATATATATATATATATATATATATATATATATATATATTATATAATTACTTGAATTATAAGTTATCGGGTACACCAAAAAGAACTATGGTCCTTACTACGCAAAACGAAACCGGCGCGTTCTTTCCTTTTTGTGTTTCCTGTAATCGAGGGCCGAATACCGAAGCCAATTTTTCACAGCTAGTAAAAAAAAACAAAAGCAAGACCTTTCCCACGGGGAACTTTAACTAGGGAAACTGACGAACGTTTTTCGTACTACAAAAATTTGAAGCATCTTGTCAAAGCTTGTCAACGTGCTGCAGTCTTTCCATACATTTCGTCTTTCAAAACTCGCCACACCGAAGGGCCAATATAGGATTAGATGGAGGGTTAATATAGAAGAAAATTGTCAATATAGAAGAAATATAGTGTTTTCCAATTGTCGAAGGCCATATTTCATATTGTTTATTGAGACTAGAATTACATTTTTTTAGAAATCTTGTTTAGTGGATTGATTTTCGAAGGATTCGGGTTCGACACTAGAAAGATGTCCAAACTTCTGATTACTATTTTGGCTTGTGAGCTTAAATATTTATACAGCTGAACAAATAACATCAGAACTTTAAGACTCGATGAAATCGTATTCAAAGTCTAAACCAACGAATATAAATAACATATTTCATGATGTAGGAACTCTTGTTCCATTGCGTAGGCAAGTTGTGACATAAACATTAACGCCGCCCTTCGATAGAGTGAACGATGCACTAAGGAAAGGTAGTCCAAAAATGTACCTTCATTCATATAATTCAGTTTTATTCAGCCCCCAAGCAACTAATGAGAACAGTTTAGTTCATTCTTCAGTGCTTTATTATTCCCTACAAAAGGGGGTTTCATTCTCGGACTTTTTTTGTGCATAGATAAAGGAATGAGCGTTACAAACCGCGCCTATAATCCCTGACATCGTTCAATTTTTGGCATTGCTTTGCCCAACTGTGAATTATTTTTTCTGTTAACTGTGAAGTTACTGCTACCAAATGTATGTCCAAGTAAGTATATTACTTGCTACCAAATATATATGCTATTGCTACCAAATGTATGTCCAAGTAAGTATATTTTAGGACAGTTTAATTGGCAATCGATCTGGATATAGTGTTGTTATGGTGACGTCTGTCCACGTGCATCGGTCCACGAAAGTGTGCAAAATCCGAAGTCAATTTCTCGTCGCGCACAAAAAATCGTACTTGGGCTTACACCGCTACAGGTCTAACAGGCCCAGAGGCTCAAAGTTAATGACTATAGACAACACCACTTGTTCGTTGGCTGGGCTTAATAACGTTTGGAAAAACTCCCCAACTTTGGCCGAAAAGTGTTCTTTAGCAACGAGGCAATTTTTTGTATAATAATAACAAAAACAGTAGAAAGTACGAGAAGAACATCCGTTTGATTATTTGTTTTTTAATTTCCATTTCATTCAACAGGCAATGAAATAGAATCCTTATTTTCATTGCAGTTTATCTTTTTACCATTTCCCCTTTTACCTCTTATACGGCCATTCCTGTATTTGCATTTGTTTCTTTTTTTCTAATTTTTTAAAACGTATGAGTCTTGATAAACAGTAAATTTTTCGGCAAATTTTTTCTGCTTGATAGACATTAACTGTCATTATATCAATTATATATTTTGCCTGGTGGACAACCTTCTAAGGCGTGGGCTATTGCATGGACATTTCTCTTTAAACACAAACTTCTGATAAAGCGATTTGATGGCTTTGGAAATTCCCGTAGAGATCAGTAAAAATACTTATAAAGGCAATTTAAGAACATTTCGGGCCACACAAATACGATTATAACAGCTTATATCATTCGCAGGCCACCTTTTACAAAACGTCTCTGTCATCCTTTATTTCTTCTCTACATCCGAAGGGCTTGGGTGTATGCACTTATTCTTCCATCCGTGATTCATTAATGGAGGCGCGGTAGGTACAGAAGGATATGTATGCTTTTTAGCGATTTCAGTACGCCTGCCTGTGAGTGTTTTGTGTGTTTGTGTCTATGAGCTTGTCTACGGAAGTGAAAGATTGATACGCCTATTCTATCATAGTGGTCTGTTTGGGATTGAAAATAGGTAAATGCGGTCCAGCTCTGCGCCTACTTTTCGTAATAGCTTTAACTCTTAAATGTCATAATTTTTTATTTAATTTGTTTATCTTCTTTCAAGTTATTGACACTGATTGCATTATCATTTTTATTTTTCACCTTTTAGAACTTTACACTTGACGCCTTGTGTGTTCATATAAAACAAGTCCATTCAACTCCAAAAACAAACTCGTACCAACATGGCTTCGGTTGTCATGGCAATGGTGCATTTAAAAGGAACTCCACGCGGTTGCCTGGCTCAGGGAGGGTTTGTGTATTAAATCTTATCGGACGCTACTTTGCACATGTATGATTCTCACCTTGTATGATTCTCACCTGGTTCCAGTTATTTTTAACATTTATGAAAATTATAGGCCCACACACCTTTATAAATCTCTAAGGGCAAAAGTCAGAAGAGCATGTACTTTCATGGTTTCTTATATCTTCTTCTTCTTCTTCTAGGTAAACTCTCTCAAATAATCTTCGTGATCTGGGGCACCCGTTTGTCTCAGCTCTCGACAGGAGACCCCAGAACGTAGACAGGGGAAATAATTCTCATGGAGCCCATATATTTGTCAAGCACAGAAAAAGATAGATTTATTTCAACTGGTCACCTTAACAAAATAGTTGTTTGCTACGGGGAGCTCCTGCATGTTTCGCGAGCCGTACACTGTCGAAAAAACGGTACAACTTCGTAATGCCCACTGGTTTCTGCACTCTGGCGCAACTCTTTCCAGAGAATATCATGGACAGTACTCCCAAATCTTAATCATCAAAAGAAAATGGAGAGAATGTTTTTAGATCAATATTTTACATCAATGTTACGTTGATGTAAAATATTGATCTAAAAAATCCTGTTAATATTAAAAATTGTTCAAGATGGAGCACGATAGAATCTGCAGAGAGAGAGAGAAAGAGAGAGAGAGAGAGAAATATAGGAAAAGGCGGAGAATTCAAAAAATTATTAAGGTATTAAGTGTATATTAAGATATAAAATATATTATAAATAATATAACTTAATAATAATATTAGTTTATAATAACTATAAAATATATAGTTATTATAAACTAATATTATTAAGTTATATTATTTATATTAAGTTTAGGCGGCAAGAACTAATGATTTTACAGCCGAATATGGTTTGGAAATATGCTTTAACAGATAATTTCGGCAAGGGCTTCCATAATTTTCTGCTATTTATAAGATTGTGTACGAATAGCATTCAAATATTTGAGAGCCTTTACTTAAGGTCTTCCTCTGGTTGACTCGAATTTGAGCTTTTTTTTAATATTCTAAGACATGTCAATAAAGTTCACCACGTACACATTACGATCGATTTTAAATGCTAATTTTCTTTTTTTTAATAAATTAGAAAATATAAATAATATTATATAAAAAATTAAAAATTTTTCAAAAACGCTCAATTTTATAAAAGAGAAAAGTATTCTAAAACATGAAATTTTAAAAATTCGGTTAATCAATTGTTTTTCTCTTTAAATTCATTAACATTATTTAATTGAATTTGTAATAAATTTCCCCCCTTCACCGCGAATTCATGCTTTTTCGGGGTTAAAGGTTCGCTACATAATCGCATTAATTGCAGAATCATTTATCACAATTTGACTCCATTTACTTTTACAAGTTTACAGTTTGTTTTTTGTTGGTACATCCTGTTTCGTATTCACTTCCTCTCATGAAAAATCATTTAAATGGAATAAGTTAATGGCTTAAGTTCAACAACAAAACAATCGATGACGACGAAAGTATTTAATATTATTGTATTTACCACAAATTGTTTGAAACTATTTTAATTAATTTCACCTAAGGTTGCGAACGAAATCTGGTGGAAATGATGGCGTGCGGGCAACGGACGGCATTTGCTTATTCCAATCATTTCCTCAAAGACTGCAGCAATCCTCAAAAAACTCATTAATTTGAAATTGTTCATTTTTTATTCTGCGAATAAAGTGGCTTACACGTACTCACATGCATATACAAACATACGAACATACATATACAAAATATACAGAAAGATATTTATAAACACATCGCGGAGACCTAGCAAAATCAATATAACAGAGAGATTGCACGCGAACCAGTACGAAGCTAACATATTTTAAATTCGATAAATTAACATGACTCTGTTAATAACATCGAGGAAAATTATAACAATTGCAAATGAATACATGACATTTTACAATATAAAGAATATATAACTTCCTTATAAATATGCACACACGCAAACACGTATACCGATGTAGAACCAGGCTAGCGATGTAGAACCACTATATTCCTAGCTTATTGTAATTCCGATCGAGCTCATAAAGCACAAGAAAATGGAGTACTAAGGACTACATCGCAACGATTGTGCCGAACACAATCTGCGGTGGATGAAATACTTTCTTAACCAACACAACAAATAGAAACAATGCCGGCAGGAGTCAGAAAGAGAACAGCGTCGAACATGACGCCGAAGCCAACGTATTAATTTACAAACGAAAAATTGTTCATCAAAGGGATCACATTTGCATACATGAAATTATCATCACATTAAAGGACAACAACAATGTTCGAGACTATAGCAATTAGAAATCGACATTTAAGCAATTAAGAAAATAAATTTGCAACAACAAGTGATAGAAAAGTGTAAAGAATTAATTGAAGTGTAAAGAAATAAATCTTGGAAATATTTGTAAACGAAAAGCAACAACCACGCATGTAAGCCGTTAACAACAAAACCACTGTGCGACAAAATCTCAAACGATTAGAACTTACCCGGTTATTCTGTAAACTCACATGATGCGTTCAGATCCTGCGTTCAATTTGTCACATGATCGAAAACTACAAATTCTGTAAGTTTTCATAAACGTGGGAGGGGAACTCGTAAGAAACAACCGATTTTTGCTTTGCCTATCATTCGTCATGTGTTTGTACACTAGTTCAGTCAGAAACGACTGGTTTCTTTATGCGTGCTATATGACATTTGAACGCAAGCAATCGAATGTTATGAAATTCGTGTGTTTTCGGAAAATCTTACGAAAAGCATATAAAAGTAGCAACAACATACGTCACAAAGACATGGGATGGGATGCGTTCAAGTTTATTTTTTTTGACAACGGAACATCTGTTTTACGAAAATAACAAAAGAGAATAGAGAATAGAATCGAACTGAACGCAGGATGTGAGTTTACAGAATAACCCAGTTAGATAAATCATGGGAACAAATCATGGGAAGTTCCTCTTTCGGAAAATCTGCAGCAACAACTGGTTATAATTGTAGACATGATATAAGTCGAGAGGTTCCGGGTATCGGAATAAGTATCTAATATTCAGATAACTTAGAAATTCCTGGTAAATAAATATAATACGACGATTCGTATTTCGGAGCTACCGAGTGTCGGATGTATTATTTTGGTACATTAAAATTCCTAGTGGTGAAATATTAATACTTACTATGGAAAACTGTAGCTAACTAGTTTAATTTAGAAAAATACGAAAACATTTACAAAAGCAGAAGAGAGATAAACAAAACAAATGATCGTATTATACTAATATATACACCTAATTAACAAACAATTATTAAACCCAATTATATGCGATACTTATATTACTTATTATATGATATACTTAAACTAATTATGTGCGATACTTAAAATATATCTTCAAAGAACATTAAAAGAACAAGAAGAAAGGGGGTTTCAAAATACTAACTTGCTAGACGCCATACGTAGCAAAATACACAGATGACTTAAAATTTTCAAAAGTAACATAATAGCGCGTTCACATTCAAGGGACTTACTTGGGTTTCGGGTTAGGTCTTGGATTTAGAGCGAAACCCAACATAAACCCAGGTTTGTTCCATATGAATTGTTGTTGTGAATTTTTCATAAATCCAAAAAAATTCTTGGGTTTATAAGTTCACAACCCTGATTCGAAGTTCGAACAAAAGACCCAATTATATTTGTCTCATTCTACAACTTGTGTGGTAGAAGGAGATAAATATTGCCCACAAGTATATGTAAAAAATACAACTTGCAAATAGGAGGAATACAAAGAAAAAAAATTAAGTATTTTCCAAAACCAAATAATAAAATTTGCTTCAAAATATAATAAAATTTGCCCCAAAATATAATAAAATTTGTATTTTCAAAATACAATTTTACAATACAGAATTTTACAATACAGAATAAACGGAATTCTAAGCTATGCTCCCCTACGACAAATACGCCAAAAATACAATTTTTTCAATTGTTTTTAAATTGCGTATTTTGACAGGAGGAACCTGGGTTAGTGAATGTGAGCGCTGGATCAACTGATCGATGTTCGAAAGTCCAAACCCAGGTCTATTTTTGAATCTGAACGCGCTATAAGATGGTCTGTTATGCCGCACTCCCACAGGGACATTTGTCGCGAGACATGGAACTATTCATTTATTTATCCCCGATACCACTCACACAGGGTACAAATTGGAATGTATCCCCATGCATGATTTTTTAATAAAACTTATTACTACATTTTGCTACCTTTAAATACTCTTTTGCTAAACGGTAGCGTTTTGACTACTTTCGAACATTATTTTATTTCATTTCATTTTGTGGTGCGCGCTAAGTTGACTATGGAAAATCCTGATCTAGAAACTGGCGAAAAGAAAAAAACTCAAATGGAGCCATCGAAGCTCTGACAAATAGCGTACAAGTGTGCAATAAATATCCGCAGCCGAATTATTTGCGAATGTCAAAGGAGAAGTTTGCTGAATTGCTAAATTTTATCCTAGCCGATTTGCAGAAGGCTGAAACACATATGCGAAAAGCTGTGCCACCGGATGAGCAGCTGGCCGTAAAATTTGCGATATTTGGTCACCGGAGGATCCCACTAAAGCTTAGAATACCAAACCAAGTTATTGACAACATTAATAGTTGTTTTTAAATTTTATGTTATTATTTTAATTTATTAGTTCTTTAGTTATTTTTAGTGAGCTATTTTTTAATTTTTATTTTTATATTGTTTAATGTTAGGGTTGTCTTAGAATTTGATGGACCATTGAAATCCTTTCCAAAAAATGTGAACTTAAAGTGCAAATATTTGTAAACAGAGTATTTTAATGCACAAGGCATAGACATTTGTGAAACAATAAATATGAATGCATGGTTCTAATATACAAAGTAAGATTTTTTCAAACAATTCCAGCAAAAATAATATAATTCACGTTTTGTAGTCCTAGCAAAAACCTCGATCGAACAAACTATCCGCAAATTCATAATGCTCTTTTGTAAATATAATACAAATGCATGCCTGATTACAGTCATAATATTCTGTTTTATCAATACGACAACCCGTTGTTTGGTGTCCCCAGTAAATATCAAGGGACACGAGTCACACAAGGGACAAATTCATTCGTCCATATTCCACAGTTAATTTCTTCGTTTTGTTGGTGAAGCAACAACAAATTTGACGTGTCCCGAGACAAATGTCCCCTGTGTGAGTGCGGCATTAGAGAGATATAGAATTATCCAATTTAAAAAAGGAGAATGAGAACACATTTGTGCCAACTTGCAAATCAAAATGTGAATTATTTCATCAAAAGCTTTGGAAATATCAGAATAGGCCACACCAACTAGGCACTGCCCTTCAAGGGCTTTAAGGCAATGATTTATAAAAGAACTAGGACTAGTAGTATATCCACCACATAAACCATGTTAATTTTGGAAAATTTAAAACTTTACAGAAAACAAAAAAAAATAAAAAATAAAAAATTCCTCTTTAATACATTTTTCAAAAACTTTTGAGATATTTGATAACTTAGGTATTGATCTATAATTTTTAAGAGAATGCCTGTTCCCTAATCCAAATATGAGACCTTCCATTTAGTAATAAATATTGCAGACTGAAGGGATGAAAATCGTACAAAGCGGAGAGAAATTGACTTTATAGACTCGATTGATATACGAGAACTTAAATAATCAATGTCAAGCTTATGTGAATTTTTTAATAAAGAAGTTTTTAATAAGTTAGATTGGAACCTGGTAATAGAATTCATTGAATCCTGGAGAGTTAAAAAGGATTCAACTTCTAATGACATGGATGTGGGGAATATCAGTCTATCACCTCCTTGATTTAATAAAATTCCAAAAGAATTTTTCAATTATATTTAATATTGCGCTAAATATTCATAATACACTACCTATATAAAAACTGATACAGATACACTACCTATATAAAAACCTATATAAAAAAAATAAATTCAAGTGAATATTGTGGAAATTCATCTTTAAATTCTAGATTATAAAATTTTGAAATTTATTAAAAATTTATTACGAATATTTTTTAATAACTTTAATTCTTTTGTACAAGGCAATACCTCTGCTTAAGTGAGAATTGTCAGAGAGAAAGTTATATAACTTAATTATGAAATGGTTATAACAATTATTGACAATTTGATATCTAATCAAAGAATTCCAATAACCTTCCTTATTGAGTACATGAATAATATTAAGGACTCAAATATTATAATTGAATGCCTTATCGTTTAGAGAAATTAATGGGTGATAACTATAAGAACTCATTTATAAAATTAACGCAGTATGATGAATACTAGAATGTGAAATTTGCGAAATACATTCAAAAAGTTTATATTTCAGAGATTGAGATAAAGATCGAGTCTAACCTTTAATTTAGTTTGTTAGACACAGAGTTGTTTAGCACTAGATCAAGGCTATAAATACTATTAATTGAAATAATTTCTTGGGCATCATTAACATTAATTAAAATAAAACAAAAATCGCAAGGAGCAGGAATCCAGAAGATTGAAGGCAGTAAGAAAACCTATCGCATAATTTAGTACGCATACCAGGAATATCTTAGTAATAAAATCTAATGCACGAAGCAGAACATGATTTCACAGCTTTTTTCTTTCTAAAAAACGAAACGGGCGGACTTTTATATTTCGTTTCCAAAGAGATGAATTCAGAACGTTTTCATAGTGGCATACATCCACGCCTAATTTGAAACAAATCTATCTCATGCTTTCAGAATCGGAATCTTTTTTACAAGTTTATAATATGAAATATTTACCTTATTGGTATTGCAATTTTTTTAAACAAATGCAATTATATTAGCTTCAACTTGACTCTTGCCAATTGTAATTTGACGCCGTTGGTGCTTCTTCATAACCGTATCCCAATCGGAAGAGGCAGCAGCGGTATAGTGTTGGCAATGATTTTGGTGTGACAGAAAACGTAGCAGTTCTATCAATAACAAATGCAGCAATCGGTGGTGAAAGGGCAACATGCCTCACGGAAGCAGCAACATAGAGCCGGAGCATTAGCATCGCTGACGGAAATTGATGTAAAATTGATTTTACTTCATTTTACTTAAACCAACAGTACTATTTTTGGAAGAGAATTTTCGAATGCAGTGAAATTCGCTTTTAATTCAGTGAGATCTTCTGCTAGCTTTTTTATAGAAAAGAACACGGCGGGCGTCCGAAGAGACCAAGCAACTGGTGCACAAAAACCCTTATGCAGAAATTTATGAGAACCATCATCATATATAATAGCGCTTAATTTATGAAAGGCAACCTTGCCTAACTTACGGGTAAAAGGAGAACTTGTGATAATGATCAAACAAAACGCACAATTTAATTCAGCCATAGTTCAAAACACGTTCGATCTAATTCCACTGACTTTTCAATATTATACAAAATTTTCAGTAAATGTTTTTCTTTTCGGAAAAGTGAGACCACAATCTAATGAATTATGGATTAGGATTTAATTTCAACTATTGACTTTGAAGTGTTATATTCCATCACCCCGATTTTGCAGAGCATTCCTTACAAATCCCAACCTATCCCACACTATCACTGACTTTTGGATCGGCTTCATAATATCCACCTTTAAAGAGATGGATTAATAGATACTTTCACAGCGTCAAGTTACTTTTTTTAGATTCAAGCAGTTGTCAATTATAAACATTAATTAACATCATTAATTTCTTCGCCATAAAAATGAAATTAAGTATTAATAATAATAATTAAACTCGCGCGATCCTTATCGTAATTCTCCTTGTTTTTTTTTATTCTTGTTCTAAAAAGGAAAATGTAGTGTTCATTTATTCAACACATACACTTTTTTGAGATAACAAAAGGCACTTCACACAAAGCACAGAAGAAACTATTTTCAAATTGCAAAATTATAAATATTTAATTCAATTCTCTTACGATACAAGTAAAGATTTGTTAAAAAAATTATGATAAATAATTTGAAAATTATGATTAATAATTCATCGGCAGTTATTCGACGAAACTTGCAAAAACACCAATTTTGTTAAATGTTAAAAAGGAGTAAACTTTGTCAAAAATAACCTTTATTCAAAGAAAATTTGTTTCTGTCTAATTTTTTGATATATATGTTAAGCTGATAATTGCAAATATTTTTCGCTTTCTAAAGTTTAATTTTTATTTCTACTTTTTCCCACTTCCTTTGACAAGATCTTAAAAATTGGGAGAAGAAGAGGATAACGCTACTACTGGCACTACAAGGAACCATTTTGATTTTTATGTCGTTTAAGTTTTTGCAGTAAAAGAAATTACATTTATGACCGAAAGGATAGCATTTTATGAATATACCATCATCATAAAATTTTGCGGATTTGTAATATCACTCATTTTATAACACACATGCACACAACATCTTAAATGACCATTATATTTCATAATGTTTACTTGACATTCCTTTACAATGTTGATAATTTTATTTATTCGATGCTTACCCCAAATTCGACGAATCTTAATTAATTTCATTGCTAAGAGCGTATAAAGCGGTTTGAATAACCACACAGTGAAAAAACATAACGAAGCTGCTTTCATGCTACATAGAATACAACAGAAAACCTTTATTCGATACTTTAAGTAAATTTTCAAGAAGACCTTGAAACCTTCAGGAGGTTCTAAATTTTTAAGAAATTTACTCCTATCTTTATATAACACTACTCAATAATTCTCAACGTTTTATCGTTTGTCATTTTTCCCAATAATGATGCAGAATAGCCCAATCCAACACTAACTCGACAATCCAATTTGGGGTATTTTCTTAGTATGTATATAATAAAACCTTTTCAAGTTCTTGAATAAATACTAAATTTAATTTTATTCAAAATATGCTTATGTTGATTTACTGTGTGGCAGAGCGGCGATATAATCTTTTTCATTCGGATAATTTCAGTCGACGCATATCATCGTTGAAAAGCATTAATTTGTTTATAATAAAACGTAATTCTGCTTTAAATTATTCATGAAATCTTTCACCTTTTACGATTTTATTTAACTTACTTCAAAATTAGGAATGTTCATTATTTTGATTTCTGAAATAAAAAATAAGCAACAAATTAAAAAAATAAAAAATTTGCATTCAGTTTGGGAGAGTTAAGAAGAAAATCCAAGATTTCCGTTACATTTCTCGTGAAAGTCTTTCATTTTATTTAAAATATGTGTCATAAAATTTATACAAATTATTCATAAAATTCGCAAAACAAGAAGACGGGAATTT
This sequence comes from Physocephala rufipes, assembly GCA_963966595.1. Classification (NCBI taxonomy): domain Eukaryota; kingdom Metazoa; phylum Arthropoda; class Insecta; order Diptera; family Conopidae; genus Physocephala; species Physocephala rufipes. Next base: position 19,218,912 of record OZ016502.1, on the reverse strand, counting down.
AAGCTATGTTAAATTTATGAAAAAATGACAATTTATATAAACCTGAAAAATGTGTGCTAAACTTTTATACACAATTTTGCAATAATAGTTTTAAAAAATGCACAAGGAAATTAAAATTTCAATTAAAATTAATAATTAAATAAATTAAAAATAATAAAAAGACGTGCTGAAGTTAAAGCCAAAACTAATTATTTATTAATTTGCTTCATTTGTTTTTGATTCATCTGCATTATTAACTATTTTTTAATTATTGTACAGCAAAAGTCAAACAAAAAAAAAACAAAAGTTTGATACACGGCACGACACCAAATTCGTATGCAAAAATTATTGTGAGCTTCTGTTTACGAAATTATATCATATTCTAAATAAAAAAAGAAAAGGGTGTTTTAGCTCCCTTAATCAGAGTCAACAAGAAGGTGTAATCAAGAGGTTATTTGTGGTAGAATAACTCCTGCCTTATTTGAATGCTTGCGCATTTGTTTCGAGCATAATCTCAACTAAAGATTTTAAATTAAACTTTAATTTAATTTTACTACATTGATAGTATCTTAAGATAATTGTAATTTAATTTTAAACTGCAAAAGAATTGAAGAATTGAAAAATAATTTTTAATAATTGTCGAAACCATATAAATAGCTTAAATACATTTTGTTATTTCTTAGAAGTAATGGAACTACTTTTTCCATTCTTTAGCTATTCCTTCCATAGCATTCCGATCATTTCTTCCCTATCCATGCCTTTCAATTCTTGACTTTAAATCTCGATGCAATTCAATTCGTTTTGACTACTATTTTAAGATTTCTTCAAGAAACGTTTTGTCAAAAATTGAACAAACTTTTATAAACAAGCTTATCTTTAATTTTTTCTTCTTGCTGGCATTCTTACGATGCAGTACATAAAACTGCACTAGGATTAAGTTCATTTTGAAAGTTTTCATAACGGGTGTTTTCATAACAGGGCGAAGCTAACGTCCCCACTTTTTTTATATTTATGTTACAAAGTTGCACAAAGTATTCTTGAACGAAAAATAAAACTTCAGCTTCACAGTTATATTTTGTATGAATAATTCTCTCGAAGCAAATTGAAAACAAGCAAGAATTAAGCAAGAAATACATTTCATTAAATAAACTGCACAGATATATATATATATATATATATATATATATATATATATATATATATATATATATATATATATATATATATATATATATATATATATATATATATATATATATATATATATATATATATATATATATATATATATATATATATATATATATATATATATATATATATATATATATATATATATATATATATATATATATATATATATATATATATATATATATATATATATATATATATATATATATATATATATATATATATATATATATATATATATATATATATATATATATATATATATATATATATATATATATATATATATATATATATATATATATATATATATATATATATATATATATATATATATATATATATATATATATATATATATATATATATATATATATATATATATATATATATATATATATATATATATATATATATATATATATATATATATATATATATATATATATATATATATATATATATATATATATATATATATATATATATATATATATATATATATATATATATATATATATATATATATATATATATATATATATATATATATATATATATATATATATATATATATATATATATATATATATATATATATATATATATATATATATATATATATATATATATATATATATATATATATATATATATATATATATATATATATATATATATATATATATATATATATATATATATATATATATATATATATATATATATATATATATATATATATATATATATATATATATATATATATATATATATATATATATATATATATATATATATATATATATATATATGCGTTTTTAGCAATTACTTTGTTTTTAAATAATTTAATTAATGTTTAATTTCGGCGCCATATTTTGCTTCCTCTTTTATGGTTTACAATCAAACAAATAATCCTTACTTGTGTATTTTTTCACAATTCGATAGGATAAGCAATGAATGGATTTAGTTATTTTAATTTGGTGTGCATATTTATTATCTCACTCTCTTCTCGTTCTCGGCCGAATTCCAACGTTTTCAATTTAACCTTTGCCTTCTGAAAATATATATCTATTGAAGTTTTGATTTCAGATTCAACTTGAGCCTCAAATGCATCAAGTGATGGATAATTAATGACAAACATTTATTAAAACAAAGCCGAAGTTAAAAATTACTTCTAAAGAAATCTCTCCGAAACCAACAAATTTTATTGCGCAAAAATTAAATCTTCTACGACCTTGATTTATTATACTCACCAGTCACCCATTTGACATAATGAAGAAGAGTCAAATTCGCTCATTATATAATGCAAAATAATTAGGTCTAATTGAGGCTAAGTAAGAAAGTTACCTAATTTCCAGGAAGGACTTATTTGACATTTCTTCATCTGCAAAATACAACAACAACAACGATCTAAACATAACATAAATCTGGTTACCATAGGAAAACATCGATAGAGGCTAGATCGGGATTATTTACTGAGGGTTCAAATCCAAACAGAGCTCACCAACAGTTTAGAAAAATAATGCACAAAATTTAAATTTCTTGACTAACGACTCATGGTTAGAAAGTTTAAACACATGGTTTAAAAGAATTAGTAGAAATAAAAAAAATACTGGAGCAGGTTACTGGAACATCTTTCAAAAATTCCTTAAATTGTATACTTTAACAAATTTTCATTTTATTATTATTTTGTTTGTAAAAGAAATTTTATATTTGTGTAGAACAAATTTCATTACTTTGTCGTTCAAATTTTTGACACTAGAAATAAAATTTAAAAAAAAAACCAAAAATAATTTATTTATTATTGTTTGAACGACTGTCCGTCCCGTGGACATGTTCAATTCAAAACACACACACGCACACATACACACACATACACGCATTTATAATATTATTGTCTCGGAATATTTGGATAGATAAATTAAGTTTATGAGATCCGTAACATAAACAAATGCGGTCATCAAGCGTTCCAATACTTATTAAATTACAGATTGAGAAAAATAAAGAAAATATTGCAATTTTTTCGAATTAAACAATTGAAACGTTAGCTCTTTTCCAAAAATTAAAATTAATTTATAAAAATATTTTAATTTTCTGAATGTACTTTCGAGTATAATTAAAGCAAAAAATAATTCAATAAAATTACCGTCTTTTCCCATAACTATTCTCCACTACCACTCACAATCGAAATTGAATCCTCTCGAGATTAACAACAACGATTGGACCCATCGTATTCGGTTACTGTGTTCTGCAAAAAAAGGAAAAACGCTTTATAACTTTTACTTTCGGTCTGGAAACCTTCTTCCTTTTAAACCTGGCTGTAACAAAAGACTGGCCATTCTGACCATTACAAGATTAAAACAATCTTGATTTTGTTTGTGATTTTTATAATTTTTTGGCTTTGATTTTTATGTTTCTCCTCTTTTCTTCCCCATTCTTCTTCTTATTCTTCTTATTCTTATATTTTCAGTTGTGGGCTACCCTAAACGCGTGTATGAATGCGTGAATATGTTGGGAGTAACAAGGTCAGACGATCTAATTGATTTGATGTTCACTCTATTTTCGTTGGTCCATTTGGGGTTTCGGTAACGGTTTTGTGGTCACGCTTTTTATGGTGGATACAAAAACCGCAGCCACAAAAGAGTCTGAAAGCAGCAACAAATTTGAGAATAGCAACCAAATGTACAAAAAATGAAAAAATACTACAGAATGTAAGAAAATTAAGAACCTTAAGAAGGTGATTGTTGGTGCAAAATCTGGAGCTGCACAAAATATCTGGCAATATTTTTGAATTGAATCGGGCGCTACTGTTGATGAAAATGAACAATATAAAAAAAATATACGCCTCCAATTCGATCCCTCCCAAGCATGTAACCAAGCAAACAAGCATTCGCCTTCTAACAAGCGTTGATGTTGAACGATTTGAGAAAAAGCCTCCATTGCTTTTATGTAATTCGAGTGATTCTCGGAACGCAAAAAGCACACATGTTCATATTATGAAAGTCTTAGTCTGATAAATCGAGAATAGCTTGATCTCATGCCTGTACAATGCTACCAAATTATCCAAAATTACTTTGAAAATCAGTGGGCGATATATATATATATATATATATATATATATATATATATATATATATATATATATATATATATATATATATATATATATATATATATATATATATATATATATATATATATATATATATATATATATATATATATATATATATATATATATATATATATATATATATATATATATATATATATATATATATATATATATATATATATATATATATATATATATATATATATATATATATATATATATATATATATATATATATATATATATATATATATATATATATATATATATATATATATATATATATATATATATATATATATATATATATATATATATATATATATATATATATATATATATATATATATATATATATATATATATATATATATATATATATATATATATATATATATATATATATATATATATATATATATATATATATATATATATATATATATATATATATATATATATATATATATATATATATATATATATATATATATATATATATATATATATATATATATATATATATATATATATATATATATATATATATATATATATATATATATATATATATATATATATATATATATATATATATATATATATATATATATATATATATATATATATATATATATATATATATATATATATATATATATATATATATATATATATATATATATATATATATATATATATATATATATATATATATATATATATATATATATATATATATATATATATATATATATATATATATATATATATATATATATATATATATATATATATATATATATATATATGTGTGTGTGTGTTACATTAGTGAGACTAATTTTAATCTTTTTTGACGCCGAATTTGAGGCTGTTCGTGAACTGTAACTAGGGCCCTGCAGATATCACTGCCTACTAGAGGACCAAATATCCATTTGATTGGCCATATATGCCTCTGGAATGCTGTGTATGCAGCACTGCAAAGGTTCATATAAAGCCCAAGACGGCTGTGATTGACTGCAGTCGATTCTTCAAAAATTGGTAATACCGAAAAAGCGACGCTTTTCCGCTTGGGACCTTACTCGCCGATGCTCAACCCAGTTGAGGCAATTTGGTCGAAAATAAAAGGTTTTGTTAAGGCCAACCTTATATCACCAACAACATATGGGCCAGTAGCCATTGAGCAGCGGTTAATGTATTTGGAAAATATAATAAAAAGAGCTAAAGCAGTAATTACGGCAGGTGACTGTGGCAGAGCGATTCAGCACTCCGCGTCCTTGTACGGAAATGCTTTAACTCTAAATGACATGTTAGTAGGATAGATTCGTTTAATATAGTATATGATATAATTAATGGCTAATTAGTATATCACTTTAGTATTCAGTTATATCACTTAGCGTATAATATATAAATAGTATATAAAATAAATAATAGTAGAAGTTTGTTAGTTATAATTACCTTATTCAGTTGCAGTATAGTTATTATATTAGTTAGAATATAGTTAGTCATACATTATATGTAAACTATGTATATAAATTATAATTTAGTATATAATCAATTTAGTTATATCACTTAGCGAGCAATACATAAGTAGCATATAATATAAATAATAATAGGAGCCTGTTAGATATAATTAACTTATTCAGTTGTAGTATAGTTATTAAACTAGTTAGAATATAGTTAGCTATATATTCTACGTAAACCATGTATATAAAATAAAAGTCAACACAAACTTAAACTTAAAACTTAAAACTAACGTATTTACTTTCTGCTGAAGTCGGACTTAAGTGAAATTGGAAATCTGAAGTCAAACTGAAACAAGTCTGAAGTCCATTTGATACAATTCCGATGTCCATACTTACAAATATGATGTCCAATTGACTATTCGAAAGTCCAATCGGAGAAAACTGAAATTAAGTTTGAGAAATCTGAAATATAATTGTATAAATCTAAAGTCCATATCGTTATTCTAAAGTACATTTGAAAAAAAAAACTGAAGTACATTTGGAAAAGGTGTAGACACAGTAATATCTCAATGAGATACACGTTTTATTGGTATGAGTGCAGCCTGTTATATATTCGATTTCCTAACACCAACATTTTTATTACACGTTTATGAAGCAACTTTATTACAAAAGTGTGACGAATTCCAATGAAAATATTCAGATATAATAGGCCCTAGTTTTTCACTTCAATTTGTTAATATTTACCACCTTGTTTTACCTTAACTAATTCAAGCATGGACTGTTCACCAATTATATAAGGAAATAATGAGCAAATACGGCGTGCTAGGATGCGACCTAACGGAAGTATTTACAGCAATGTTATTATTCTTTACAATTCCTGTGACTTCTGCAGCAGCTGAAAGGTCATTTAGCAATTTAAAAATTATAAAAAATTATTTAAGAAATAATATGGGACAAACTCGACTACGACATTTACCGCTAATAACAATTGAAGACAAAACCTCATCAAGCCTGGATTTAAACGAAGTCATTGATATTTTTACGAAAACTAAAGCTAGGAAAAAATGTAAATATAATTGTTATTTAGTCAGCTGGTAGGCCCGACCTTTATACAATAAACCCTTGAATCTTCTCTATTTCGTTTTATTAGTCAAACCTGCACCAAGTATTAATTGTAATTTATGTTATTACTGTTTCATATTTTTATTACCTACCCTGCATTGCGCAAAAAAGAGCTTAAGTAGCTTAGCATTTTTAAAGTATTTGTATACTTCGTATTTTTATTTGATAAAACGTAATCAGTTTACATAGCAGTGGGACCCCTCTTAATTTGCTCCAGGGCCGTTGGTGACCTAGCTACGTCACTGCCAACAGTGCTCGAAAGAGTGACTCAAAGTTGGACGTACAGAATGCACTACGAAAAGAACAGCCATGGTGGCTACATACCCGACATAATCTCCAAATGTTAATGTCATGACCTGATCTTTCGAATGAATAAAACATTTTTATTAAAATTAATGAATTTTTTTGTTATTTGTTACCATTTGAAGTTCTATCGGGCTTAAGAAATCACCTGTTAGTACACATTCATTCATACATCATTAGTGGGCCTTTGTGTGGTCGTGTGAGTATTTGTAGTCAGTCTATATATGTTGTGCTGTAGATGGGTGTATGCGTGTGTGTGTATGTGTGTGTACGTATATGCGTGAGTCTTGTGAGTGTGTGTGATTATCCACTACATTGCTCAAAGACGATAACAACTAATAAGAGTTGCAAAATTAACACACTCCATTCAGATAATGCATGCACACTCGGATAGAATCATTCACTGAAATAATGTCTCCGGTATTTCCGGTATTTGGAAGGAATGGAGAAAATCTGGTATGCTTTTCATCTTATCTAGCACACATTCAGTATGCGTGGCTACATTTGCGTTCAGCCTCATTTGATCGCTTCGTAATCATACACTTCCACTTGTCGATTTGCTTTTACAGTTTTTTCGTTCGAGAAATGGTTTTTGCATTAGATTATTTTATCGTTCGTTGACGCATTTTTGTTGTTGAACTATTTTTTCTTTATTTTTATTTTTTCTTTACTTATTTATTTATATGTTCTTGAGATGACTGGTGCTTTATATGTTTTACATTGTTCTTCTTTTTATTTAATACTCTTTTGCCGAACGTTGATTTTGTTACTATTTCGCTCTTGTTGTTGTTGTTTCTATTACCACTATTTACTATTTCCGACCAACTGTGTTGTCATTGATTTTGTAAACCTGTTTGGAATCAATTTTCCTTTTTATTTTATTGTTCTTCTTTTTTCTGTCTCGACTTGATTTCGTAATCCGAGTTGTTTCAATAAATTCAATGTTCATCAATGAACTGAACAAATAAAAAGTTACGTATTGTTTTTGTCAGTGTAATTTGGTGTAAATAAAACTAATAGTAATCATCATATTAAGGTATATAAAAAATTCAAATAAGAAACGTAGTATTGCTTCAATTGAAATTTGAAGAAACTTTTACACAAATCTCAAAGTAATTTAATACCAAATACTATTTAACACCATTTAATATCATTTGATACCAAGCCAACAACAACAAAACCAACAACAATAACAACATGAACACTCTTGCCATTTTGCCAGACCGTTACTTTTAAGGATCGAAAAACATTCGTGACTGGAAACCTAATTTATACCGTCTGTTAAATAATTAAATGTTTTTTTGCCTTGTGCTCACTTCAATACCTCAGGTCAGGTCCCTAACAAAAAAGTCCCCACAAAAGTGTGAAAGGAATTTTATTCGCAATTGAATTTGAATTAATGCTCGAACGAAATTCATTTTAATAGTGAAAGATAAAGAGAAGTGATGTGAGAAAACAGGCTTTCAAAGATTTATACTTATGAATTATTTTAAAAATATCTAAGACCGAATTCTGTAAAGATTAAGAAGAGATATAATCTATGTGGTTTACTCTTTTTCATTTAACCTCAATATTTCAAGCATATTATCCTTCCGCTCATTTTTTCCTTTCACTCTCATTTTTATCAGAATTATCAACGGAATGGTGGTGGCCAATTTCTTGCTTCAGTGAATTTTAAGTAAATCTGTATTCTCTTAAAAACTCTCCATAAAGGTATAACTAAATGTGAATGGCGGTATTTTTTAGTGCAATTTTTGCATATTTTCACCCTTACTTTTCACCCACTAACACTCTCACATATTCATCCTTCACGGCATTGATCGCATTAAATATGTTGCCTGTTCTTTGGATTCTTTGATAAGGCGCTAATTTTATTGAATTAATAACGTCACGTAACAAAACGAAAATTCTCTCACTATTTGCATGTTCCTTTCATTGCTCCCCCTTACCACACTTTCCAACCTAAGTAAGCCACAATACCCCAACAATTTCTGAATTTCTGAACGGTTCATACGCAATTCTACTTCTCAAATATTCTTAATTAATCTCCTCTACATTCTGAAATCATTCCAATATTTTCAATTTATCAATTTTGCTGCTGTTTATTATATTGTCGTTGTTGCTTTGGTACCTACCTTTTGTAAATTATATCCAAGTATCACTAGTACCAGTTTTTGTTTGTTTGTTTGCAAATCAAAGACAGTGAGGAGTATTAAATGCTATACCATGACATTTGGCTAAAGGAGACTCTCTTGGGCTAATTGAACTCAGCTATAAATTGCTCACCTCCTTGTGCGAATCAAGTGAATCTGTCACAATTATTGCTCCACATCCAACCTACTCATTTATCCTAATCGTTTTGTCACTTTGTCTAAGACCTAACAAAGTTCTTGATCATGATTCTGTATTTGCCTTCTTTTTCGAGTTGGTAAAACTTAACGATTTCACGTACAATTTCCATAAGTTGCTAGTAAGTATAACTGCTGCTACTTTAGTTGCTGCCGTTATTTTCACATTTCTTACATAGTACGTGATTTTGTTTTGGAAGTTTGTGCATTTTTGTTGGTGATATACAGTAAAATATTTCACTGATTCGGGGGTCTTATAGAGATGTAAAACTGAAGGGAGAAAAACCGATAAGGAAGGCAGGTTGGGAGATTCTCTGGAGATTCCATAAAAACAAACATTACCTACCCCCGCTCTCAAAAGAGCACGAATGGATGGCGTCTGCAGCAAAAAATCCTCACGCATCGTTTTTGGATTGGCGGTATAGCACGAGCTTAATAGTGCGCTTACAGCGACCCTAAATACGTACCTATAATCACGTCTTATTCGCGTTCTAGCTGACAACTCAACAAATGTTTTATTGAGTCAAACATATTGTACCTATTTAATTATTAAGAAGAGGGCAAGAAATGCAGGATTTCATGAATATATGTGGATTTGTGCACTCGCAAATGTTAGTGACAATTTGCAATTTCTAAATTTTCGTGGAAATGTCCATGTCAGAACTACTGTTTGAGTATAATTACGCTTCTGTGATTTCTGTCAATAACTTCTTTGCCAATTTCTGCCTTTCTATTTGACAGCATTTGACATTTCATGAGATTAAATTAGTGGGCAACTGCGGGGAAGCTGTAGTTAACAAGAAAAGCAGTGTGTGTTGTTCGCTTTTGCTTCGGTTTTGCCCGAAATGTGAATGATTTTCAAATGATGATGATTATATCATAATCACCATTATATGATGATATTATTTTTATAGTTGTATTATCATTATATGATGATGATAGAACAATGTCTGAATACGACGCACAGTGGGAGAAAATTACTGTTTCTGACTTAGTCACAATAAATATCAGTGCCTTTTGAATAAACATATCAAAACGAGTTTTCGGTATACTTATAAAAATATAATTTGATATACTTATAAAAAGTATAATTATAATTATAAAAAGCGACACCATTCCTTTAGAAACATTATATCAATAACAGCGCGAATTTATTTAAAGTTTAAAGAACTTTAAATTAAATTTGAATTACTGAGCAAATATAATAAAATAGTATTTTGTTTCCTAAAGGCAAAAAAGCCCACATTTAAGTGAAAATCATTTCCAGAGAACTAGAAGGTACCTAAAAATATCAAAAGACAAGAACTAAAAATAAAAATTGCTAAATATTTACGTACGTGCTTCCTTCTCCTAATTCTCGTTCTTCTTTTTTCCTTTATCTTCAACTCAGACAATTTATTCGCATCAATCAATTAAAGATGAACGTCTACAACTGATTAAAGACTTAATTAAGACTTGACTTTAATTTTATTGCTTTAATTTAAGTTTGTCTCATTCGCTCATTCATCGCAATCATCATCGGCATTACCTCCGAGCAAAATTAAAAATTCTAACTAACAAATCCAAAACAATAAATAAATCTCCGTAAAAATGAAAATGAAATAACGAAAAAATTAATAAGATTTTTAACGCTATGATGAGCTTTTTTCTTTCGTTAGTAAATTTAACTTTTATTGATTTATATATTTCATCAAATCATCAATGTCCTCGTCATCCTCATTGTCATTATCATCATCATAATGCATTCATCCATCTAATAACCGGTGATTATCATCAATTCAAAATTCGAAGCTATCGCGATGCCGTAAAATTTATAGATTAAATATCTGGCGGGCATCGTCGGCAGGAAGATATGCTCTAACCCAAAATAAACTTATCAAACAGTTTACCGGCGGGTGGGAGATTTATGCGCTTTATATGCCACCGTTTAAATGGCTAAATGAATACCTACGAATCGCTCCGGTTATATCTCGTTTTAACTATTTCAAAGACACTTATTGGCTTTTATTGAGAACGAACAGCAGATGTTCTTAATGACGATGATGATGATTGTAATGTTGAAGATTATTACAATCAAAATAAATCGAGGGAGAATTAAGTGTACTATAATAATTGAAATGCTGATGTTTTACTAGCTGTTTTATATTTACTCGTGATTATTATGTAGGTGAGCCAACGGAGCTGCGATGATATGGACCGTTATCGCAAATTGGAGAAAAAAATTCAATCGATTTAAATTACGATGAGTAATATCAGTGAGAAATAATCAATACTTATTTTGTATACCACTAATGACGACAATTATGCTTCAAAATAATAACCCTGTTTGGCTGAATAACGCTTCATAATGATAATTGGTCTGGGTGAAAGTTATATACTCCGCTCCCACAACTTAAATTTATAGCATGATTCTAATATCCACAGGGCGGTGTACGTCCCTTTTAATGCCGACTAACTAACATTTGGCTCCTCGTGGTTAATTCAGATTTAATAACTAATTTTCAACAGAAATCTTCTCAAACTAGTCTAATATTAATAATATTATTAGTTAGTTTGCAAACTAGTCTAATATTCATGGGAGAGTTCGAGGATAAAATTTTCTTATATAATTCAATTTATATGTGTTGGCAGTGAAATAAAATTATAGATTTATATTAGGTATCAGAAGATGTTGTAGTTATATCCATAATTGCCCATTTTCAGTACCAAGAAAATTTTTAATGGCAGAAAATATTCGTCCGACATTTCATGACAATATCTGGATGACCAAGGTCATATTGAGCTTATAGGAAGCAGTTCATTGTGACTTACTGCGCGCTTTTATTATACTATTTGTGTGATTGCTAGAGATGATTTCAAGAAAAGGCAAATATTAATTGGACCTGCGAGTTCAGGACAACCAACCAGAAAAAGTTCAACTGGGTCAAATCGCATGATTTTGAAGGCCAATTCACGTCACCTCTGCTAGAGATATGTCCTCAAGTTTATCATTCGGTTTGTCGATCGTAGCGTTCGCTCTGTGGCACATAACGCCATCACGCCGGAACAACACGTCGTCTACATCCATATCCCTCCAAAAAATATGTTATCACTCATTAGCGCTCACCGATGACGGTGATCGTCTAATGACAACGCCGACCGACATATTACAAATCTCTTTGCAAAACGATTCTTTACCAGAAGTCGCTATGTATTATGTATGAGAAGTCCATGATTCCTCTCCGATTTCGCTCATTTTCAATCCACCTATACACAACATACAAGGAAGGCTGAATAATTCAGCCTTGAATGTCGTGTGGTTCCGGTGCCCGGATCACGTTCATTTATTGCAAGAAAAACTAACCTACATGGATGAGAACGAGAGCAAAATTGTTGCATCCAAATCCGTCTGAAAGCATTGAGAGTGAATAACAAATTCAGATATATTTATATTAGGTATAGGAAGTGGGCGCTAATCTCATCCGATTATGCCTATTTACAATCCCAAACAACTCATCGCAATAAAGAATATTTGTATTTAATTCTTAATGACATTCTAATAAGATTTATTTTTGTTCTCCGGCAATCGTGATTTAAATCGGTTCAGGATATGATTCTTGTCAGAGCATAAATAATTTTCTATACCAAGTGTGTCGTTTAATGCGTGTCGTTTAATGCGTGTCGTTTAATGCGTGTCGTTTAATGCGTGTCGTTTAATGTGTGTCGTTTAATGCGTTACAAACGGAGCAACAAACATTACGTAGCCTTCACCCCTTGGATGCAGGGTATGAAAACAAAACGTCCTCATCGATAGCGTTATTCCGTTATTCCTTAATTTTAAATATCCTCAATATATATTAAGAAAATCTTAAAAAAGTTGTTCCTTTTTCCTGTGGTTTGTAGTGTCTTTAAGTGGTGTATTAACGGTGTACTAACGGTGGGGCAAGAAACATAAAGAACATATACAAATCCTCTCCAAATAACAATAATTTAATAAATAAATGACATAGAAATTTGCTAAAGGAAAAAGTTCACTTTAGGGGTGGCAACCGAGAAAACTAAATGAAATAAGTGGAAGTAAAGAGTGTAGAACTTATTGTTTTTTCTGAACGATTAGCGATCAGAAATAGAATTTTAGGCTTGAATTTCCAGCGCAAAATTATTTAAACGCTATTATTAAACTGTTTAGGAATTAAATAAGTAATGCGCTCTTGCATTTCTGCCTCGGGCTTCCCCCGTCTCGCCTACCCCGCTGCCTGATCGATTGTTTAAATATTCCTACGAAGTTAATGTTAAAATACATAAAAAGATGATAAATATTATCGATATTTCAGACGAGATACAATTTTTATATAATTTCAAAATATTGTACATTTCGAGCAAGACATATATTAATAAATATGTTCATACATCCATTAAATAATCGCTCTCTAATGAATTAAAATTAGCATTTATTGTGCAGACGAAGAAAGTTAGCTGAAGATCATAATGACAAAGAAACCATTTACGAAGAACTAATGAAAATTTCCCCGTTTCCCCATAAGTCCTTCCTACAAAGGTAGGATTTATTAATTCTGGCGGGTAGCACCAGTCGTGATGCCGTTATTGGCTTCCTTGATATCGTTGTTTTTAATGCTGATTTTTTGTTGTTATTGCTTTTTGACATTTAGTTTTTGTCGCTATTGCTCTAATCACTGAAGCTAATCCCATGAAAAACATTAAACGACATTGCATTTACGCTTGCTATCTTTCATCGGTTTATGGAAGCAACTGAATTTTTATGCAATCCTGCTTTATTCAGAAAATGTGGGCACAAGTAAAAAATGTTCTCCTTCTGGATACGCTTTTGTGATGCATTAAATCTTAAAAAGCAGCCAACGAATGCTCGAGGCAACTATTAAGCCCAGATCGAGTGGGTTTGGTCACATTTGCATACCTTTAAAATGTTGCAATTTGACTGAAAATGAAAACACAGAGAAAAGAAACACTAATAAAACAAAAAATGCATTGGTTTATCATCGCTAAATAATCTTTTTATTTTTGCTTTATTTTCCTTGGCTTTGGTTTGCGAAAAGGTGAAGAAACTAAAAAAAGGAAAATTAAAAAAATGTGTCAGGGTCAACCTCGAATCTCACGTCAATCTTTCCCTTCCGCCAAATTATTACTATTTCTCTTAAATTTACCTCCGCCTTTCGGATTTAGACAATGGTTTTATTTAATCAAAGAGGAAAAATCAAAAGACAGAATAAAAGACAGAAGAGACTTGCCTTATTTTCGAAGACATGTTTTTTAGTCACGGGAAAAAAATTCCTTCAATGCAATCATAATGTGACCAACCCATAAATCTTGAATTTTGAGATGTACGCAAAAGACATATTTTGGTTGATTTGATATTGCGACGGACGAAACTAGACGCTGATTGTTGCCAATGTATAATATAAATTGCGAATGTCATAATTAATATCATCATTATTATCATCTTCAGGAGCAGCAATAATAATAGCGTCTATTTTCTATCAAAAAACTAAAAATATCAGAGATGTCAATTTGACAGGAAATTCCTGTTTCCTTGGAGAAAAACTTAAGAAAAAATATAAAATACAACTTTATTCAAACGACACCCGCGACTATACGGGCCCTCTACGGAGGTCCTCTACGAAGATGTTTCGGAGGTTCGGTCAACTAGACAAGTTCATGCGCTTTTCTGCAATATGTATTGATGGTTATTAAATTTAAATTACATTGAAATCTCAACTGACAATTATATTTAAATTACATTTTTCGTGAACGTCGTCTTGTTCTTACCAGTTTAAATCGAGTGGATCAAGATATTTGAAAACATAAGTTTAAAGGTTTCAATTCAACTAAGAGATTCCCGACATTTTTAAACTACTTAAATATATTTAAGGATTCCTGAAAAAAGAAGAAGAATTTAGCCATTTTTCTTCTGCTTCTAGAGATGTTTCATTAGTATCATTATTAAGCAAACTCGATAGGGGCAATAATAATAATACTAAGAGTAAAAGATTAAGAGTTTCCAAGAACAAGTAGTTTAGTAAACTTTCGACTTTATCGCGCAGAGCAAATATTCTTGTAATCAAAGTTTACTTACGTTTACGTTTAGTTTACGTTACATACTTACACACAGAGAGAGGGAGACATATACACACAAGACCACACACACACTTTCGCATAGACACAGCTCTCTAGAATTCTGGGTATCAGAACAAACGGTGGGGGCAAATTCAGAAATGCATCAGAAACAAAGAAAACCACAAAATAACTTCCGCCACTGTCACTTACACACACTTCGAAGGGAAAAGGAAAATTTATAGAAATTTCAAATACGTCGACTGTAATGGCATTTAAGTTGGCAACTCAGAATATCTGAATTTCTGCGTAGAAATGAAGAAGAGCCTACTGCACCAGAAAAAATGCAACAAAAAGATTTCGTTTTATTCGAAACTCTTGCGTGGGTAGGTCAAAGGAACCAACAAAGGAATTAACAAAATCTCGACTTCACCCAAAACCAAAAATTACAAGAGTTCGAACACATCAAATATTCCTCAAAAGCTGAAACCTCAACGGAAGAGAAAGAGGCAAAAATTACAGTCTGTTATACCCGATGGTTGGTTATATCCGTGTGTGCATTAAAAGCTGTTAAATTCGACCACTACCAAAAGACATTCTTTTCAACGTTTTACAGAAAACAATATTTTCTTGCATTTTGTTTTTAGTTTTATTGCCCTACACCCAAAAGTGTTTAGGCATATTGAGTTTGTACTTCCGTTTGTACCACATTAAAGGAGGCGCAGCAGGTATCAAATATAACTGACCCAGAATTATCTAAGTCAGTTAAGCCATTAGCTCATGCCCAAAGTCCTTTTTCTCAC
Organism: Physocephala rufipes; assembly: GCA_963966595.1. NCBI lineage: Eukaryota > Metazoa > Arthropoda > Insecta > Diptera > Conopidae > Physocephala > Physocephala rufipes. The sequence continues at coordinate 19,202,510 of OZ016502.1, read as the reverse complement.
TCTATTGAAATTTTTAACCTGGAATTTTATGCTTTGAGGGCTCTTTGGGATATTGCATATGCCTCAAAAACGGGAGTGACAAGGACGCCTACACTATATCAAGTGTGGACATCTTGAGAACGGTTGAAGATATGTTAATAGGCCTAAACTAACTCAGAAATGGGAAAGGTTGAAATTTGTGTAGGCTATTTAATCTTCGGACAGGTCGATGTTGGTTTTCTTACTTGTTTTATTTTCGTTTTCCATTTTCTACTAAACCAGACGACATGCAACAATTTGAATAATTTTAATTGTGGTGTCCTTCCATAGAATTTAAAAGAATAAGAATAATATGTAAGACAAGTAGAAATTTCTTGCAATATCGGTGCAAATGGAAATCTTTATCATGCTTATCACCAAGGCTTCAGAAAGGCACGGAAAGAATCCCACGATAGGACACCTTCCAAAACATTGCGTGGGGTGTGAAGGATCTTTAAAGATGGTTAAAAAGATACCCGATTCAAGTTTGACAAAGAAGAATTGTCGTCTTTGTTGCTGTTGTTGTTGCGTGCCAACGACTTAAAACAACAGAAGCTACGGCAAAAATGAGGAAAGCGACAACAACGATGTGAAGGCTGTGACAATCAAGCAATTTGAATTTTATTATCTTAAAATAAGTGGATTAATTATCTTCGGCAACTAGTTGGATGATTAAAGCAATTTGCATTCTCCATTACCGCTCCTTTACACACTTCCTTCCCGTTTTTCATTACCATTTTCTTCTAAGATTCTATTTAACGCTTTGTTGATTCTTCATTTTTCTTCTTCGTTATTCTTGTCTGCTCACTGAAATGATCAAAACCATCTTCTTCTTCCTGTTTTTGTACATCCTTCCTTATTTTTATTATTTTTTTTTAAACTGATGCAGCTTGATTTTCTTAGTCCCTAGAGCAACATATACGTATTGTAATATCTCTAGCCTTTTAAATGTTCATCAGTATTTATGTCTTTTCGAACAAAAATAGAATATAATGCATAAATACTTGGATATAATAAAAAATTGTAAGAAAGCTGAACAAAAATTTCAACCATGTTCACCAAAGATGCCTGAAACTAAAGCGCCCTCTCAAGAAATCCATGTTTTCTATTAATGTTGATGCAGGCAGATATTTCTTATTATATGTGACCCAATTCCAAATAAATTTGTAAATTAAAAGTAAAAAGTATCCTGTCTTTTTATTTTTACCTTAAACGTTGGCTTCATTCCACCCATTTCCCGCGTTTCCAAAGATTCTGTGTGAAGAGCCTTCGACCGCGCGAAGGCATTATATATCCCAGTAAATTAGACATTTGCTTTTCAATCAGATTTTTTAGCCAGAAAAACTCTTATTTGGGTATATTTTATATATGTCAGTTAGTTTATGGACCAAATGGGAAACTAAATAATAAATGCTTAAGAACTCAAATTATTCTTTGAAATTCTTTTCTAGACAACCGTACACAAAAATTTCATTTACGCTTATCAGCCATTAAAAGCAGAATAAAAAAGAAATGCTTTTAAATCTATCACAGATCACATAGTTCTAAAGATCGGAATTCAGATGGAAAAAATGGCGAACATTTAGTTAGAAAAAACGCCTACACTCGCAAGGTCTGATAACTAGACATCATTCAGTCCGGAAGATCAATTATTTTCGGATTGAAATCCTTTAAAATAATCACGCGATTGACAAGAATTATTATACCTTACATCCGTTACTTCTCTCTAACATACGGAAAAATTCACAGTCACAAAGGATACGAACTGGATGCGAACACATCCTCTTCTTAGATTTCTGTGTCAAATCTTCGTACCAAATTTGATTAATCGCTTTTGCTGCTTGTTTAAAAAAGTTGTACGTGATAGAGCGTAAAAAACATTGTTCGGAAATGAATAACAAATGATGGAGCGTAGCGGAACTGTTAATCAGAAAGAGAAACAACTTGTGGTGTTATAAATAAATTATTAATTTAATATAATATCTTACTTTCAAAATATCAATATATTCATTTGTTCTGATTTCTACTCTATTCTTTTCATAACAAAATTTTGTAAATGAAAATATCTTTTTTTTACGAAATTGATAATTGATAGTTGGAAAATTTTTTTTGTGAAGAAAACTATAATTTTTGAAGTTGTAAAACTAATTTCAATAAAGCAAACTCTCAAAAAATAGTTTTTTTATTCTTTTTCAAAATGTTTTTTGTGAAGAAAACTATAATTTTTGAAGATTGTTGAAAAAGAATAAAAAAAACTATTTTTTGAGAGTTTGCTTTATTGAAATTAGTTTTACAACTTCAAAAATTATAGTTTTCTTCACAAAAAAAATTTTCCAACTATCAATTATCAATTTCGTAAAAAAAAGATATTTTCATTTACAAAATTTTGTTATGAAAAGAATAGAGTAGAAATCAGAACAAGTGAATATATTGATATTTTGAAAGTAAGATATTATATTAAATTAATAATTTATTTATAACATGTGGCATGTTAAGAATTGAAAAAGTCGAAGCTCTAGATGGAATTATTTTGAGAATATTTTCTCTACTGCATTATTTCATCTGGCTCCCCTCCCTTCGAAAGACTAAACGGTTATTCATTTGCACAGTAAACTAATTGAAACATAATTGACGTAAATTGACGACGGCATCTTCTGTCACGTGTACTACGCCCTCCGAACGTAGTAGGTAGCAGGTACTAGGACGTAGTAGGATCACACGTAGTAATTTTCAATCACTCAGTGTGTCAAAATGAATACAAAATTTGCTTGAAATTTTAAAGGCGCGTTAATGAAATGTTGCTTAATTGTGCGCATAGAAACATATTGATACTTCATAGAGATGTTACAGTATAAAGTTGATGACAATGACGGAGCACTTATTATCACTTGTCATCGAATTGCATCATCTCGTAAAGCATCTTGTAAAACGCCTTGGCATATATTTAATATATATTTCTCTTAAAAATATATGTTAATTCAAGTAATAAAATCCGTGCAAAATAACCTTAAACTGGAATTAGACGAACACTTCAAACACTTTAAACGTTAACTTCAAGCATAGGGTAGGAAATAACAGGAGTCAGAATTACTCAAAATCGCTTCGCCATCATCATAAAAGTGGACGGGCAGGGAATTTAACGAAGGTTTTCATTTATCTCTGTTTTTTAAGACTTTTCACCTTTCTTTCTTTTTAATTTCTTTTCCTATATTTCATGTCTCTTATCCTTTCTTTTCTCAGCCCTTTTCTTAAATTTTTTCCGCCTTCTTAAGCACTCACTTATTTACACACATAAACGATATTTGATTTAAATTCTCATCGGATTTCTATTTTTTTATAATTAAACACGTTTAAATTCTATTCATAACGTTTCATGAACTGACAGTCAGTCTGGCTAACTGACTGACTGACTAACTAGCAAACTGAAACTCGGAAGCGTTGCGGAAAGAGAAAATGTAGATAACAGAAGGCATTATAGTCGGTAGTATTTAACCCATTCTGATCAAACCCATCAGAAATGGAACCTATCGATTCAGTTAAAATATATCGATTATTGATTAAATGTTGACAGCTCCTACAAATTATCGACAACATCTCGCATATTATTTAACATCTTTGACTTGCAATTTATTCTCTTAATTTGTCTAGGTGCAGAGTGTCCGGTAAACACTTTATTAATTCACTCTATTAATTCAGCAGAGAGTGTAGAGATAAGCAAAATAAATCTGTCGAAATGGGATCCTTATTTATATAAGATAGGTTATTATTTTCCCATTCATCAGTCTTGAAATGTTTGAGAATTATAAAGAAATATTTCTTTTCAGTTCAGCGGCACCATGTACAGAACATTCTGCGATACTGCATTAAGGCCATCAGTGCACTTTGTCTTCAGGTGAAATCGACGGCTTCGTTTCCTGAGTTCTTTATTAATAATGCTCAAATGGGTGAATATTTATTTTTATTTTTCATACGCCTATTGTTTGCTTAACAATGAAATAATTATTCAAAGAATTTTCGAATTCGCCGCAATAGTGAAATAAGCATACGTTGATGGCATAAACCATGCCATTGTTGGAATATTCCTCATATATATTTATTAAGCACCCTGTTCACCGTGCTGTTGTTTTCGCTGGCATTCCTTTCCAGTGTGCGACCTTCGCTCCTTCGTGCTCGCGAATTGTTCTGTAATGGCTTTTGTTTGATCATTTCAGCGCACCCTGCTAAACTAAAAAATAGCAAAAAACTAATTTAATTTGAAATTTAATGCGGTTAAAACAATCATTAATATTAAGAGTAAAATAGTGTCAAATAAAGAGTGAAAAGTCTTTAGGGGGTAAAAATCTGCTAGTTATAAAAATAATTGTCTTTATCACGGCTGATATTTTAAAACTTTCTCTGCCTTTTTGCACTGACAGCTTCTACTTATATATGCATCAAATTCTTGGATAACTAAAATTAAGAGAAAATATTTAGATATTCGTACGCTCTCTCATAAAGAATGCCATAAATTTCACTAAAATTTCCTGGAGTAAATTTATTTAAAATGCGGTCATTTTAAACGACAGTGCGGTCATTCTTCTTTTTTATTAAATTTCTCATAATGATTCGTCCTTATTGAAGGCATAATATATAACACTTAATTATGAGAAATCAACATAATACTAATAGCCATATATATTAAATAGTTTCCAATTAAATTCATTTTATAAAAAATGAAAACAATATTTTTAGACCAACAAAAATATGTTTGTATTAATTTTAAAAATATTTATTTTCATTATTAATACCTTCATGTTACTTTATACCTATTTCGCTGTGTTTCCTACTTTTCCTTCCTTCTCTCCTTACTATGCTTCTAATTTTTCATTCCATACATAATTTAACCTTAATCTTTAATTATTTATTAATACTCGAGTGAAAACATTGAGTGATCGAATTGCCTAGAATACTCAAAAACTCCGCATTAACCTCTGAATTAGCTGTAATTTTAAATAAGTTCGTATTTATTTTGAAATTATCTTTCATTTATTTCCATCATTCAATATTTTCTATTTAATTTTTCTAACTGGCGATAATTAATTCACCAAGCTTTACAATATTTGCGCTCACTTCCTTTTCTGGTCGATGCGAAGAATATTAATTACAATCACGATACCGCAATTCATAATTGTCGAGGAAGATGATTTTTTTATATGATTATTACACAAATCCAATTATTGTTAGCTCAATGAAATTGCATAAGTTCCTTTAAGCGATACCAACTATTTTATTTTGTGACCGAGAAAAAAAATCAGCGAAAACATTTATTTATAAATTCACTAAGAGGCTATCTTTTTTTGTTCGCTTTCAGTAAGTCGCACGTAACCCGCAATTCTCCTACAAACACACGTGGACAAACGCACGAAAGAAAGAAAGTGAGAGAAAGACGTATCGGAAAAGGGTAAGAGACGTGATTACAGATACAATATAATCCTATATTTGCATTTAATTGCATTTAATTCGATATCAAATCAAAAACAAAAGAAGCGTCACAATAGTAATGACGCAAACTATCAAAAGTGGCATTTCCTTGAAGATTAAATACACGTTTCCAGTATTGCTGGAGACGTCGCAGCATCAGATTATGTCAATCATCTGATCAATATATGCTGATTAGTTGCTTCGCATGTCAACGCAACTCAATTTCAATAACAGTCACGTAATTTCACTAATTTTCTACTGTTATGGAATTAATTTTGTAATTTCATTAGCGCAAAACCTGACCTTCATTAGCAAAAATATCCATACGCTATTTTGGATATTTTGAATAAGGTGATACTTGCCGGATAATGATACGGTTTAGTAAGTGAAGTATAATCCGAGACGCGTTCAATGTATTCTAGTAATAAATATAAATAATTTTACTATTTAAAATTTGAAATCTTATGATCATATAATTGTGGTCATTATGTATGGCGCTACACATTACTACCAGCAGTTAGAACGACTGGTTGGCTGACAATGCTGAAGGAAAGTTGACTTCGTTGACTGTCGATAGCTATTAGAGATGGTGGTGAAGATTTATTAAATTTTACAACTAACTGAAAGATCTAGCAGTTATTAGGGTTTTACAGATAACGTTCGTCATTATTACTTTGAAAATGCTAAGGCACAATCCCCCGAAAAAAATTAAAGTCCAAAAGTTAAATTCCATCAGTCCCAATTTAACTGATTTAACTAATGGATCTCACAAAGATGAGAACATAAATGCGTCATCCCTACGCAATTACTATGTCAAATGTGGGAGAAGCAAGCAATCAGACGGGGTCATTTATAGAATTATGACGAATTTTGAATAAATTTACTATAATGCGATGTCTCCACTGCAGACTACTAGATAGGTTATCGATCTTTTCTGAGTTATCTTGATAAAATTACATAATTTTGGGTGGCTACCAATACAATATTTTCACTTCGCCTTTTCACTTTCTTGGTTAAGAATTAACATAATGGAAAATCTTGGAAATGGAGTAAAAATGAGAAAATAACTGCGATATTTGTGGAATTGGAAAAATTCGAATTTGACTGAGATTCACACAAACATAATTCTGTCAAATTGAAAACAGTTTCGTTAAATAAATGACGGAGTTCTACTTTTAAGCCACTGAAGACAACTCGGGGTAGCATATCGCCTTAACCTGGTTAACTTGGTAGCAATTCAATTGCAGCGTATCTAAATAACTCAAAAATTAAAACCTGTTGATAATTTGAATGGCTAGAACTTGTTGCAAACTAAAGGCTTGTTTATACTTAAACTGGCTCAACAACCACTTTATTTGGCTTAACAAAAGAGAAAGGGGAATGGAAGAGCTGAAGGCTCCTTCGTTACTGTTCATTCATTTTGCATATCTTGCCATGGGAAACGTCACTGCATTTAGATATTTTGTGCTCGTTGAGCACAAATATCGTGCTAGTTGAGGATTTTCGTTTATTATGTTAGTTTTCACCTTTGCTTGGCGTTGTTGTTCGGGTTATTACCTTATTATTGAGAAAGAATGTTTATATCTAAAAACAATTACAATTTTAATAGTTAGTTAGATAGTCTTGGCAGATAGTGCTCCACTTTAAAGTTAGTCTTAATATTTATTTCTGTAAAAGTAATTGATAAAAATATAATAAAAAATAAATCTTTGAAGAATTATTTGTATTTAATTTATGAACTGCTTTAGAGAAAATAATTTTCGAAAAGTGATTATTTGATTATTTAATATTTGACCAATAATTCTATAATTCATAAGTGACAATTTAATGAAACCTATATAAAATGAACCATACTTCTCTGTTTTGCTAGAACTATTCTCTTATCTTTTACTTGATATATTCTCTACTATATCTATAAAATATATTCGCTGCAAAATATATCCGTTTTTGTTCTGATTTTTACTGAACATTTACTGAAGCATCGTATTTTTTCAATCATCATTCTCGTCTGCTTAAACCAAATATCAAAATCGTTTTGATATTTCGGGGGTTCGTGTTGAGTCGTGTTAAGTTGCTTTGCTCACAGACAGGAACCCATATATCATGTGGGTTTGGCACTTATTAAGCTAAGGCTGATTTGAGTATAATTAGGCAATAAAGCCTTTTAATCTAAATAAAAACGTAGTGCAAATCATACTTTCTCTAACGAGGTTTTTGCTTTTCATCAGGAAACCACAAAAAATCTTCATAAAGTCAAAGAAAGGGAAATGCCTTCCTGAATATCAGGAATAACTCCGCAATGAAAGAGAATGTGGAAAATATAAATATAGTAAGGAAAAACATAGGAATCCACTTAAGTCCTGGTCGTAGATAATGAGCAATGCATTCGTGTCGAAGAAGATGAGTGTGAATTATGATGATGCCGAGCAAAAAAGACTACATTTTAAACTACCTTTAGTAGCCAGGACCATAAGGTGGTTGAAGAATATACAGCTAACCGGTGCCATTGAATGACGAAGATTCTGAGGGACAAAAGAAAACAATTCTAGCAGAATATCGCGCGCTAGTTAACCAAAACGATCATCGGAAACCACGCAATAGTTAACCGCGGCTATTTCTTGGAGAATGGAATGATTGGTTTTGCTGTAACATTAAGAACGACATTTTTGTTTTATGAGAGTGAAATTATATGAGAGTGAAAATAAATATTAAAGACGTCTTCTGCGTAGTCATGGTCTCGTAGCACTTTACGAGAAAGCATCAGACCGTAAAATACCTAAAACAGCGACACGTCGCGACATCGGGAATATACCAAAGGCAACACCGTAAGAACAAAAGAACAGCAATAGCGACACCAACAATAAAGAAAGTCATAACCACAAGAGCACTTAAGATTCACTCAGTTCCATCCGTAGCAAGACGCACTGGCTTCAAACACCAGCAAACAGCAGAAGTATTTTATTAGGTTTTTCTGATCAGCTTTGACCTATTTGGCTATTCCTCATAACCATCTCCGTCCTAATTCCTTCTTCTTCTTCTTCATGCTTCCCAAACGCATCCGTACAAGAGATTCAACTAAGGTAAAATCAGAATAATAAACGGGTGGGATGAAGAAAATATTGTTCCTGTTCACTCTTTTGTTCTTCTTCCTCCTCATTTAGACCTGCTTTTTCTTCTTCTTAAGACGTAGCGTGGCAATCATTGAAAGATCAGAAAATTATTTTATCGTTTCTGAGCATTGCGATCATGACTAATTATTGTTGATCGTTATCTGTAAATGCGCTAATGTCTTGCCATTATATGCTGCTAACATTTTGAAAGACAATTAGCTTTTTCATACTGCAAATAGTTCGAATGATGTGAATGGATAACCTAATTTGGTATTGCATACAGATTGATCACATTTAGTTTTCTAGAACTTTCAATGTCGATTCTTTCGTCTCTCTAAAACGGTCACATTTCTTACCATTTTTTATATAACTGAAATCGTACCCGGCAAGTTATTTTAAATAAAAAATTCCGGTAAAATTTCATTTAATTTCTTTTTCTCAACGGTATGTCGACATCAATAATTATCTGAAACCAGTAATGTTGCATATCATACATTTCCAGTTTCGACCATCTCAATGTTGTAGAAGATATTAATAATAATAATAATAATAATTGCTGTCTATTATTCGATCGATCGATAAAATGATCATTACTAAAACCAAATTAGCAATAAAATAGCCATAATTTATTTATTAATGAACCAATGTTTTCTTATGAAGACTTTAGTCGACTGATTAATCTTAAGACTAAATCCAATGATAATTACCAAAATATTGCCTTACCTTAAACTTAAACCAATAAAAACATTGTGAATATTTTTGCAAAAAATTGAATGAGTCATCAAGTAATCCACAAATTACTTAAATTTTTAATCGATTTCAATTGATTTTCAAAAACTTACTAAGTCTTTCTGTAAAGTCGAAAGCAGTTTATGTTAAACGACTACAGTAATTTCGTTTCAATAGAAAATGGTGGAAGTATTTACAGAAAACTTAGGAGGGATTCGAACGCCTCGATAAATTTTAAAGACAACGGACATCAGAATTGTGCTAAAAATACACGCTCAAAATCTTGAGATGATAACTGGTGGTCACACGGGCACCGTCTCTAAAATTTTTATACTTCATTTTTAGCAATTCTGAACTTTATGTACAATATAATTGAAGCGAATGGATGATATCAGTGTTTTACAAGTCGTTGGAACATTTTTGTGAATGAACGAATGAAAAGAAGGTGCGCTTCCATACCTCTAGTAGGCCCGTGCATATATTCGTGCATTGAATGTATGGAGTATGCCAGTGTTTTTCAAGATTAAAAACTCAAGTCTCCTTCATTTTAAATGACCAAAAACAAAGAACATGTAAGAACGCCCATTTCGGGGTGGCCGAAGCTTATATATCCTACATCCATAATAACGCCGCTCATCTTCAGCACAACCTTTAACAAAAAAGAACTCAACACAACTCAGCATTAGAGTTAACATCTTACGCTGTAAATTTGCAATTCTAGATTCTAGTTTTTTTTTACAAACTGAAGAAATGAGCTTTAAACATCGATAAACTTCACTCGGCTATAAGACGTGGTTGTGCCACTGGCCCGCCCAACGAAACCTTTGACACTAGGCTGTAGAGATGGAGAATAACTGCAAAAAACAACCTTTTGAGAACAATGACACCGTTATCTTATCATTGTGGCCAAAGTTTCCCTCATTATGATTTCACCCTCAAATTTGGGAGTTCATTTCAGCATTAAATGCTAGACTCAGGTGTAATATAGTTCCTTTAAAACCCTGTCCTAGCTGAGATATAAGCTATTAACCTGCAGATAATCCTGCAATACCTTTTAAAGAAGTAGGCGCGTCATAGATACGATTTCGTCAATTTTTGAAAAAAACGGCCTAAGAACGTAGAGAATATTCTTGCCATTTGTTAACAATAAATAAATTCGTTCTCCCATAAACGTTGCCAGTCATTGTGGGCGGACCATGCCCGATTTTAGGAATATGTTTTCAACGGAAACGCTTCTTTCGGAAGGGCGATTGCAACGCTGTAAATTGAGATATTTAACTCTATATATGAATTGATTTGTATTTCCTATGAAAAGAAAAAGGCGTGTCTCTTATCCAGTATTGTCCATTTCCAAAGCCGTGCCATTTTCGTGTCGATATCCCATTCCGTTCGACTGTAATCGTGATTTCCACAAACGAAGAGACAGAGTGTGTGAGAGAGAGAGAGGAAGAGAGAGAGAGAGGGAGATAGAGAAAGATATTCAGACGGTTAAACCATAGAGTAAGAAATAACTATTTAAATAACTACTATAGTTATTTCTTACTCTATGGATTAACCAAGCCAGCGCGTGTAATAATGGTGTAGTAATGACAAATCACAAAATAAATTTCAAAGTTCACAAATTTCATGAACATTTTGCGAGTTTTTGAACTCTAAGGCATTATAGGATGAGTAGTGCGAAGACCAGAACTGATCATGATTTCTATTACCGATTCAATCAGTAAACCCTACGAATATATCAATCGAATTGCAGGTATCAGATGCTAAGACGCCAAGCCGAAATTGGTAACCAAATATAAAAACATTGTAGGTGTTGGAGAGAATAGTTTTCCTTTTATTTACTAACGAATTCGCATGGAATATCGGCATCCATCAGTGTCGTTATGGAAAATATGACGAAGAGTTTTAGTTTACGTGAATACTACACAGTCATATAAATCATATGTAAACATAATTGCAATTTTAGTTAACAACTATTTATTCGATAGAGTAAAGTACATTTTTGGATAATTAAACTTTATTTATTTCAGAGCTTTAAAATAAATATTCGAATTTGTTGGACGTTTATGGCTTAGGTTGCACCATATCCGGAAGCTAGTTTTGAAATAGTTTTAGAACTTTTCTCGAACACAAAAGGAAACGACCAAATGGAAAGGCTTTAAAATTTGTTTGTAATGTAGTCTTGAAAATGTACATAAAAATGAAAATATGCTCTTAATGTACTCTGGAAAAAGTACGTGGCTCTATCGTCCTCATGCGATCGTGTTTTCCACAGATAGACAAACAAACAAGGCCAAATAGTCTCAGGAAATGCGAATCCTAAGCAAAATTGCTCTTGGCTTTTTTTTGTTATTAAGTTTGGGTTTTATCGAAACTTTTACGAAAAGCATTTTCGCTTTGTAGCAGAGTTTCTTAAACTGTTATAAATGCTTACAATTTGAGCTAGTCATCATTCATGAAATTTATAGGATCTAAAAAGACACCTTGAGAACTTTTGATAGGGTCAACAACGCTATCAAATAATACAAATTTACTTTGGAAATCAGTCGCCGATCCGAGCAACTTTGCGTTTATTATTATCGCTTAATTGTGTTTACCGCTGAGGCTTATTTTTGTCTCAACCGGTTTGTTAATAGACAAAATTTCGATATACAAAGTGAGACGAATCCACAAGAGATTCTACAGACCGTCAACAGTATTGACAGTTGTCCCTATCGAAAGTTCTAAGCTAAAACTACCCTATATAGATGCCATTAAATCCATTTATCAAATAATGATTATGTGATAATAATAATGGTAATTGAGATTCAATATTTAAATGTTCTTATGTTTTTAATCAAACTCCGTTTCCTTAAACACTTTAAATAAAAAATAGATAATTCCTAATTCCTAAGATTCCTAAAGCCTAAGATTCCTTAAGTAGATGTCTATACTTTTTGTTTTCATTTTTTTATTTTAAAAGCGATTTAAGGAAACGAATCTAGATCAGGAAAATTAAAAATTTTAAGTATTGACACTACGTCGAAGAGCCTAAAAAACAAAATCTTGGGAATTTGTTAGAAAATCGCAAAATTTAAGATAAAAGTAAACAGCATCGATGCAAATAATGATGTGGCGCAAATAATAAAGGTTTCGTGTATAAACAAGTGAAAGTGAAGGGAGAAATTGTTGGGATGTGATGTGTTTCCCAGAAATTAAATTGCATGACTAACCACCAAACGACCAACATCCACAGCATGAGCAAATATTTAAACAAGCAAGTATGAATTATGCACGTCTATGCGAGATTCAAGGGAAAGTATCGAACGTTAAAAATCTGAACAAATAAAAGGAATATATAGAATAGACGAAGATTGGTATAAAATTATTAAGATTGTCGAAGTTAGAAAGAAATAAGGGAATAAAGAAATATAACAGAATATTAACGTGCTAACCACAAGGAAAACAAGATTGCGTTATTAAAAATTAATAATGACGGCTTCTTTCAAATATTTCCCAATTTTTAAATATTCATTTACTTGTTTGGTTTTTGAAAACGAATTGATCAAAATCTAGAAAAGATTTTCATAAATTATATGAAATAAATAATTGTTTGAGCGGTTTCGTAGAAGACTAAGGATCGAGCTCAGATATTGGTTCTAATACATTCTCGAATCACTGACTGTAACACAATTTTGATTCAAAGCGAAAACCGAAAATCCGCTTTTACATGAAGGAGCAGTCTTTTTCGGCAACGTAACAAATCCAAGGGTTGATAAATTTACTGAAAAAACGGAAGATATCGCTCAGACTAAATTATTGCACGTTAATAATTTCTGTTTTACATAACGACAAATAACTTAACATTGTTTTTTACATTATGTACATTGCATTTCTTCAGTTAAATATGTTAACAACATGTTACCATTACCGCCAGTCCGTAAAAACACACGAATAGTCCCCGATCCCCCGCGCGTATTAGGTTGAAAACATTGGTGTAGGATATACAAACTTCGACTAAGCCGCAGTTAGCATTATTACTAGCATTATTATATTCTTACTTGTTTTAAATAAAATAATTTATTGAGGTACCAAATCACTTTCGAAGTCGCGAAAAAATAGGCTCTATATTATAATAAATTTATATGATAAAGTCAACTTCAAGAATATTGGCAAATTGATGATGAGAAAATGTCAAGACCATATTAGTATCTTCAAAAATCCTATTAAAATAAATGTTAGAGAAATTAACCAAAAACCGCAAAATATGAGAATCGGAATAAACCCAGCAATAAAAATATTCAACATCATTATCATTATCATACGACTCATTCCCCAATCCTTGAATGGATATTTAATAAAGTTTGCAATAAAAGTTCAGTTTATTCAATAAAGACGAAAAAGAAGAAGAAGAAGAAGACGCCTCAAAAGAAAGTATCGAACGTTAAAGATCTGAACAAATAAAAGGAATAGATAAGATAGACGAAGATTGATATAAAATTATTAATATTATCGAAGTTAGAAAGAAATAAGAAAACAATCAAATATGACAGAATATTAACATGATAACCACAAGGAAAACAGGATTGCGTTATTAAAAATTAATAATAACGGCTTCTTTCAAATATTTCCCAAATTTTAAATATTCATTTATTTGTTTTGTTTTTGAAAACGAATTTATCAAAATCTTGAAAAGATTTTAATAAAAAATATGAAATAAATAATTGTTTGAGCGATTTCGTAGAAAACCAAGGATTGCGCTCAGATATTGGTTCAAAGGCATTTTCGAATCACTGACTGTAACACAATTTTGATTCAAGGCGAAAACCGAAAATCCGCTTTTACGTGAAGAAGCAGTCTTTTTCGACAACGTAACAAATCCAAGGGTTGATAAATTTACTGAAAAAAACGGAAGACATCGCTCAGACTAAATTACTGCACGTTAATAATTTCTGATTGACATAACAACAAATAACTTAACATTGTTTTTTACATTATGTACATTGCATTTATTCAGTTAAATATGTTACCAACATGTACCATTACCGCCAGTCCGTAAAAACACACGAATAGTCCCCGATCCCCCGCGCGTATTAGGTTGAAAACATTGGTGTAGGATATACAAACTTCGACTAAGCCGCAGTTAGCATTATTACTAGCATTATTATATTCTTACTTGTTTTAAATAAAATAATGTATTGAAGTACCAAATCACTTCATATGTCAATATTTATTATCTAGACTTCAAACAGTTATCAAACCAAACAAAAAAACTTTGGACACTTTGTGAAACCCTGCTCAATCATAAAGTAAATCAGTCATTTCGTTTTGGCGAAATTTTTATTTTTGGTATGATTTAAATATATTACGATTTTTGTTCTTTCAATTATTATTGATTGCAGGTTTAAAACTCAGTTTTCAGGAATTTGCTTTTAAAAAATTTTCCAATATAAAAATTTTGTAAAAAGTCAACCCTTAAAATCTCGTTACTTACTGGAACAGCCGGTGCTGGACTTAATTTAGTTGAGTGTAAATTCAACGACGTCACCATTTCATGTTGCTGCATCACACAATCAACAACTGCTACTGGAAAACTAGTGAGACCGAACGAACAAGCGAACAACGTTGCGATCAACAAGAAAGATCAATAACAAATGATAAAGAACCTTCGAATAATTGAGAACAATTTAAGAATCAGTAAGTTATCAAATTGCTTCAACTGCCTATCAATCCTTCAATAAATTAACTAATTCTGATGGATCTTCTTTTCAAAATATCAAGCGAAAAACCAAATCAATCTCTACACGAGAACAATTTTCAAAACGTCTCTCTACCTCTGTCGAATACAAACAATCAACAACATAAAACAAGCAACAACAAAAATTAGGGCTACGCCGTCATCTGTCAATCTGTCGATGTGTAATTAGTTGCAGTACTGCTAAGCGGTTGTTGGTTGAATCGACTTAACGACTGATTTGCATTTAAATAATTGTTCTTCCGTTTGTAGCTTATTAAAGGGCGCATGGCGGGTATAGAAAAGTATATATTTTTGCTGAATCACCCTCAGACTCGATTTAGCCATGTCCGCAAATCTGTCTGTCTGCCTGTGGGAATCACGAGAGTGTCAGTCCCGAGGTGTATGGGCCCAAAATGGCAGTGACCAGAGCGTATGAGACGGTCACTTACCACGACTGTGGTACTCCCTGGTTCCGGAGCCTACCATAGGCTTTAAATTGGTACCACGGGAGACATACAAGCGAACAATTAGACAATCAGTATGTGTACTAATAGCTTATGCTAATAGTCACACCATCTGATAGATATATATATTCCAAGCCCCACATGTATGTCATTGGGTAGGCCCTTCGGGAGCTTCGTGGTGGCTGTGGTTATACCCAAAGTTACGCGGGTACGAGTTTGGATGAGCTCGGGTGTGGTAATGCACTAAATCATTACCGGGTGCCGGGCCCCACAGACCGGCAGAGGTTTTAAATCGGCCTCGACGATACCTTACGTGGAATGTCCACACCATGCATATGGCTTCCAAAGGTACAAACGCCACGGCTTGGTAACCCGGAGGCACTGGACGCCGGTTGTCGTCATATAACAGAAAAGGTACATTCACAGAGTCTGTACTTGCAACCCCGTGCGGGATAGCCCGCCATGGACTTAAGCCAACACGGCAGGCGTCCATGTAAAGCACATAGAGGCATCTGTGGGAATCACGATTACATGACAACGATATTCCCCACTAATACAGATGTTACCAATGTCTGATAGACACTTGAAAATATTTAAATGAAATTCTATAAGAGTGGTAATAAGGTCGCCCTGGAAATTGTGGAAAATAAGCGTTGGACATTATGAACCCCTTGAAAATGTACGTAGAAGAAAACTCACGAAGAAAATGAAATGTAAGGTGACTTGAAAACGGAATTCAACAATTATCGACTCTTCTTCGATTTTACTAGATTTACCAGTTAATTGTTTTCAGCAATACTGTTGTTGCTGTTATTGTTACTGTTGTTTTTGGCCTTGGTTGCTACGGCCCTCGACCTCCTTATCGGAGATGCAGTAATTGTCCTTTTGCTTTTGCAGTATTGCCACCCATTTGCAGTATTTCTTCTCCCATTGGATAAAATATATCCAAATAAACTTCTCCGATCTGCCAATATTTCCGCAATTTCCATTTTTTTTTTTTTTTTTGATAGATTGCTTTTACAGCAAGGTTATTATTCTTGTACAAATATCTCAAAAAATTTCAAAGAATTTACAAATTCAATAATTTTTCATCAATAATGCAAAACATCATTATATTTTTCATCTTCTTCTTCTTCCTGAAGAACATTGAATAGGCTGAAATATATGCCATCTGGTCAAACGTAGTTCGCTGGACATAATTCCCACGGTAATGCTTGACAACGCAGCAGTTCAGTGACTGCAATTATTTAATTTTTTTAGAAGAATAAGAACATTATTCTTCTTTTATCAAACCTCATTTATTTCACGGTCACGGAAAACTATATCGGCAACTGCTCTTGATTTTCTTTTCGATGAAGTAGTCACATTGATTGAAGAACGAGTCGGGAAGAAGGAAGAGGACTAGAGACCTTCTCTTGAAGCGGTATACGATACAGATTATCGTATACAGCGGTATACGATACATTACGATACACAAACCGAAAATTATTATTAAAAGAATGATTACTAATATCAAAGAAATTGTTGTTAAAATAAAGATTGCTATTTCAGCAACCGTCCCATCCTTTAAAATGCCTTTGGACACCACACATAAAGACTTCATTGTCTTTAATACGAAGTGATTTTTTAAATGATTTTTTTGAAACGCGTGATCAAAAAGGTCCCGCAAAAGGTCAAATGTGGTGACGAAACTAAAGCAAATACCACAAACATCTATAAAGACGCCAACAAAACAATGAAGGAGATAAAAATGTAGTCTTTAGTAAAGGTCAGCAAATGCTAACAGAACAATCTTGCAATTGAAATGTTCGAGAACCTTCAGAGGTCGACAACGCGAATGGTTATTGGAGTAATGGATTAAGTCGATTAAGTGGAGCGTACTCTGCGCTAAATTCTATAGAATTTCTGTAAAAGTTCTAGAAAACAAAAGAATGGGACAAAAATATTAAAAGATGTGAAAGAAATAAAAACAATATATATTTAAAAATGCGGTCGAATAGTATGAGAATGACATATGAAAGAGCAAGATGTATTTCATTTTCTGTTTTAGCCACAACATCATTTTTCATCAACAACAATCAACTGTCTCCGCGGTGACAGTCACAGAGCGCAAATGGTACGAACAAACAATAATGGCAAATTTTTCAGGCTTTTATTATATGTCATAAAAAATTGTACTTTTCCCTTTTTTCTTTCTCTTTCTTCTATTCCCTTTCATTTAAATTTTCTGTTTTGAAACCTAACCTAACCTAACCTCGTGCATTTCCTCGCCGTGCTAGAAATCAGCTAGACGATATATACATGTAAATACTTGTGTAAGTTTGGCGTGTGGGTGCGCTCCCAATAGGAAAAAGGAACTCATAAAGATTCCCTTAACCCCAATTAGCGTCTTCTACTGTCTTCCAGTGGATGTTCAATTGTTAATCAGATTTATGGTCGGTAAAGATTTATGACTATCACAAACCAATTATGAACATCAAGACCAAAACATTCCCAGTACAATGAACAGTGAAGGTACCATAACTTGGCAAACTAATGTACTGATAGACCATCCACATACAGCATTTGGAGAATGTCACGACTCACCAACGGCAGAACAGCTCGGAATAAAAAAAGTCACCGGTCGAGTAGAAAAGAAATTTTACTGATACGGTTTATTCCACGATATAGCCAAATATGTAAGAGGATGTACCAATTGTCAGCGATATAAAAAACACCACCTTAAACCAACCGGGCAAATTCAAGCCGAAATAACAAAAATTCGTTGGAACACAATTTCCGCGGGTTTCATCGGACCAATTTCAAAAATTAAGCACGGCAATAAGTTTATATTAGTTTTCCAGACAAATTTTCGAGATGGGTAGAATTAATACCCCGCGGGCAAAAATGTCAACATATGGATAAAGCATTCTGCAAAATAATTTCAGCCCTTTCCGGCTTCCCAAAAATTTTAATCACGGAACACGGAATACAATTCACCAGCAAAAGTACTTAAAAGTACATATAACAGCAACATAAACTCCACAAGAAAATCTGACCGAATATGCGAACTCAAATCACATTAGCATAATCTTCAGAAAACAAACGAGGAAGCAGCAAATTTCAGCATATCTGAATCAACTGACTATGTCCAGCATTCCTAATTCACGGGAATAAACCCCGTTTTGCGACAAATCTCTACGATGAAAACACTCCAGATAAAGGTCAAACTGAATATAGTCCAAAGGAAAAGGCAAATAAACTGAGAGAAATGAGTTTAATCGTATATGTGCCCCTATAATCTCTAAACACATTTATGCGTATGTCCTTATAGATTTCCTCGACTATAATAGCATGAGCAGTTTAAAGCTGTGAAAATGTCGCTTATTTACACGTAGATGTGTAGTGTACACGAGATGAGATAAGATGAGATCATGAATAGTTTAAATTTCAATTATCATTCTTCGGAAGATAATAAGATGAATTTAATCTTTATCAATCAACAATTTCAGGACCCTCTTATACGCCCAGACATTAAAAAATACCTAAAAAAGGATATATTACAAGAATAAAAAATGGTGTATGAATAGATCAAAATAATCGCGTTATTTAATTAGAGAGAAATCGATTCTGACAAAATTTCTCAAACGCTTGGCGTTTAGTAAAGTGTCGTAGCCACGATGTACTAATGCAATATTTTATAGTGATTTCGAATGCGAAATTTTCGTAATCTCAACTGATACCTAGGTAATTTATACCAAGGATACCTAAGTAAAATTTAAAAATATTTGGCTCGGACATTTCACAATCGCTTTCGTCAAAAAGCAGAAAATTGATTAAGATGTTTAAGGTTTAAAATTGACAAATAAAATTTTCCTTTGTTCGAAAAAAAGAAAAGATTAATGTCAAACGATTACGAAATTAACCTAGGTTAAATCTACCAGAAAAAACTACGACTCCAGAATTACTGATTTATTTAACTGATTATAAATTTCAGGGCGCAAATATTTATTAACAAAAAATTAAAGGGCACTAATGATTATAATAATAACCCCTAGAAACTAGAAACTAGAAAACTTTAACCACCACTCACACTACATTCAACCCATTAAGTGTTTAATAAGAGCAAATCTATAAAGGAAGATCTGTAATACAAACAAAAAAGATCAAATACAAATAAAAATTACCCTAAATAGTTGATGTGCAATAAAAGCCATCATGAGAACTATTTAAACAAAAGACTAGTATAAAATTTCAATTAATTTTTTTGTAAAGAACAAAAATTCACGTAGACAGTTTAATTTAATCGGATTTTCTGGAAACGCGATCAATTTCTTTGCAAATTTATTCTTTGCAAGTTAATTAGATAAAGATAACCCTCACCTACCTCTAGTTTAAAATTACGAAAAATTTTATAAGGCACTCATTAAATATTATGCCGAAATTCTGACCTCCTGAAATTACCTCCAGTTTCCTGAACACGCATAGCACACAAACCTTGAAAAAAGATCAGAAAAATATTTATAATTCTTATCAAATCATTTTGAAAAATCTATATTAAATTTAAAGGAATTGCATAACAATGAGACAAACATCTTCATTCTCTGATGGGTCTCCGTTACTGAATGTCGATGCCACAACAATCAAAAGAGATTCATGTTCAATGGATGAAATACCGTAATCGGCCAACCAATAGATCTGAACAAACGACTCGGAAAGAAATGAAAATGAAATATATTCCATAAAAAGATTAAAAATTAAATAAATTACGATAATGCTTGTTCTTTTCTTTGACAATAAAAATTCCTTTCAAAACGATATCTGAGGGTAGACCTTTATTAAATAAATCCGTTTCTGTAAAGAATCTTTTTTTCGTGGCAGAAGATGAGGCAATGTTTCAGATTTACATAAATCAATCATTCATATTGATAAACCCTGACTTGCAAATAGCAGAGAGAGAGAGAGGGAAATGGGTATTATGAGACGAAAAGTTTTCAAGGACTGTTTTTTAGGATTATTGCTTACTGTTATGTTTTAAAGGATATTCAGGCGTTCATTCACTCTGAAATTTAACAAAATTTTACTGCCACGGCCGAAGAGTTTCGTTGTAAATTTCACTGGTCTGTTTAAGGAAAAAATAAAGAAAAACATACGATTAGCTACCACCCTAAGAGATCTGATCTAATTTCCGGCGTAGGTACTACATTATTCCAATAACCCCTGACAGTGAGAGCAAGCTGTCTTGCTGTCTCAGCGGAGTCTTTTAAACTACCAAATTGTCATTGCCATCGCATTGTTGGAGACAAATAATCGGAAGTAGGTAATACGAGGAGCCCAAATAGGAAAATTCAATTTATAATTTTCCTTCCCCCGACTTTCACACTTCGTCCACAAAGAGTGCCTCTAGAGAAGATATTTACGAAGGTTAAATTCTCAATTAAGATTCAAATAAAACCAAGAAAAGAACAAAAAATAAAAATTTTATAAATTGAAATTACCTCGGATCATTATATCTCGCATGGAAAGAGGGTCAAAATTTGTTTTATAACTAAAGGTTTTATTAGCTTTGTTTCTTGTTTTGATTTCAGTCAATAAACCAATTTGAACCTACATTTCTCCACCTACGACCCCGCCTACGTAACAATACTGTCATACGGCTACTTCTGCTACTGTTTTTGTTATTGCTGCTTAATATGTATATTCTTGTAATCCACTTAAAGGATAATTATATACGATTTATGTGTACGCATCAAAGAACAGGATGCCACGCGCCTCACTTGCACATCCACTCAGATAGGCACACGTAGGAACACACACATACACACGCGCACACATGCGTAGCTGAGTTTGCAAATAGGTTTCATACAATTCTAACATCCTCAGCATCACGCGCGAAACGAGAAGCTCCAAGTGAATCGACACTGTTTACATAAAATGTTTAACATACTCATACGTGTATTTAACATAAGCCACACAGATTATCTTCATGTGAACATAACAGCAACAACAGCAACATAGGTATTACCTAGAAATTTATTTGAAGTTAAATATTCGTTTAGGTTTCTTGCATTTGCTCTCACCACGCCCTTCTGCCACACGTGCATACACCAAACGAGATCCTGATGTCAGAAAATCAAAAACCAGAACGAATCTATGAAAAAGGCAAAGTATAAATATCGGAAAATATATTCAGACGTAAACTACGGTAAAGGGTCAGGAATAGGAAGTTGCCTTAGGATCAAAAAATTTTATTAATATTGGCAATCACAACGAACAACTCTATGCTATCGGGCGTTATGAGGTCCCAGCATTCGACCAGAAATTTATCAGATAAATCAGAAGATTATCTCATAAAATTAATTCAGTCTGTAACATTATTCTTACACCAGATTCTGATTCCGAATTGTTGTCTATTCTTATGCGAAACATCCTGTATATTTGTGAATAAAATCTAAAATATTTTCCAAAAGGTAAATAAATGAACTATGAAAAGCAAATAGAAAACCGTACGACACGATTACATGCTGAGAATGTTGGATCATAATTTATGATACTAATGACGTTTCAAGTAAGAGAAAAATAGAATTCAACAATAAAATGTTGATGCAAATGAAGAAACCAATGACTGGTTTCTTTCCAAAAACATTACGGAAAAGTTGCCGCTTACGGTATTTAACGTTTTAATATTTTTTCTCTCTGACATCGAAGAGCATTTAATATGAGATGAAATGGATATATCATTAATGAATTTAGCAGAGCATTCTAATATTTATTATGCGATCTAAAGACGTAAAAGAGGTAAACAATGGAATAGAAAATCAAAATAATAAAGGATAATAATGAAGAAGCAGGAGCAAGAATTAATGGCGTGAATGATTAACGATGATAATTTCCCGAACAGCAATGAATGAATATGAGAATTAATGGTTTTTATCAATTTAAATCCTGGCGAAGAAAAATAGAGTAAAGGAAAGAAACATAAGAGGCATAAAAATCATTGAGAACACAAAACTCGATCGAAGAAGCAGTAAAAAATTTCCCGTGAAAACGCGTTGAAAATTATTACTCCCACGTTGATTGTTAAGGAATAATATTTTTTCAATAAACACCGCAGAATTTCTGTCGACTACGATCGAAAGAACTGAAAAAGCAGAAATAAGGCATACACACACAAACACACACACACGCAAACACAAACACAAACACAAATGCACAAACAAATGCAAGGACAAATACACAAAAAGACACACACACGTGCGCACACGCACTTACACACAGACAAGATACACACATAAATCTGAAGAACAATAACTACTAAAATGTTAAAAACAACAATAACTGCTATTAACTAACTATTACAATATAACAACTTGAGGAACGACAAAAGCACATCAATAACTACAAACTCACCTAAATTTCGATTTATTTTTCGGTTTTGATATTAATGTTTTGTCACTATTTGTCAATGGAATTTTATAGGCTAAAAATAATACTGTGGTACAATTTTTTTTCGAAAAAGTTTGTCTGTAATTTTAAAAAGCAATATTGATCCGGAATGAAATTTTTTATATTTCAAATATTTATTTTTCTTTTATTTTCTAATAAAAACAATAAGATCTAAAACGAAATATTTTTCAAATTATAAAGAGGAATAAAATTATTCATCACAAGTATCTGAATTTCGAAAAAGTTTGAAAAAGTTTTTTTGAAAAAGAATTTATAAAAAATTTTATATATTTAGAATAATATACTGCAAGGCAGGGGGATTAACAAAAATGTTAACTTGAGATCAAGGTACGTATCTAGGATGACTTTTTTCTATTCCATTAACTATTCCAAACACAATCATGGCGGTTTTTTAACGAGATGCAATTAACGGGACCATTCCATTTCCTTAAAGAATGCACAAAACCAGGGCATCGAATTTCGCTCAAAGAAAGTTTTTCTTCTAAATTCATAATGAATATTTCATTTCCGTCATGTACGCAAATGCATTTTCATATTTCTGGCGGGCATATGCACTTCTTAGGCTGGGACTTTCATTCAATAAGCTCCATTAATTAATAATTTTGATTGATTGACTGATCCTTCGCTTTGGAAATCTTCGGGTGTTTTCCATATATTGCAGGAAATGCTCTTCTTCTGTGATTTGGAATTTGTAAATCTTTGGGCTTATACTATAATCGATATCTCTGTAGTTTGGAGTTTATTAATCTTTGGATATATCCGGATTCAAAGGCAATATCTTCTAAACTATGCAGGCAATTTACCCTCGATATAAGAGCAAATCCCAAAGATTTTGATAAAACCATTTTTGGTCATGAATCACCGTGTATGGATCACAAGGGTAGCCCACACCCGCGGCACACTATGACCAGCACACCTTTTATGACATTTTCTATAGAATTATGAAGCAAGTTGTGATAAAAAATCACCCTGGGCCAACCTGTCCAAATCCACCGCCAATTTCGGCCAAGACCTTACTTCCTATGGAAGTATTTTTCAGCATGTTGTATTTTAGTTCCTATAGGATTCTGATAAAAGGATAACCCACACCCAAAGTCCATTATATTCAAGATCCTTCTAACTGTATTTCCATAGAATTTTGAAAAAAACTTCGTGAACGCAGCAGAGGTAGGTGAAAACCATCGCTCACTATTTCCAAAATCAAGTCACATTTCCTAATGATTTCTGAAATGAAAGAACAAGAGAGATATGTGTTAATTACCATATATCCCAACAATTACTCAATAACAATTATTCAACAATTATTCAATGGCCCACACCCACCGCCCACTATGTCCAAAATCCTTTTCACGATCTTTTCGATCGAGTTATGACAAAAAAAATTTTGATACAAAATCACCTTGTATGATACAATACCCATACATGTACTCATAAATGATTAGAGAAAACAAAAAGATTATACATGCACTATATGCAATAAACGTTCCTAACAGCTAAACTGCTCTTTAATCGGAATCGTTCCATACGTGTGGTTCCTCGGTGCCTCCAGATACGTTAATTGATGACATATACGAATTGATGCCATATCCGGATTGTTGGATTTCTCTTTACTTTTTAATATTTTTAAAAAACAGTGAGGCGAAATTATTTTCATTTTCGTTTGTATACATTAGGTGTGTGTTCGGCGCTAACTTAAACGGCTCTACGCTCATTTTCCTACACAAAAATTTTCATAAGCTTATATGCGCGACAAATAAATACGCACGTTCACTGCATTACTGGAAAGCTTATTAACGCGCGGACTATTATTTCAATTCAATGAAAAATTAAATACTCCTTTAGCAGACATAGGAATATAAACTTAATTATTTTTGAATTTATTAATGTAGTGTTAGATTGTCTACCTTCTAACAGATATCCAAAATGTATAACGTTCAAATAGGTCGCTAATAATTCGAGATCGAATGCACTATATTTGGTTTCTGCGGGCGTAAGTTTCTTTGAAAAGAAAGCTAATGGTTCTGTTGTATTCTTGTAAAATTGATTTAGGACACCACCCACGGCGGTATTTGAAGCATCAACCTTTAAAGGCAATTTCGCATCTTTGTTGAAATGTTCAACATTATTTTTGATGCGAATCTCTTCTTTATACCTTCGAAGGCAGTGATTACTTCCTCCAAATGAGTGTTCTGTCCTTTCGTTTTGAAGTTCTGTTAATCATAATATATTTTTTCTGCTAGTTTAGGTATGTACCTGTGGTAGTAATTTACCATTCCTTTTTTACGCGGATATATTTCCTGGAACTAGTTCCGAAGAGTGGAGGATAGTTCCGTATCCGATCCCTATCCGGAACTGTTAAGCCCAACCCTACTTCACATCCAAGTCTAGCAAATAATAGGTTTTGGTCTAAATCACTTAGAAATAAAGCCAAATTGTTGGTTTTATCCCATGTGATAAATAGTTTTTCCAATTCTCCAAATCTAATGACAAAATTATTATATTGAAATGAGTGAAAAATAGGTTTGTGTTCATAAAACATTATGGCAACGAAAAATTGCACTCAATTCACAGTCCTGTTTTCCAGAAATCCTGCAAAACAATTAAATATTTTTGAATTAATTTTAAAATTAATTTCAATTTTACTGAAAAAGTAATCGCGCCTGGATTTTTCGTAGCGAATTTTTGTAGCGAGTTTTAAGCCCTTTAATAGCCAAGTGGTTACAATTCACCCTAAGCCTCTTAGGGATCAATCCACACGCATAATCAAAAACAATTTAAGCAACTAATCAACACAATTTGCACGCAGTTGCACCCACACACACATGCGCGTACACACATACACACTCATACTATCAAATTGCACCGATTTGTGTCAGATAAATTCCTGCAGCCAATTTTTGTCGACATGTACCCGAGTGTTGTCGCTGTAAATTGTATCCCGCCGACATGGAAGAGCTTGTTAGAAACAGCTGGTAAAGTATGCTAACGTAATCGCAATTCTTCAAACCAGTCATGCCTGGAGCAATAAATTATAGAGAAAATGAGTTTAAAAGGAATTGGAAAGGAAAATTTAGAATGAAGTGTTTCGAATGGTACGAATTCGAAATTGAATAATTTCAAAGAGAAAATGTGTAAATTCTTAAGAAAACTGTTGCTAAAGAGAATGTAATAATAATATGATAATTATAATTAGTATGTAATTACGGAATAATTTTTATGATTTTTTAATAAATTTTAAATAATTTGGAAATCTTTTGGATAAATAGGAATATTAAATTTATTCCTTAAATTATTTAACATAAATTAATAAAACATTAAAGAAGTTCAGCAAATTTATTTTCAATTTTGGATTTACCTTCTAAATTACTTTCTCTTAATGTTTTCAGTTTTTTACATTTTTTTATATATGTTGTATTTTCACCTTTGTTTAGCTTTACAACAAATGCATTTTCATATTTGCATCATATAGATAATATTTGTTTTTATCTCCGTTTGTTTTTGTAAAAATTATATTTTTATAACTTTATTATATTTAATGAATGAAATTATTTCTATATTTATTTGTTTGTGATTATATATATTTTATATTTTTATTACAATTATTATACTTTTTCTTAAATATGTCGCACACCCAACGAGATAAGGAGATACTCACTTATTTCTTTCTTTGTAAGGCACTCAATGAAGCATGATCGTTATAGAAAACTATATATATTCTTGACCAGAACGACCTCTTAAATCGATTTAGGTATGTCCATCTGTCCGTCTGGTTATCTCCCTATCGGTCTGCAGAAATCACAATTACCATTCACAATCACAATCACAATCACAATTGACATAAGTATTCTTTGTCATTATAGACTGTTTGGGATTAGAAAATATGAAAATCGTCCGTGTACCACGCCCACTTTTCATAAGATAAAATTGTAAAATCCCATTCAGTCTGTGTTTAAATTTTGAAGCTGAATTGAGCTAATTTATTTGGTCGCGATTGTAGTGTTGGACGTTATAAATCCACGACATCCATCCACTATTTTACTATGCCATGTGTGGATCTTTTTGAGACAAATTGTGTTGAAGGTTAATTAGTAGATCTAAATTAACGAAGGAACGTTAAACTAAGTATTAAACTAAATACATTTGATGAACACCTTACGATATTTTTAAAGATCCCTGAAGAAATGCATCTACAAGTATTTTCTCTCAAGAAATAATATATCAGAACTCCTGTGTATAAATGTAAAGAAATTCAAATAAAAATTCTGTATGGAAAATAAGGACAGCAAAATCAATTTGACAGTTCGTAATAAAAATAACAAATATATATGTCTACAATGAATGTATTTGATAAGCGAAATAAGAGTTTTAGCCGGGGCTGCTTTACTGTTGCGTCTGATTCCGGCGTGACATGTTTGCTGCCGCTGACGTTGCGAGGTTGTGACTTAGACGAAAATTGCTGTCATAAAAAATAATATTAAAAAATTGACCATAAATATCTGACCTCAAGTCACCCCTTTCCACTGAATGACCGCTTCTCAGCTTTGGCCAAAGCAAATCGCTTATACAACCTGAGCATTATTATCGATAAAGCGAATTTTGCTGGCGGATTTTATTTCAAGGAAACTAATAGAACAGTAACAAGTTCAACAACAAGAAGATTAAAGAACACCGTGGCAAATGTGTCTCGAGTCCTATATCCTTGAAATATGAATCCTAAAAATATTCTACAAAACTTCTTTAGATTTGTGTAAATTTCGAGTTTTGGATGCTTCCAAAAATAGAACGACCTCTTCTAGATTTTACCACTCCTAGAGCAGTAACGGAAGAAAGGTATTATGCGTTTACTATCATACATCCTTCCATTTATCCAGGAATATTTCAGAAATATCAAAAATTCGAAATAATGAAAAAAATCATTTTCTAAAAATAATTAATAAATATTTATGTATTATTTTATTAAAATAATTGCTTCAAATAAAACTCACATGTCTTTGCGGCTTTAAGTCATTTGTGAGACATTAATTTAATTCTGAAAATAGTCTGGCATTTCTGAAAATTTCATTTTCAGAATACATTTCGGTTAATCGAGACTTATAAAATTCTGATTTCAAAAGTCACGTAATGTACAAGTACTTTTTAATTTATTCAAACGCAATTCATTAAATACGTCCAAACGAGAAATACATGACATAGACAAATCTCATAACTATGAGCACATATTCTGTTTTCATTTTTGTTTCTATTTGTAATAAATATTTCAAAAATTCACGTCTATATTTCTTTTGTTATAAAATCTTCATATTTCAATTATTTTATTAATTTTATAATGTTTATTTCTATATTGATTTATATTATTATTGTTCTCTATTAGTAAAGCGCTAGGTTAAGATCTCAGATTATTTTTCACAAAAAAACTTATCCTTTCCACAACAAAAAACGGTTTTCTTAATTCTTCTGTGACCATTAATCACAAACATTCTTGACCTTTCACTATCTTGCGTGTAATTTCCAATTTCCTTCGTATTCTACAAAACTGTTTGGCAGAAATTGAACCGTCTCATGGATGTTGGAAAAATTGAATCATACTGAATTCTTAAACAAAACCAACAAAATTGTAGGTGTGAAAGTATTTCTAAAAGGATTCCATTAATAATGAAATAGATAAAAAATGGTGTCTCCAAAACCCACAAAGCTTAACAAAACTCATCAAATCTATAAAAAAATTCCTGACAACAGAAGAGACTGGCGAAATGCTTTTTGACAGTGCCAAATTATCGAATCCTCGGTAATGCGTAAAGAATTCAGATTTATTTGTCGATTTTTTTTCGGAAGCAAGTAAATGTGGATGCCAAAAATTAAATAATTATCGTATGTTATGCAAATATTTACATTAAGAACATTAAAAACATTAAATTCGACTAATAAAAATTATCCCACTTTGGATTACTTAATACTATTTTCAAGATTAATTCCCTTTGGTAATCGAAATAGGATAATGTCCATTAATCAAGATCACCAAAGGCAAAATACCCCAATCGTTGCCTTCCTATAGTTTTACGAAATCCTAAATGAAAAAAAGGAAAAATTAATACCTTTGTTTGTTTCCAAAACAATCTTCTCTTCCTCCCTAGCATCACCCACTCCAATATCTTACTCTGTCTCTTCTCTTGAAATGAATTCTCAAATTCGCTAACCGGAAATGTGAATGGTCTTTCAGGAAGGAGCTCAAGAAGAATTGTAAACATTTATCATACACACGAAGAGTGTATAAAAATAATTGATTGAACAAATCAATTGAACTGAATGCGTAAGAAAAATCGTAATGCACTCGGTATGTTAGGGTCAAAAGCCTCTCGTACGGTCACTAAACAGCTGGGATCGCTTCGAATAAATTTGGTTGAATTTCAGTTTTGAAAATGGAATAGTTCACCATTTCAATAGATTTGATTGTCCATATTAATTTAAAACCAAATAAAAAACAACACATCGCTTGAAGGATACTATTCATTATATAAGTATATATCTTTTAGTAATATATTTTTTGCCAGTTTTCGAAAATATATTATCAAAATGTAAATCTTTACAACCATTAATTTATATTGAAAATATATTCCAAATACACTACTTGTATAAAACGAAAAATTTCCCATATTCTCAGTACTCCTACGATACGAAACGACAGATACGATACGATAGATATGATACGAAAGAAACTCGGGACACTGTCATTTTTATAAATATCCTTTATTTTTTATATCCTACTCCAAATCATATTTTGTTCAATTTCATTCCCTCGGTTCACCAAAATCAAGATCTATTCAAATTATACCCTCTCCTGAACTAAACATTCACCGGATCTTCGATTACATTTCCATCGATTTGCTTATATCCGGCAAAAGGTATCAATTGGTAATTGCAGATACGATAATCATGACGACCATCTGTCCATCTGAATTCACAACGAACTCCCGTCGTATCATCAAACGTTAGCGGAAATTGTAAAATGTTAATAAATAAAATATAGATAAAGAACAAATACACGATTTTATTCGCAATAGTCGTTACAACCAAATATAAAAAGGTGTACTTCTTACACATGTTTACATCAAAATCTTTACATTCGTTGGACATTCTATTCTATTATTGTTTTCCTTTTGTATCTGAGTGAACTGTAGTGTAGGTGTGAGCAGATGTACGATTTGTGTGTGTGTATACTTTACTTCTGCTTTCAAAGAATGTTTGGGAAAATTGTATTAGAAACTTTGCAATCATTTTACAGGTCAGAATATCTTTAATTTATAGACAATTGTTTCGGTGTAAACACTATGAAAATGATTTTTGTTGGGTGACATATACTTCTAAGTATTTTTAGAAAATTTTTATCGAGAGCAATGAGTGAGAATAATGAAACTTGAAGCAATCGACCGAAGCTTATACTTGTTATGAGGAATTAATTGCTCTCCGAATAAGTTTATACTATTTTTCGAGGCTACTTCGTCAACATAAATTATTATAAACCTCTGAAATTACCTTGACACTCCGAAACTCATAACAAAATTTTAAAATATAAGTTTTCATAGTTTAAATTATCATTGGTTAAAATAGAAAAGACAATTGAAAAGTTCGATATCAAAAATTTATGGACAAATTTTCTTTTGTCGTCGGTAGATGGTTCTAACATATAAAAGAATTCACTATTTGCATCCCTGGCAAAGTTATCGACTCGCGTTAATTGTCATTATGAAGAAAATTAAATATCGTGCAGTAATAAAATATCTCAATCAGTAATGAAGAAAGAATGATGAATGGAAGGAATATTTCAATTGGATTAGGTAAATTAGTAGTGAAACCCTAAATTCTGTAGTGAAACCCTATTACTATATCCACATGATCTATGCTGCCTGCATAGCCTGAGTGCAAGCTTTCCATACGAAAAATATTTCGGATGTCTGAAAATCACTTTCTGATCGATTTTAGCGCATCAAAACTATGACGGGAAGTCATCAATTAACTTTCAGGGGGATTGATCAGTCTTGTGACATATCGTCCAAGGGAGTGTAAAAACTTATTACTTGGGTTACGACATGAAAAATCCAACCGGAGTGATAAGTCTCTCCCATCTTGATAACACCAAAAGCGCTATAAACCTGAAACATGGAAATTTTGGAATTATATCGATTTGTTTGGAAACTACATAAAAAAATAATCTTGGCTTTCCGTAAAAAAACGTAAAAAGGTGCCCGGAAAATTAACGACGATTGTGTAAGGTCAGTAGATTGAATGAGAGTTTGATTGAATGTAAGAGCATTAGTTGACCAAATTCCAGTAATAATGAGCTTTTTATTTGGCCAAAAGCAAACTGTTGCTGCCCTTTTAAACGTCTAAATAGAATTCGACATAAATGATCATAATTTCTATATAAAATGGCACCACACACTACTTATCATAAGTCGTGTGAATTAGGGTTGCCAATATATATATATATATATATATATATATATATATATATATATATATATATATATATATATATATATATATATATATATATATATATATATATATATATATATATATATATATATATATATATATATATATATATATATATATATATATATATATATATATATATATATATATATATATATATATATATATATATATATATATATATATATATATATATATATATATATATATATATATATATATATATATATATATATATATATATATATATATATATATATATATATATATATATATATATATATATATATATATATATATATATATATATATATATATATATATATATATATATATATATATATATATATATATATATATATATATATATATATATATATATATATATATATATATATATATATATATATATATATATATATATATATATATATATATATATATATATATATATATATATATATATATATATATATATATATATATATATATATATATATATATATATATATATATATATATATATATATATATATATATATATATATATATATATATATATATATATATATATATATATATATATATATATATATATATATATATATATATATATATATATATATATATATATATATATATATATATATATATATATATATATATATATATATATATATATATATATATATATATATATATATATATATATATATATATATATATATATATATATATATATATATATATATATATATATATATATATATATATATATATATATATATATATATATATATATATATATATATATATATATATATATATATATATATATATATATATATATATATATATATATATATATATATATATATATATATATATATATATATATATATATATATATATATATATATATATATATATATATATATATATATATATATATATATATATATATATATATATATATATATATATATATATATATATATATATATATATATATATATATATATATATATATATATATATATATATATATATATATATATATATATATATATATATATATATATATATATATATATATATATATATATATATATATATATATATATATATATATATATATATATATATATATATATATATATATAAGAGATAACAGTACCGCCTTTCTCATAATATAATACAAGTTTGCTGGCCCGCAACTGTTATTACCCGTTATTAGAGTAAATTTGGACCATCAATTAAGAATTGCAATGCAGCTTTAACTTTTACTGCAATATTTGCTTTGATAAATCCTAAAAACATTTAACAATGCATTCATATCAAAATACAAAGACTTCTGTGGACTTTCTTTAAAAGTCCAATCTATAATGTCGACAGACTTAGGCAGAGCTTAATGGATGAGCGCACAGCAGAATATAAATCTATTTCTCAAGGTAATCTAAGCATCTACGGCTGCCTACAAAGGACCCTAACGTTGAAATTATTTTTAAATAAGACAAATCTAGGTAAGTTGGCAACCCTAATGTATATTCATTCAATACAAAAGTGTTAATTGCAATACACGCAAAAATATAAAAATTTATTTATAATAAAGTTGGCCTTACAGTTTTTCTGCTAAACTCTTTTCTAAAGGCAAACAAAATGTTGTTGCCTCTTAATGCTACAGTTGGTATTTGTGTCATGTTATTTAGCGAATATTTGTGGGCACTATTAGTGATTTTAAATACTGTACATGTTTATTAATGTCTTTCGTATGCATGTTTGGCATAAATGAGAGGAATAATTGGTTTGTAATATTTTTAATTACCGTGTCTTTCCTAATTAGTTCAATATTTACGAAGGAAAAATTTAATTCCTTTAAATAGCTGCTTCTCAGAAATTATATAAAAACCTACGGAATCCTCTTTCTTTCGGGTCACAATTTTAAAATCATTCGAATAAGAAAACTTGCTTTCAAATTAATGAAATTGTCCTTGACGCTAACCGCAATATCAAAAAGAGTCATAACACGATAAAATCGACTCTCACAAAGCCGGCAAAATACGAAGAACGCACCTGAGGTTTCCTTTGTTTGTGACATATTTGATACGATTGTAAAGGGTTTCGAACGTGCTACTGGTTTTGGGTATGTACCGACAATAGAAAACTTAAAAATAGAAATACCAAAAGGGTTATGATGAAGAGAAGAAAAAGAAAATGAAAAATATCTGAAGAAATTAAGATGATAAAACGTTGACAAAAATGACTGACTTTGAAATGAATTTATGATAATTTCAGTTCGAATTAAATTTTTAGGCGAGCGCTTTACTTTCAGAAAACAGATCCTCTTCAAAAAAGTACAATTAGGTAGTTTTATTAGGATTATGTTACGAATCATATGATCCAAAAGTCGCCATGCCGAAAGACTCTAATATAACAGAAGGGGGATGCTTTTAATTTTCGAAAATCTGAA
This sequence comes from Physocephala rufipes, assembly GCA_963966595.1. Lineage (NCBI taxonomy): Eukaryota > Metazoa > Arthropoda > Insecta > Diptera > Conopidae > Physocephala > Physocephala rufipes. Next base: position 19,168,604 of record OZ016502.1, on the reverse strand, counting down.
ATCTTCCTTCTATTTCCATATTTTTCATTAGATTTTATAGAAGGGAATTTTATCGCGTTGCATTTTTTGAGTGAGACTTTGCGAGGGGGTACCATTTAGTACATTTTTTCTTTTGTGAATTTCGTTTTTATTCGTGTAGAGGAGAATGTTGTTAAACATGTTGTTCTAAAGAGTGTCTTATTTTTTTTATTTTTTTGCTAACTTTTTATTTGTTTATGTCTTTGTTGATTCGCATCCGGAGTTAAAAAAGCAATTGAGAAATTCGAATACACTTAGGTCAATGGGCCCATTGTGAGCCTCCAACCTGGAGGAAAGAATAAACTTAAATAAACACAGAATAAACTTAGAAAAACTTTATAAACCCCGTTGCAAGGGGAAATCTTTTAGTTATATTAATTTAGTCATTGAATTCTCCAGCGTTGTTCCACTAAATTCATGGCATTCGCGAAGATAGTGTTCTAAAATTTCGGGCTCTTATAGGCAAGATACACAGATTTCTGCCCCCCCCCAATGAATTTTGGAGAATTGCCACGGGAGGTCGTAGTGCACCGTTAAAGTACATACTATTATCCTTCTTTTTTCCTCAGCATCCTTTGAAGAGTTTGTAAGGGACAACATTTCTGGCAACGTTTTGCCCTGGATACACTAGACCCTTAGAGGTTACTAAATAATCAAAATTGTATTTTTGACCGAGCAAACTTACCTGTTTCAGACCCTGCTAGACGTATGAAAGTCAAAAGCTCCAAAACTAATAGGTGTTTCAGACCTCACGCAGCGCAGTTAGAGAACGAACAGGAATAACGAGCATGGCACAACATCTTTAAAAGCATGTAAATCTACTTATCAACTTTTATTTTCGGTGGAACAAGTTGAGTGGGTGGAATTCCCCGGTTGTGTCCGGCGAGGGTTTTCAATTCTGTTCACATCTTGGTAAACCAGTCTCTCTATTGTACCCGGCAAGAGTTGAAAACTCTCCAAAAGCCAAGTTGAAGAGGATAAAGTGGGAGTTTTCTATGTTGTGTCCCACTGTCGGAAGCGGCTCTCACTGCTCCATTTGTATCTCTTTTCGTTTTCCATTTCCCATCCTCCATCCTTCTCTCACTCTCTTATACTGGTAAGGCCCATAACATGTCAATATCATCTGTTGTTTCCAGTTTGCGAGAGCTTAATTCTGACCAACAAAATTGAAAGGACCGTTCAAAGCCGTTGACGGTGAAAGTCTTACCAACGCCGTTTTGAAAAAAGTACGGATGAATGATACCGCCGGCCCAAAATCTTTACCAAACAGTAACTTTTGTGGACGCATTGCCCACTGGTGAACCTCGTGTGGGTTGGGATCGTCCCATATCCGGCAATTTTACTTATTCACATAACTTACTTACTCGTTTGGGCCGAAACGAACACTCATCTTGGTAATAAGGTCTTATCACTTGGACGTACTGCTCAATACTGTAGCTTGCCACAATGATTTGGCATTACAGGCTGAATTACAAGCACTAGATCTACCACACGCCGGCTAAACAACGTGATCGCGACAGACTGGAAATATCGATTCACTCTTATTGGAAGACCCTTTATATGAAAATAGGGCTTAGGAGTGTTTCAATAAATATCGTTAAAGTTACTACATTAATTTTCTAAATGCGATAGTGTCGGTCCAGAGACAGAAGAGAAAACAGAACTTTGAACAGAAAAACAGCCAGATTTCTTATCCACACATATCATTTCTTTCTTTGTCTCTATCTCCCTTTATTTCTTCCTCACGTTTTTTGTCCTTTTGTTATGTTTTTTGTTTTGTCCTCTTTTTTCGTGCGTTTTGATGACAAGAAAAAGTTTCGACATTGGTAATGACTGGGATCACAGTATACGTAATTGAGTCTACTAAGTCTGTTTCATTTGTTACGTTTGTCGAACATGTTACAAATCGTCATACAAAACAGTACTCACTTGATTATATGTTTGTGTCAATCGCAGTGGTAAACAACTTCATTGCAATTCAATGCTTATAAAATACGATTACAACACACTCCAGTGTGCGCGGTACTGTGGCTTGGTTCATTCAAATAGTTCTTATTTCTTTAATTTAGTCAAAGTTCATTTAAGTTGACTTTAGTTGTTTTTACGGTTTTCATTATTTATTTTTAAAAGCTCCATCTCCGTTTAAAACCCTAACTAACTCGGACTCACTTTTTCATATTAAGCAAATCTGCTGAACTGTAAAAGACAAGCTCTGGGTTGAAACGCTTTGAATAATTTTTCATCTTGCATCATTTCCGAATTTTCTCCACAGGATATTTAATTGAAAGTCTGTTTAAAAAATTAAGGGTGAAACATTACTTAAACCGTATATCTAAATAGGAATCCAACCTGATGGCCAGCGTCAAGGACGATACATATTAAGATTAGATGTGCATATATAGAAATATATATTTCACATCGATTTGACTTGGTTCGATTTCAATCTATCTAGTCCATCTTCTTCCCTGGAACCTTCTCCTGTTCTTCCCGGAGGATCCGGAGGCTACGCTCTCGGGTAAAATATATGCCCTCTACTCATAATTTCAATCAATGCATCCGGCCAACGCAACGCAATTGATATTTCCACTTTTGCTCTTTGCCAATTTTGCTCCATATATTAATTCTGAATCTGTTAATTGATAATGCCCCGTGGTTTCTACACTCCGGCATACCTGTTTCCAGCGAGTGTCATGAACAGTACTCTCAAATCTGAATCATCAAAGAAGACGGAGTCAAACTCAATATTCCTCCTCTCACGTCGCTTCCATATCATTGAGGAACATTGACGTTAAATATTGATATAAAAAATCCTTTGCATGATCAAGAACTACAGTCGTTGTGGGGCTCTACCGGAAAGATAAAGGAGTTCATAACACTACTTAGGCATGTCGATTTCGAGCACGAGAGGATTTGAAAACAGTGAGAAAAACGAAGGATAGAAAAGCCAGTAAATGGCGTCAATGATGATTTCAAACTTATGCTGAATTTGAACGGAGATAACTAATTAGTTTCAACAGGAGAATGTGCTTAACAGAGAATGTTAGCAAGGGCTTCCATAATTTTCAGTTATTGTTAAGATTTTGTATGAAATTTGATTAAATATTTTAGAGCTTTTACTTAAAGCCTTCCTTTGGTGGACCATAATTTTCTAAATTTTAAGGTAATTTTCTAAATTTTATAAGATATGTCAACAAAGTCCATTAAGAAGGCATTGCACCAGATTTGAAGTGCTAATAATCATAAACATAAATGTAAGTACAATTAAGCTTAAATAATAATTTCATGAAATTTTATATAGAATTCAATTTGAACACACGAAATTCTGAAATATGATAATTCATTTGTGTCTTATTTTTAAATTCATTAATTTTGGCTAATTTAATTCGTAAAAAGTTCCCTTTTTGCACTACGAATTCATGCTTTTCTTCGCGTTGTGTAAAAAGTTCGCTGTATAATTCTATTTCGCATAATTATTTATCACAATTCAACTCAATTTAATTCCACAAAAGGTCAGATCTTGAGGTATATTCTACGGGGTTCATCTTCTTCCGTATTTACTTCATGAAAATTTTGCTCATGAAAAATTATATAAATGGCATAAGTTTGCTTAAGTGATACAACACAGCAATAAAAAGGGATGAAAAGATTTACTATTATTGTATTTACCACAAAATGTTTGAAACTATTTTAATTCATTTCTCCAAAAGTTCCGAAAGCGGATGAGGGAAAATTGTAGCGGTGAGTATAACGGCTGACGTTTGATTATTCCAATCCTCCCTTCAGAGCTGTAATATTCTAAAAGCTTCCCCAAAGTCCCAAGCTACTCGTTGACTTACAAACTCCGTGCCAAGACTTAATTAAACCGGACAGATTAGATGACACGCAAACTAGTATAAAGTTCGATAAATTAACAGAAGTCTGTTAATAACAGAGAGGGAAATACTAGCAGCAGCAATTGAATATTTGGCATTTCACAGAAAGATTTTACATGACAAAGAAATAACAAGCTCTTTGCCTTCCAAAAGTTACTGCAAAAAATAACATTAAATAAACTTTCAATAAGTGTGCATCTGTTCGAAAAGTGAAAACACAGTTTAATAAGTTATGGATTATAATTTAATTCTAATGACTGCCTCGGATGGCTCTCCAGCATTCTGTTCTATTAGCCCGATTTTACAGAACATTCGTTTTAAGTTCTACCCTAACCTATCCTATCAATTATTTCTTGATTGTCGTTTTTCACATTGAAATTTACCCGCCTGTCAATTACTGCTCTTATAAACGTTAATTAATACCACTAACTTCTAACCATGAGGACGAAATTATATAACTTAGTCAGTTAATCTCACAAGATCTTAATAATCATACTCCTTGTTTTTAATATACCTCAACAATTAGAAGATATAGTAAATATGCTCAAAAATATATGTAAGATGCAGTAATATATTAAATAGGGAAGAAGAAATGTGTACTTAATCCTTGCACACTATTGTTTTTTGTTTGCTTGAAAGAAGAAATTTCGCACAAAGGGCGAGGCTTTAGACAAATCAAGAAAAAATTTTTAAATGGCAAAATAATAAAAGTTTATTCAAAGGACATATAGCTTATGTAAATAAGTTTTCTTATAAAAATTATGATAAATGCTTTTTAAAAAAATCAGTCGACATTTATGAAAACACCTCTAAAACTGGAGGGACTACAAAACGTTATCCTAAATAACGTCTGTTCAAAAAACTATTAGACAATTTCCATATATTCCGTTTCAATTGTTACCATATATGTTAAACTGGCGATTACATAATGACCTCAAAAATTTTCCCTTAAAATGTTTATATTTTTCCACAATACTTTGAAAGGGTAATTGAAGGTAATTGAGTCGGATATCACTTTACTGCCATCACAAGCAACCTCTCCCAAATTATTTTTATTTTTATGCTGTTCACTTTATTTTTATGGTAGAAAGATTACTTTTATGAGCGTGTAGACCACATTTTGTACGTATACTAGCATCATAATATTTGTGCGGATTTGTAACATACTGTGTGTAAGTTTAACCGCAATTTACAACGCATTTTATAACGTACGTAAAATAATTTCTGATATGTTCATTACATTTCATTCTTTAATGATCACTCGACCTTCCTTCACAAACTTGTTAACATTATTTGATTGAAGCTTACACCGAATTCGACGACCCTTGATTAAATTTACTACTGATTTCGAGCAAGGGGCAAGCCAGTGGATGGAATAAAGGATCACAAGTAGAAACCATAATACACACCACAATACAGAGCAATGAATGTAATAGAAAGTGTTTCCTCAATATTTCAAATAAACCATAAAAAAATTTTCTTCGAGAAAGAAAGTCGTTCGGGGGATTAAATAATTAAGAGATTTATATTTTTTAAATTTAGTCTCCACTAGTTTTCAATAATTTGTTGCAATTGAAAAAATTTGAGTCTTGCCCCAATGGTTGTGGATCTAATTAATTGTCTCATTAACTGAACATGCAGTAGAAAACAATCCAACACTAACTGGTCAACCCAAGTTTGCAGCTTTTCTACGCTTACAAAGACCCTATTTCTTCCATTTCCAAACAATGTCATACTTTAATACCTGAATAACTCCTGTGTTCTCAAAATAACAATTATTTTCGGCTATCAAAATATTTTCTTATGAAAATTATATCACCCATGACGTATGAGTGACTAATAATTCTGAAACACTTTCGAACGGATAAAGTACTATGCCACATTTTCTTTTTAATGCTTATATGTATAATTAAACCATTTCAATTTCTAAGAAAAAATAATAAAATTAATTCTGTTCGCAATATGTTATTGACGGTCTACTGGGCAACAGATTGGTGGTGTAACTTCCTTTAAATAAATTCAATTGAAAGATGTCATCGCGGAAAAGTTTTAATTCGTTTTAAATAATTCTGGTTCCGCTTTAAATTATTCATAAAACTTTAATATCATCGGGATTGCATGAATTTGATTAATTGACTTAAAAATGTAGAATATTCATTATATTAATTTTCTAATGGATTTCAAGTCGAAATTTGGAAGAAAATATTTTGCATTCAATTTGGAAAAGCTTTGACAATCTTCGACTGAAAGATGTCTCTTAAATTTTTAACCATAGTTCTTCATTCCTTCTAACAAAAATTCCTTCATAACAAAATGCCTACAAAATATTCGTGAAAATTAAGAATGCAAACGAGCAGATATTTGCAATACTATGGTCAATTTTAACAAACTCGAATAAAGGTTGTCAAACTTTCTTTTATACTTTCGCAATGCACTAATTTTAGAAAAATGATAACAATATATAATTACAATGAAATAAAATAATGGGAATAAAAAATTTATTTATAAATAATAACTAAACAAATTACAAATAAACCTGGACTATTTATTTGCTTATTTAATTTGTTATTAATTTTTAAAGAAATTCCAAATTTCTTGACTACCCTCTTCCGATTCCAAAACTTTAGCTTCTGATACAACTCAATTCATTGCAATTACTTTCTCAAGCTTTTTTCAGTTTCCTCAAAATAAAAAAACAAATTTATAAATAAGAATTTTTTAACTTTAATTTGTTAAAAATACACTTTTATTTTAGATTGATCTCATTTGGCAGTTGGAAAAGTTTACCAAAGGGAAAGCTTGACTTTCCAGGAAAGGAAATGAAATTGCACACAAATTCTTATTACAGACTTATAAAGATACTTCTCTGAAATCAGACAAAATTAAATGCAATCTAGCAAAATGGTAACTGTTCCTTCACTTACTATGGTGCGATTGTGCTGGCTTCTTCTGATTAAATAACCAAATCGAGAACAAACGCTTTGTATTCTTTCTAATAAAGGATTTCCCAACTAGAGCAGTTTGATTTTGGCGGTCAGTGGCCGTCACGTGGTTTAGCCGGCGCCTAATAATTCTCACGTTGGTAATGCAGCTAGTAATGCCAAATTACAGTGGCAACATACGCTGTTAAGCAGCACGTCCAAATGATAAAACTTTATTATTAAAATTCGTATTTGGGGCCAATTTGGGGCCGAAAAATAATCTTATGCGACGAGACGCATTTTTGGATGAATGGCTTTGTGAACAACCAAAATTGCCGTGTACGGGCCGATGCCAATCCAAACCAGGTTCTCCGAATGACAATGCATTCACAAAAAGTTACTGTTTCGTATGGATTTTTGGGCCGACGGCGTCATTCGTCCGTACTTTTTCCAAAACGAGGTTGGTGTGGCTATCACCGTCAACGACGAGCGCTACAGATCGATGAGAACCAATTTCTATCGGCCCACACACACAGCGAACGCCACGGTGGACATCATGCATGAACGATTTGGGGGCCTAGTAATTTCTTACAGTGATGACGTAAATTGGTCATTAGGATCGTGCGATTTGACTCCGCTAGACTTTTTCTTGTGAGGTATTCTGAAGTCGCAGTTCTATGTGAATATAGGGCCGCAATTGACCGATGCCCTTAAAGTCGACATAACCCAATCCATCGCTCAAATTCAGCCGGCTCTATGCCGCAGAGTCATTGAAAATTGGGCCATTCGGATCCGTTTCACGGTACGAATTCTTGGCGGACATTTGAACGGTATCATATTCCATACATAATGGCATAATTTGGGATTTCAAATAAGAAAATTTCTTAAATACGTAGCTTGTTTTATTCCAATTCAACATCGACCCGCTCTTAATGGAAAACCCTTTATTTTAAATGTTAAAAGAACATTATGAATTTTGTGGAAGGTTTATTCGATCGAGGTTGTTGCTAGAATTATTTGATAAAACCTCAATTTATTATTTTAAAATACGTTCTTCAATTTTGTCCAACAAATTCCCATGCCTTGTGCATTAAAATACTGCGTTTACAAATGTTTGCAATTTCGTTTGCGTTCTTTAGGAAAGGAATCGAACAGTCCCATCAATTTCTCAAGCAACCTTAAAGCCTGATTATACTCGACTTGGCGTGGCGTAAGAGCTGTCAAAATTCCATTTAACTATATATGTTCGTATGAATATGTGCCATTACCCCGCAAATATCAAAATGATTTTGATATTTTCTGCAAGCCAGCGAGCATGCAGCCAAAATTGCGCTGCCATATCGATTTTCAATTTTCTTTAATAACAAAAGTAGCCAGATTATATGAAATTAACACTTTGTTTGTTAAAAACAATGTGATATAAATAAAAACTTTACGTGCTAGTGAGAAGTTCAATGATTAATCAATCTGGCAGCTTTATGTTATTGTCTGCTAATAAAATTGCCATTATATTGTTTATATGAAGCGAATAGAATGGACCGTGATGAGCTCTTAATAAATTTGGTGCAACAGCATCCATTACTATTTGATAAATTTTCAGCGGGCTATCGTTTGCCCCAAGAAAAAATGAAGGCATGGGCTACTATTAGCATAACAATGGGAATATCAAGTAAGTTTTTCTATTTTTTCTATATAAAACTATATATTATTTTCCAACATTAGTTGAGCAGTGCGTCAAACGGTGGTCTGCACTTAGGGAGAAATTCGTTAAGGTGAAAAGAAAACTGGAGCTCCCGTCAGGCAGTGGTGCAGCCAAAACTAACAACTGGCCTTTATATGACATTATGAAATTTTTGGATCCATATGTCATGGCAAAGCCGTAAGTAATATTTAAATAATACTTATATTATTCACATATAATTTTTGAGATTAGGGCGCGTTCATCTCAAAACATCTGCGTAATGCCAGTGCTGCCGTTATCGCCACCATGTGTGCTGCCGCTATCGCCAACATCTTTGCCTCTTAGGTCACCATCATTGCCATCACCAGCACCATCGCCTGTGCTGTCCCAATCGCCAGTCCCGTCACCTATGTCGTCCCCTTCATCTGTACCGTCCAAGAAACGATGTCTTGAAGTGGAGAATGCGATTTTAGACGCTGTTAAGCAGTATAAAAACACATGTGCGAGTAGGGTGCAGGGAAATGCCACCATTCGCTCTTTTGCTGAAACGATTGGCAATATTATAATTGATTTAAATTGCCCTCACACTCAATCGGTGGCGATGCAGAGGTTGATGACGTTGTCAATCCAGATCAAAATGGAACACGAATCTGCTGCACAGTAAGAAAGTTTAGTAAGAAAGTATTAATCTACATTTATGTATTTAAATTTAATTTAAATGTGTTCATGTGTTCATGTGTTTTTTATTTAAATTCTAAAATATATTTAAAAAACATTATTTACGAGAGTTTATTTATAAAATTATTTCAAAATTAATTAGGTATTCGAGATCTATATTGAAAGGAAACAGCACCATCATTCATAAAATATGTTGCTAATCTATTTCTGGTGTTGAACGCTTCTGCTGATGCGTCGCGATGAGGGGTCGTAATAGAATAGAGTGCATCTCCAATATCGGCTAGTTCGGATTGCCATCCTCCTGTCTGCACTTCGCTTGTAGAATTTTCTGATTCAATGTAGCTTGGAGGACAATACCACCGGCAGCTATCGTTTAGCATTATATAATTGTGTAGCACTACACAGGCCAAAACAATTTTTTCCGCGTTTTGTGGACTGCATTCAATGGCAGATTTTAAAACACGCCAACGTGCTGTCAAGATACCGAAAGTATTTTCAATAGTTCGGCGCGCCCTTGAAAGCCTATAATTGAATACATCCTTGTATTCGGGCAAATGTGTGCCGGGATAGGGCCGCATCAAGTTGGACCTTAGTGGAAAAGCCGCATCCCCAACGAAATAATGGGGAAAACTTTCGTTGGAGCCATCAATTAATGGAGTACCTGGCGGTAATGGAAGCTTATTGTCCATTAAATCTTTCCCGAACCGAAAATGTCGAAGAACTCCTAATAGAATTTGGTAGGTGTAGAAATTGCTATTTTGCGATATAGTTATGGTCATTACCTCCATCGCTCTGACTTCCGTAGCTCCCTACATTTACCGACGAATGTTTATTTTGCATCCGGTGAATGTATATTTTGCATCACATGTCGCCATAAGCACAATGCTGTAGAATTTCTTATAATTGAAGTATATACTTCCAGAATTTTTTGGGCAAGCAATAGCAACATGTTTTCCGTCGATGGCACCGACACAATTTGGCATATTCCAAATATCCCTAAATTCTTGTGCTATACCTCTGTACTGCGATTCGGTCGGTTCGCTTAAATATATTGGCGAAAGAGCGGTCCAAAGTGCCTCACAAGTTTCCAAAACAATGTTCCGAACTGTTGTTTTCCCCATCTTAAAACTCCATGCGATTGTTTGGAACGATGCTCCGTGGGCAAGGTATCTGTGGAAGGATACAGGTCAGATATTATGAAAAGGTGGACAGGTTTTTGGGCTTACGTCAATGTTATGCAGAGCCTTTCTTCCACACCAATAAACTGATTGGAACTTTCCAAATACGGCTTCATTAACTGCAGCAGCAAATTATACACTGGATTTGTCATTCGGGTGTGCAAGAAAAATTGTTCCTCATCCAAAGTTTTTATTTGCAAGAACACTTTTCTAAAGTACCCATTAACATCGCGATCTCGGTTTACTGGACGAATGCTCCAGCGTCTAACTGGCCTACATCGCTTCCACTCTAAATACAGGGCCAAAATTCTGAAAAATTGAAGGTCTTCCAAACGCTCTTGCTCCATCGCTAGTCACAATTGAAATGTAGTCTTGCAAATTGAGGAACAAAAATTATAAGGGTTGTGCGTGTGCAAACAAAAATGTTCTTTTAAATATGGTGGCAACATTTAAAAAACCAAAAGCAGTCGCAAATGACATTTCTTTGTAGAAATTTCCTCTCTCCCCCCCATTCACGCCACGCCACGCCAAGTCGAGTATAATCAGGCCTTTAGTATTAAACAACACAGAAATTTATATTCCTTTGGCGGCTTTTTCTTCTGTTTCTTTCTCTTCTTTTTCAAGCTTTAGCATATTCTTTCCAGCACCATATCCTTTTCGATGTCACGCCGATGGAACAAAGAAATCAAATATATTTTCTATATAAATATATTACATATTCGAATGTAGTGAAAACGCTGCCATTTAGCAAATGATTATTTAAAGATAGCAAAATGCATTAAAATCTCTAAATTGGAAAATTATACCTGGAGATACAACCCACATTCCTATCTGTCCTCTGTGGGAGTGGTATCGGAGACAAATAAATGAATAGTTCCATGCCTTGAGACAAATGTCCCCTGTGTGAGTGCGGCATAATTTCGATTTCCAGGAATTCTTTAGATTGTTTGGGTCTGGTACTCGCTAACACTACTTTACAAAAACCAAAAGCAACCAAAAGAGTTACATTTTGAGTACTTTCCTATATCTTTATCTCTGAATGTATCTGAATAAATTTTTGTGGCGCCACTTCACTCACACCCGAGCGAAAGATCTCTTGCTTACATTTTGTTCACTAGCTCTCATATTCGGCTTAATATTCAGCTTCGGCATACAGACTCAAAGCGATTAGTTTTGCGTAATAAGGGCCTTAGATAATATACGCAAACCTGGATGTCATCACACGCGGAAAGGACGCCTCCGATGTTATCGCTATTCAAATGAAATATGAAAAAACTGTTCAATCTTTATAAACATAAATTGCATTTGCGTTTAGCGTCATTTGTTCACTTCGTAGTCATTCACTGTGACTCGTATAATTCGTTTACTCATTTTTTTTTTTCTCTTTTAAGAAACGTCGTTCATATCGTTCGGTGACGCTTTATTGCCGTTGGCTTTTTTCTTCGTTTCGTAATTTGTATGTACTTGTTAAGGATGTCATTGTACATCTGTTATATTGGTTTCCTTTTCGCTTATTACCGTTTTGGTGATTGTCGGGTCTGTTACCATTTTGTTATTTTTTGCTTCTGTTGCTAATTCTACTCTTTGTTTTTTCTGGTATTTGACATCGAGCCACTTTTATTGATTCGCGCAACAAAGAATGAATACATTTATTGTTTTCAGATTTCACTTATTGCTACTCATGCCTTCCCTCTCATTCCTCCTAAAATTTATGCCCATAGCAATTGTTTTCCTCAATAGCCCAAACACGCCTCTCTGCTTCTAAAACATTATTAATTAGTCTCCCTTACTTTTTTGAATTTCTTTCATTCTAATATTTCCAGTCTTTCTACTGTTCTACTGTTGATCATGCTGCTGCTGTTGTTGTTGTTTTTGTTCCTACCTATTCTAAAATATGTTTCACTCCATTACAACTTCCAGCTTTTATTTGTGATAATGGTGTACGTCAAGATATTTCAACTACAAAAAGTCATTACCTGGCGTAATTCTCATATATTTTATATGAACATAATCTATTATACATTTCGGTCTTCCGAGAATTCTGTCTTCGGTTCAAGCGAGAATTCTTACATTGCTAACATTTTTCGGGTTATTAGCAGAAAACATAACTTTCACATCAAGGACGGACGCAAGAATTAAATGCCATATCATAACATGAACCTAAATAAGACCCTCTTGGGCCAAATGAAACTAAAAAACCCACGCAATTGTTGTTCTACCTCCCCCTATTCGTTTACCTCAGACCCTTTTTTTCATTTTGCCTAACAGTTAATAAAGATCTTGGTTTTGGTTACGTTTTTACTTTCTTCATCAAGGGAGAAGGCATTTACGATTTCACGCACATTTTCCATGCATTCCTCATAAATGTTACCGCTGATGCTATTGTTGCTGCTACTCGTATTGCTATTCATCTGATGTCATGTGGAATGTTATTTCCACATTTCGCTTTAGTCCGTGACATTATTCGTTGGGCAGTTTATGGAGATTTGTTGTTGGTAATGAAACATTTACCAGCGAAGGTCTCGAGTCCTTCACAGCGATATGAGATTGACGGAAAAAGAGCCCTTTTGTAGAAAGAAATTAATATGAAGCAACAGATTCGAGAAAATTCTATATAAAAAAATTTCAGAAGGTAATTTTAAAACAAACTAAAAATCTCCACATCAACAAGCTGACAAGTCGGATTTGTTTTATTAAAATTATTTGAAGATTTTATGGAAATTCATTAAATTATTCTTTTTCATAATTACTTAATGTCATTCTCCTCTAATTAGAAGTACCGCTCGATGTTGACGGTGATGACTCCTTTAGCATAGCTTTCAAAAAATTCGGACGAACGACGCCTACGGGGAAAGACCTGCACGAATCGCTTTTATGTTACCGACATAAACTCGAACTTAAATTCGATATCCATTAAGAAAACATTCCGATGTAGAATAGAAGTATAATCACATCAACAGATTCCTTTGAATTCAAAAGAAATCCAAATACTACCCCTCTTTCCATCCCCCCATCCCTTCCAGTAAAGACTGGCCATAGAAAACAATTTTGCATTGTACTGAAAACAATTGTATCACAAACAATTTTTCGCCATGGCTTTTGCACACAAACTGAATACAAATTTTTTTTGACAAATTGGTTGGGTTTTTCTATCGCCTTATCATTGACATTTAACATCATCATCATTTTAACGGGTTCTGAGCAGTATAATTAATTATGGTGACTGAGTATATTAAAACCACCACAATAACAACAACAAACAACAACAGAGAACAACAACAACATAACCAAAACAAAATCATCTACCTACGACGGTCACTAATTGTTCAGAAGAAAAGACTCTTTGTTTTAATTGTTTTCCTCCTCGTCACTCGGATGCTTCCCTTATTTGTGCTACTCATTCTTATTCTTCTTTTCCATCTTCTTTTTTTTGTAGTGTGCTCGCATCATTTAACAAAATAAGAAGATCTAGAAGTAATTGAATACTTCATAAATCATAGCTTTACTACTTCATTTTAATTTTCTTTGTTATTTTTATATATTTATTCGGGCACTTATCATCATTGTTATTATTTATATTGAAAACGCTTGAGACAATCAAGTCCAAAGCAGTATATAAATATTCGTATAAAAAGAATTAAATAAATGGAAATCAAAAGAATTTTTTCTGCTGCGCTGTACGATCTTTTTATCTATTTTTCTATTAGTTGATATAGTCTTTATTCATATTTTCCATCAAAGTATCTACATTATAATCACCATCATCCATTCATCCATTTAGTAGCCAATAATCATCAATTCTGTAGCGAATCAAGCGTGAAAGCGGAAATTTGCTGGAAAAAATGACTGGCGTGCTCATCATCATGAAGGCACTCCACTCTAACTCAGGAGAAGCGTATCATATAGTTCTGCGGGAGGTCAGAGGTTTATGCGTTTTATTTACGACCATTTAAACGACTAAATGGCTTACTTACCGCTCTGATGTTATCTCTTTTCAAGACAATTATTAGATCTTATTAAGTACAAACGGCAGATGCTCTTAATGGCGATGATGATGATGATAATGGCGAAGATTATTAAAACAAAAATAAATAAAAGGGGAATAAAGTTCGCCGTAATTATTACAAAATTGATATTTAAATAGTGCTTTTATATGTACTAGTGCTTGTTATGAAGGTGGCAGACAATGAACCAGCGATGATATCGACCATCATCACAAACTGAGAAAAGTATTTGCAATAGATTTAGTTTACAACGAGTAATATCAACGAAAATGACACTAATTCTATATAACAGATATGACGACAGTAATGGTTTATAATAATAATAATATTAATAACATAAATTAACCATTTTTATGGTTTGCGTTATTCTTTGTTATTCCTCACAACTTGATTTATTATAAAATACATAAACCTAAGTCTTTATTATACAATACATAAACCTAATAGATAACAATAAGAAAATAAACAAAGGGAAGCCTTAGGCGCTATCCACCAAAAATGTCTTAAATTAAAATGAATCACAATTCACAGCTTTAGATTTCCATAAGAGTCATAAATTCATTTTCCAAATGACTGAAAGAAGCGATTGGATATGAACGACTTCTTCGCTCCAACACACAAACAGTAGTTTGGCAGATGACACTGACAAGAACCTTCATGGTAGCAGATGAAGCAGTCCTTTTGAATACAGGAAATCTAATAAAAACAATTAAAGGGCAAGAGAACGCACGGATAAACGACCCTTCCGGTTCCGCTCAGTAATAGGTAGAAATATCGTTAAGAATAGAGTTAATAGCCAGCAGGTTACTGTGAGTACCAGGATAAGTACAAGTATAAGATAACGAGAAGGAGTTCGCCCTCTCGGTCCTCTCCAACACTCGAGAGAAAGAAACAAATGTTGCGTATTTAATGTCAAAAGGGCGTCCATTCCATTGTGTCTTATACCATCGAGATTCTGATGAATAGATAATAAAAATTCATGAATAAATATTCCCGGAATTTGTTGGCCCAACAAATCTGTTTGTGGATAAAGACGATTTATTCAACATGGGCTAAATAATTAATTAAAATTGACAACAATAACATTGACAATGTTTATTTTATCTAATTTTAAACATCTTCAATTTATATTAAGAAAATTTTAAAGATATTTTTCTTTTTCTTGTGGTTTGTGGTGTCTTTAAGCGCCTCACTAATGGGTGGGACAGGAGAGATAAAGAACATATGCTAATCCTCTCGAAATAACAATAATTTAAGAAATGGCATTAAAGAAAATTGCGTATGGAAAAAAGGGTCAATTTAGGAGTGGCAACCGAACAAACGAAATGGAATAAGTGCAAACAAAAAGTGTTGAATTTATGATTTTTTTAAATGATTAGCAATCAGAACTAGAATTTTAGGCTTAAAATTCCAGCAAAAATTATTTAAAAGCTGTTATTCAACTATTTACAGATTATATAAATAATTCGTTCTTGCATTTCTGTCTCGGGCTTCTCCCTTCTTGCATACCTCGTTTTGGTTGCCTGACCAAATGTTTTAATATTCATGCGAAGTTATATTAAATTTTAAAATGCATTAATTAATTGAATTGATATTTCACATAAATTACAATTTTGATATCAAATACAATCTGAAAATATTATGCACACTGTACAATTCTGTTGACCTCTGAAATGTTTTCGAATAATATTGTTATTTATCGGAAAGATAGAAATTTACTCCAGACCGATCTGACAAGAAGAAGCATAGTGATTGTTATTGATCTTTGAGAAAAAATACGATTTTTATATAATTTAAACATGTTAATCACACTGATCAAAAGAGATGCCGGATAGAAATATAAATTCTTTAACTATTGTTTGACCGCTTTCTAATTAATTAAAATTAGCATTTTAACAAATTTGTTAGTGTACAGACGAATATAACTAAATAAAGATCATAATAACAAAGCATCATTTACGAAAGGCTAGTGAAAATATACTCGTTATCACGCAGTGCTTTCCTCGTAGGTAGCATTTCCTAATCCTAATTAGCACCACCGTTCCTGATGTGGTTTCTCTCGTTATGATTGTTATTGATAACGTTGATTTTTTGTTGTTCATTTTGTTTTCGTATGCTTTTGTTGTTGTCATTATTGATATCATCACTAACGTTATTACCGTGAAACGACATAGCAAAAAAGACAATGAAACGACATAGCAAACGACATCTATTCTTGTTAATCTTTCTGAGTTTTGCGAAAGCTGAAGAATTTTATGCAATCCTGTTTTATCCAAAAATGTGAATACGAAAAATTTCCCAACCGAAGATTCGATTCATACACCCAAATTAAATGTGTTGCACTCTTTTGCACACCTTCAATGAAAATAAAAACACAAAGGAAATAAATGTTAATAATAGAACGAAAGCTGTATTGGTTCAGTTAAAAAAAATTTTTATTTTTGCGTTGCTTCCTTTGCTTCGGTTTTGGAAGAAGGGAAGGAATTGCATAGAAAAAAATTATATCAGGGTTAATCCCTCTGGAACACCTTTTAATTTTAACATTTATTCTACAGTCACTTCGTTCAACCTTCCTTCAATATTTCTCCTATGCAAATTAATGTCATTTCTCTTAGCTTTACATGTCGGTACTTTAACGCCTGTCGGAATTTAAGGAAATACTTTAGAGAGAAAAGGCTGTCTCTTGCCGTGTTTTTCTTTCGGATTAGCTCTGCCGACATTACAAAACGTCTTTATTGGTCATAAAAGAAAAATCTTTGAACACCAGAATTGTGCATCGCAGCGTGACTAATTCATAACTCAATTTTAAATTTCGAGATATACGCAAAACTTATATTGGACATTTACATAATTGCCGGTTTGACAGGAAAAGCATGTGAAACAACAAAGGCAAATTTAAATATATTCCTTCACTTTCACACGAAATTCGCGGCTATTTGTTTTCACCATATTAAAAAACAATAATCAAAACAAATCAATAATTTCAAAAATTTATTCTAAAAGTAAATTTCATAAAATTTTTTAATTTTCTTCATAAATTTCCTTCTGATCACCTTCTCTTTTTCATAGAAAGAAGAAAGCTTATGATTAATTATAGACTTCAATTTCATTCAAGCAACAGCTCCGACTGCCCTTTTGCGAGGATGTTTAGGTGATTCCGTCAACTTGTCTTTATAGACAATTTCGTTCGTCTTTCAGCAATTTAGATTAATTTAAGTGGAATGCTTAACAAAAGTCGGAATTTAAGGAAATACTTTAGAGAGAAAAGGCTGTCTCTTACCGTGTTTTTCTTTCGAATTAGCTCTGCCGACATTACAAAACGTCTTTATTGGTCATAAAATAAAAATCTTTGAACACCAGAATTGTGCATCGCAGCGTGACTAATTCATAACTCAATTTTAAATTTCGAGATATACTCGAGATATACGGTTTGACAGGAAAAGCATGTAAAACAACAAAGGCAAATTTAAATATATTCCTTCACTTTCACACGAAATTCGCGGCTATTTGTTTTCACCATATTAAAAACAATAATCAAAACAAATCAATAATTTCAAAAATTTATTCTAAAAGTAAATTTCATAAAATTTTTTAATTTTCTTCATAAATTTCCTTCTGATCACCTTCTCTTTTTCATAGAAAGAAGAAAGCTTATGATTAATTATAGACTTCAATTTCATTCAAGCAACAGCTCCGACTGCCCTTTTGCGAGGATGTTTAGGTGATTCCGTCAACTTGTCTTTATAGACAATTTCGTTCGTCTTTCAGCAATTTAGATTAATTTAAGTGGAATGCTTAACAAAAGTCGGAATTTAAGGAAATACTTTAGAGAGAAAAGGCTGTCTCTTACCGTGTTTTTCTTTCGAATTAGCTCTGCCGACATTACAAAACGTCTTTATTGGTCATAAAATAAAAATCTTTGAACACCAGAATTGTGCATCGCAGCGTGACTAATTCATAACTCAATTTTAAATTTCGAGATATACTCGAGATATACGGTTTGACAGGAAAAGCATGTAAAACAACAAAGGCAAATTTAAATATATTCCTTCACTTTCACACGAAATTCGCGGCTATTTGTTTTCACCATATTAAAAACAATAATCAAAACAAATCAATAATTTCAAAAATTTATTCTAAAAGTAAATTTCATAAAATTTTTTAATTTTCTTCATAAATTTCCTTCTGATCACCTTCTCTTTTTCATAGAAAGAAGAAAGCTTATGATTAATTATAGACTTCAATTTCATTCAAGCAACAGCTCCGACTGCCCTTTTGCGAGGATGTTTAGGTGATTCCGTCAACTTGTCTTTATAGACAATTTCGTTCGTCTTTCAGCAATTTAGATTAATTTAAGTGGAATGCTTAACAAAAGTTTAGAATGTAAAGTTGATTTAAATTTAAATTTCGTCGTCTTCTTACTAATTTAAGCTGAATTTTGAATGTTGTTTAAGCTGAATTCAAAAGTTTGAGTTTTAAGGTTTCAATTTAATTAGAAGACACCCGATATTTTTAAAAGAACTCAAACATCTTTAATGATTCTTATAAAAACTTCTCTCTATTAGCAGTGTTATTAAGCAACAAGGAGAACAACTGCAACAAAATTGCCTGTAAGAGACTAAAAGTTTCCAAGAATTGAAGGCTTTAACAATCCTTTGACTTTGTCACCCAATATTTACTTGCGATTACATACACAAACACACAGAACTACATACACACACATAGCTACAGCACTTACACATTCGCCCACACATACATGACTCCTTAGAATTCTGTATATACGAACGAAAGCGTGGGAAAATTTCAAAAAAGGGTAAAAACAGAGAACAATTGTAAAGGAACCGCTACTCTTTCTTCTTCCCCGGAAAGATATCATGATGCAGAGCGAGAAAGCAATATAAAAAAGGAACGAAAAGTTTTACAAATTTCAAATATGCCGGCTGCAGTGCATTGCGGTTAAGTTGGCAACTCGGAATATCTGCCATTCTGCAAACAAATAAAAAAACGTACTGCACTTGAAACAATCCATAAAGGCAACAAAAAGTTTCCGTTTTATTTGAAATTGGCGCCTAGGTAGGTCAAAGGAACCAACAAAAGAATCGAAAAAATCTCGACCCATGCCAGAACCAAAAACTAAAGGTTTGTCACATCAAATATACTGCACATGCTGAAACCACAACGAAAGAGAAAGAGACAAAAATTTTCGAATGAAGACAAATTATTTATATGCGTGTTCTTTTATTACAGTTGGCTTGGTGTGTGCACGTGTCTGCGTGGGTGTGGGAAATAAAAAATGTTAAGGTCGACCACCGCAAAAGGGCTTCCTATTCAGTATTCTAAAAAGGAATCTTTTGTCTTTTGTTTTGCTTTTTTTCCTAAACCAAATGACACACAACAATTTGAATAATTTTATACGTAATGTCATTCCATTGTGCTTAGAAAAATAAGAATAAGATGTAAAACAACAAGTCGAAATCTCATCATCGGAAGTCTTGCCGTCACCGACGTCAACGATGCAAATGAAAACGATCAACATGCTTACCAGGAAAGAACAAGAAATGCAGGCAAATAATTTGTGATGATAAGTTACCTTTCAAAACTTTAGCTACCTTTCAAGGGGGTTAAAAGACTGGTTGAAAGCTGCTTGTGCCAAGTGTGACAAAGATAAATTGTTGTTGTGCTTGTTGTTTTTGTTATTGTCTACTTGAAACATAAATTAACGAGAGCAACGGGAAAATAGAGAACAGCAACAACAATGACTGTGAAGGATAAGACAATCAAGCAATTTGATGTGCATTATCTTAAAACAAGTGGATTAATTCAATGCAGTGACTGATTTGGTGATTGAAATAGTTTGCATTATACCTTAATGCGCCCTCCCACTCCCCCTTTTTTGTGCAGTACCATTTTCTTTTATGATTCTATTTCACACTTTGTTACCTTTTCATTTTTATTGTTATTCTAGCTCAGCATTGACGCTATCTAAATCTTCATCATCTTGTTTGTGCTTGTTTTTTATTTCCTTCTGGAATCTGACGCAGTTCGACTTTATTATTATGTCATGTTTATTTATATTTAATTAATATTCATGTCATTATTATGTCATGTCCGAACAAGTACTGAATGCAACTCACAAGTAATTGAGTGTATTAAAAAAGAGTTAAAAAAACTCGAAACCCATGCTTTCTATTGGTGTTGACGCGGGTATACACTTCTCAAGAAATATGTACCAAATCCAGCTAAATTTGCACCATTCTTGTAATTGTGTGAAGCAAATACATGGATATTAGTGAAAAGTGTTGTATGACTTTATTTCCAGTCTTTTCCAACAAGTTTTAACAAGTATATTGAATTTATTTCATTCTCTTTTGTTCTTCACCACATATAAAGAGATTTATAAAATTAGCAACATATGAAAGATGATTTAGGATGTATAAAATTAGCAAGATGTTTCACCACACAAAAACAAAAGCGATACGCTTACTGAAATAATTATTTATTTATGCTAGTTAATACCAAATATTTTATTTTTAAAACATCCAAATTTACAAAAATATGTTTTTATTAATTATTTATCTATTTCATAACAAACAAAAGGAATAATTGTGCATAAATGCACGACAATTCGTCCTAAATTCAACGATGTTCACTGAACCTATAGTGCTTAAAGCTAAAAGCACCCTTCTCCCGAAGCCCACGTTTTCAATTAATGCTGATGCAAATGCATATTTTTTAAGAAACGTAACTCAATCCCACCAAAATTTGTAACATTTTGCAATTGTATGAATCAAGTGCGTGTGGATTGGTGAAGAGTGCCCTAATCTCCTTAGCTTTGCTTTAAACGTTGGCTTTATTTCACGCATTTATTATATTTCTAAAGGATTTGTGTGAACAGTCTTTGACAGCACAAGGACATCACATTTGACATTTACTTTCTAATCAGGTTTTTTAGACATGAAAATTCTAGTTAGTATGCATTTCATTTCGACTAAAAATAAAAACTAAATAACAAATGCTTAAGAAGAACTTAATTTTGTTATTGAAATTATTTTCTAGATAATCGTAGATAAAGATATAAGCTCCGTTTATCAACAATAAAAAACAAAATAAAGAATGAATTCATTTAAATCGAACACAGTTCACATAATTCTGAAGTGATTGAAAAAATGAATAATTAAATTTAGACGAATATTTAATTTAGAAAGATAACTAAACAATATTCATTCGGGAAAATCGATAATTTTTTAATTTAAATCCTTTGAAATAATCATGCAATTGACAAGAAACATTACACTTTACACTCGCTACTTTTCTATAACGTGCGAAAAAATTGTTGAAAAGCTCATAGACAAATGTCTTTACTACTATCCGCTTGTTAAACAATTCCTTTTCAATCCTTCCTTCTACATTCCTTCCAAATTTGATTAATCGCTTTTTTAGAACGTTAAATATGGTAGAGCATAAAAAATATTGATGAAACGGAGTTCTCTACCAGTAAGAGCAACAATTTGTGTCATGGGTTCCCACCACGATAATGTTAAGGACTGAATCAATGGTAGGGCTGGAAATTATTTTTAGAACGATTTCTCTACTGTATTACTCCCTCTAAACCATCCCACGCCCCATCCTTTGTAACATAACACGATTATTCTTTTGCACACTAAACTAATTGAAATGTAATTGACGTAAATTGAGAACGGCGTGTCCCTCTTTTCTCGCTTCCTTTACCATCCGCCATTTATCTAATTTTTCCGATGTGTCAAAATGAACTTAAAATCTTTTCCATTTACAGGTGTTCCACCTTGCTTCAAATTTTAAAAGCTCTTTTAATAAAAAGTTCAATATTGCTTCATGAGATTTTATTCCATGAACCTGTCCAGAGAGTATCCTTTATTAAGATCGTCTTAAGAAACTTCAATCAATCTTCAATCGAAGTACACTTCATTTTAGTTGCCATCAAATTGCGTTTATTCCTTATGTAAAGGGCCTTGTAAAATATTTCTTACACATTTTTTCATTTAAAAGCATTTATTTACGCTTGTTTTACAGATGTCATTCGTTATCAAACACATCACTATTGCAGCGCTAAATAGCCAATTTTCGCCACTAAAGAGTAAAAAATGCGCTCGATGTGGTTAACGTTGGAAACAGTATTGTTGGTATTGCTATTGTTAATATTTCCGGTTCCGTTGCTGGGCGTAGTTACTCCACTGTAATTTATTTAATGGTTTTAAATAAAACCATTAAGAAATAAATTCAAAATAAAAACACAAAAATAACGATTTAGTAGAAAAGTCGACGACACTTGGTTAAATTAGATCTACTTACTCATCCTCAACCCAAATCTCCTCAAAGAAGAGCACAATTTTTATAATATGATAGTGAGCTCGGTGTCAATTTTTTACTGATTTATAACGTAGAACACTGTCATTTTGGTCACAAAATTTTAGCTTTAAAATTTCAATAGAGACTTGCTTCAATCGGCCGAAATCCGATACCACTTTCAATACCAGACAACCTTTACTAGCAGATAACATTCGTGTCACATTTCATGGCTATGAAGAATATCTCCTGTTCTCTTGTGAAAAAAAATAATATTCGCGGGCGTGTGCGAGGATAAAATGTCGTCGTCCATGAAGATATGTCTTAAATAGCTTATCACAATAGGGAATATTTGTGCAAAATTGCATGAGAATATCTGCTGTAATCGTGATTTCCACAGATAGGAAAACAGACAGACAGTGGAAGGGCACGACTTCAGGAGTTCAGGAGGTGTTTCTAAGCCAGAATATGTATACCTCTCCATCACTGCTACGTCTCCCCTAAAGCACTACAAACGGAGAGACAAACATAGTCTACACGCCTTAGAGCGTAGGGTATAAAAATTGATCTTCTCTATCTTTTTAGCGTTGGCGAATACATAAATTAAATTTTTCGTTAACTGGAAAATAAGAGAAAATATTTAGTAATTTTTATGCTCTCTCACATAAACTCAGCGATAAATTATCCAAAAGCCTTTGGAAATCAAAGGCGATTACGTACTGGCTTTATCGATGAATTTGAAAAATGAAAGCACTTCGTCGGGAAGGTAGTCATAAGCGAGACCGTACTTTACAGATCTTTACAGATCTCCTTCACAAACTAATGTGGATCGTCATCGAATCAGCAATACACCATAATTTCATTTTTTCTCCTTTAAAAGGTAAAATTTTATAAGCGAACGAATGGGGTGTAATCCAAATTTATATCGCAATCGGATGTGAAAAGTGTAACAAAATGCAAACTATTCCCACATGCAATGCATAAACAGGCGCTAATGAGTCTATCTATATTTGCTTCCTGTTTCCAAATATTATCAGGATGTATACGGACCCTATTCCTTACTCCCTTACATCGTAGGTTAGGTTGCAAAGCACTTCGGTCCCTCGCGCAATGCTTATGTGTATATAAGGCGAAAACTGGATGCAGCTTCGAAGTCGATACGGGACAAAAAATCACTGGCATATCATCGATGATACCATGCTCATTTTTGTCAAAGGGAATTTCGATGGATTGTACTAAAATTTCCGGGAGTCAATTTCCAAATGAGACCATTTTCTAATTAATTTCTCAAAAAATAATACATAATTCCTAATTATAAGAAGCAGAAATAGCGTTAATAACCGTTCATTATAAATAACCGTTTATTGTAAACAATTACCAACTAAATTCATTTTACAAGAAAATAGAAAAATGTTTTAGAACCAAGGGAAACATTCCTAAATTAGTTTTATAAATACTAGTTTTTTAATAATACTATTATGCTATTTTATGCCCATGTGAATATGTTTCCTACATTTTCTTTCTGCCTTACGGTACTCTTAATTTTATATTCTTTTTTCGATTAAAGGGTTGAGTAGAGTGCAAGAGTTCCACACTACTGAATCTTTTAGTGAAATAATTGAGTGATAGGTCAAAAATAAAAATAATAAAAAAATAAAAATAAAAACAAAATAAAAATAAATAAAAATAAAATAATCAAGAAATTCCCAAAGTCCTCCAATTTGGATTCGCTTTTAAATATTCATTATTCGATCGTGTAACTTCTATATAATTTTTCTGACGATAATTAATTCCAGCAGGTGTAAAATATTAATTGTTTCCCAATAAACTTGTACTTGTACTCGCCTCGCCTCCGAACCGATGCTCCCATAGATAGTAGTCCCAATTACGGTAGAATCGTAAAAAAGGAAGAATAATAACAACAAAAACATCAATAATAACAAAAATAGGACCAATAAAAATCACGCCATCGCATTCCATAATTGTTGAAGGAATTGATTTTGTAAATCAGTTATTACACGAATGCCATTATTACTAACAGAATGAAATTGCATAAGTGTCATTAATCGATATCAATCTGGTACAACTCTTTTCGGTAACATTCTATTTGCTAAAGCTTTTTGTTAAAAGAATATCAAAATAAAAAAATTGTTATAGAAATATCAGCGAAAACATTTATTCATAAATTCATTGAGACTCTATCGCCTTCTGTTTTCAGTACGCGCACACGCACTCACACACACGTGCGTATGTGTCAGTTATACAATCAGTGTCACATATTTGCATTTAATTGCACTCAAACAAAAAAACCGCAGCAATAATAACAACAACAACTCATTGTGAAATCAACAAAAAAAGAAGCGTTGCAATAATGATGACGCCAACTATTCAAAAGTGGCATTTCCTCGAAAATTAGTTACTTGTTTCCAGTATTGCCGGCGACGCCGCAACGTTAGATTGTGCCAATCATCTGCTGAACGAGTATTGATTAATTGTTTAGCATGTCATTCTCTTTAATAGAATTTTCATTGATGATAATCAACGCAATTCAACTTCAATGATAGTCGAGCAATTTCTCTAATTTCGTCCTTTCACGGAATTAATTTAGTAATTTTATTAGCGCAAAGTCTGATTTCAATTAACAAAAATACCCAAACATTTTGGATACTTTGAATAGAACCGTTCTTGCAGGAAAATGATACGATCTAGTAATTGAAGCATAATGCGAGAAACGTTCAATGTATTTTCGCCATGGCAATAATTCACTAATAATATATGTATATAATTTTACTATAAAAAAGGGCTGGGTGACTGTACTGAAGAAAGATTGTCTACAGTAATAATTTTTAGAAATCCGTTGTGAAGATCTATTAAACTTTACAACTGATGGAACGATCAAGTAGTTGTTAGAAATCTACTGAAAACGCTCATCATTATGACTCTTATAATTTCCAGGAGCTTATTCTTTGGCACTATCCGTCTAAAGAATTCAGAGTCATTGCATCAATCACAATTTTACTGACTAATCTCACAAACGAAACCGAGAACCTCGATACGACATTCTACGCAGCTACTATGCTAAATTTACGAGAAGCAACCAAGAAGACGCGGTTAACTGACTAATGGTGTGTTACTGGCACAGCTCATACAGCTTACACAATTGTTCAGACAACGCGAGTTTTCAAAGGCAATAATGTGGTTTCATATTTTTGATTGATTGCTATATTTTTCTAAATGCGAAAACCACTCCCCATGGGAAACAACAATTAGTGAAGAATTTCCAGAAAAGGGCTATGGAATAATTATTCCACTAGAATTATTCTAAATTGCTTTGAAAAATACAAATTTTACTAACACATAAACCTTTCCTCATGTCGATAGCGAAAATAGATTGAACGTTCTCATATTGTACATATTACAGTGAATCCGCATATCGTAGTGACAGCGTCTGCAAACCCCTCACGCGATGACGAGATCGAATATAACTGTGAAGCAGCAGTAACAGCAATCGTCATATCGCCTACCAAAAACGTTCGTTATGAGCGAAAATGTTCGTAATTTTTATTTTCAACTAAAAATCATGGTCTCTCCTTATAAACTCCATACAATTGTTGGTAATAATACAGTTGTGTGATATTTTTCGTAATATGCGGTAACATATTCGGCAGGTGGCAAATAGGACTCTATTTCTACTAACGCTGCTAAACTGACACAAACAGTAGGTCGTTCCATAAGGTACTCATTGAATTTGTCATTACTGGCGCCTGCCGCTGCGAGATTGTTTTTAGGATGTTACTGCTTAAGTCACTAAAGTCACACTAAAGTCTTTTTACCATTCCAGTTATTGACACCACAATAAGTTCTCTGGCACCACAATAAGAAATCATCCTAATCATATACTGTATACAATCATTCATCAATGTACAACTTGTATAAATAGGACGCATACGACCTATTCATGAAATCCAGTGTGAACAAGGGCTGTTCTCTCGCTGGCCGTGCAAGGCACCGAGATGGGCAAACTATCACAAACGTGATAATTTTTACGAGCGCATCATTGAAAACTTTCCATGATCAAGTAGATTAACCACGAATCAAACTATCTAACATTATTTATTATTAATGAACCAATATTTTCGTACGAAGTCTTTAATCGGCTGATTAATATTAAGAACAAATCCAATGATATTTACCAAAATATTGCCATCAATATATTGCCATAACAATCAAACTTAAACCAATAGAAACATTGTGAACATTTTTGTAAAAATTTGAATGAATCATCAATTAATCCGCAAACGACTTAAATTTTAATGGATTTCAATTGATTTTCCAAAACTTACAGGGTCTATCTGTAAATTCGAAATCAAATTATGTTAATTATGTGTTCGGCGTATTTGGTTAAAACCTATAAAAAATTCGAACGATTCGATAACTTCAAAAAATAAAGGGCATAAAAAATGTGCTGAATGCACGCTCAAAATCTTGAGATGACAATCGGTGGCCACGCGGCCACTGTCTATAAATCATTTATATGTTTAATTTTTTTCAAATTCTGAAATTTTTGCACAATATAATTGGAGTGAATGGTATAACGTATCAATGATTGACAAATCATTGGTGAACTTTGATGAATTAATGAATCAATAGAATAGAACGAATAGAAGAAAAATTAATTCTGCTTCCATTCGACCACTGAATCCATGTTCGTCCATTGAATATGAAACCCATGCCATTTTATTTTCATCCATTTCGTTTCAAATGTTTCGCATTACAAAGTGATTTATGACCATCACTGATTTTAATGTCATATTTTCCCTTGATTAATCAAACAGGTCTACTAATTCACCATCAACATAACTCTTCACCGAAAAATCTACACATGATATAGTATAATAATTCGGGGACCTAATTTTTTGTTGACTTTTTTAAATCCAAATTTTTTATTATCTTATTTCAGATTGGACGTAGGTATTAATTTATTCTTCAATTTGCATTGTCATCCAACTCTAAGCTGTGGTTCTCTATCCGAGGACAAAAGCTTCCCGAGGTGGTTTGAAATAGTCATGAAAAAGCCTTGCGTGTGGGGACGAGTGTGATTAGTCAATAGATTATGTTGCTTTCTCATCCAGTTCTGAGCTATGGTTAAAATCTAGAGTTCCTGACTTATCGGGAAGTTAGTTTAAAGATAATTTCGAAATATGTACCAAACACAAAGAATAGTTTCAGGTTTTCTCGAAAGTAGGCTCAAATTATCCAGTAGTCTTGAAGTAGAGGAATATCGCGTCTTGAAGTAGATGCGTATTATTAATTCTCTTACTATGAGCATTAATGATGAGCATATTAATGATACTAATAATAATAATCATCATCACAATTATTATGATAATAATTTAATTAATAATAATTATTATGATTCTACTTACGCAAAAGCGATCCTTATAATGTGTATTTTTTAACTTGGATAGAACTTTCGATATGGATGACTGCCCTTCTGACTGCTCATGTTGATATTTATGTTCAGTATAATCCGGCGAATCATCGTGAGTGGGCTCACGCTTGAAAATCGCTACCGAATTATTCAAATTTATTTTGAGTATCAGTCGTCGATTCGAGCATCTTTGTGTTTATTATTATCGCAGACTTTTGTTTAGTAATGAAGCTAATTTTTTGGCTTAACAACTTAATTTGTTAATAAGCAAAATTGCCGCGTATTCGGAGGGAGACGGATCCACAAAAGACTCCACGGACTCCATTGCATCTAGAAAAATTCACCGTTTAGTGGAGTTTACGTTCTGGTGGCATCATTGGCCCTAATTTGTTCAAAAATGAGGCTGGAGTTCGCGTTAGGGTCAATGGAGATCGTTACCGCACTACGATCAATGATTCTTTGTTTGAAAATATAACCGACATAGCATGACTAATTATTGTTGTTTTTGTTGTGATTATTGTAACATTGGTTGTTGTTATGGTTATTATTATTATTGGATACTATTTTTTCTCTTCACATTCACTGTGCTCTCTTATAATTAAAGCAACAAGAACAACAGCCATGAATTATGAATGAATTTCATAAAACAGATCGTGGCGTAACAAACGGTACCATAAAATAATAAATGGCGCTCTTAAGTACTCACACGAGTACATCGCCGGCAAAACGACTGCAACAGCAACACTATCGTCATCATCACCAACAACAATACAAACAGCAACAACAACAACGTTTGCAGTCATACATAAATTGCTTACGCCCGCATAAATCCCTCTGAAAACAATTTATTTCGTTGTCATATTGGCCATTTTATCAACCCGCAATTAGCCACAGCGTTCTCGACTTCGTTACCCAACAAAGAAACAACCATAAAAGCAACAACAACCAACTTCTGATAGTTTTAGCAATTAACTGTATTTGACTAAAGTTACTAAGTTTGTTTTTTGTTGTTGTTTTTATCCGGTATCTGCGGGCTGGCTGCGCTTGAGATTCGCTGATGATTGCTCGTGTAAATTGGTGTGTGTGTGTGTGTGTGAGTACACGTACACATTATTTACTTTGTAGGGTATTCATAAATGCCGTGGAATGTCCGAATGAGTATTTGCATGAAGGAGTATTTGCATAAGAACAAAATTCAATGAATAAATTAAATTAAATTTATTAATATTTTTTGATCTTCTTTTTTCATTCTTAAATATTGAGAATATTAATTTCGTGATTTTTACCTGAAATTTGATTTGTATTTTTTTTTAAAAAAAACTTCAGAGAAACAGAAATCATTTGAATAAAAATATATAAATTTTATTTAAAACGATTGAATTTCTACCCGCGGAAATACATTTCAGCTTGACATTTTTACTGAAAAAACCTTCATTTTTGCTTTTGACTTTTTTTTTAAATTGTGCGAAATACTTTTTCGCAGAGTAATAAAGTTGCTCAAACTGTTAGAAATGTTTATAAATTTTTTATGTTTATAAATGTTTTAAATGTTTATAAATTAAATTATAAGAGAAAAATAACAACAAAATAAACTCCAGTGAAATAATAAAAATTAAAACAATAATGGAAACGATCTTTTTGAACCAGAAATCAACTTTAAAAATCACGTTTTGAAAATTTTAATTTTCGTCTATATTTTAATAAAATTTTCACGCGATTTTTTTTTCCTTCTCTCGTGTTTACGATTTATTGTGAGTCTGCTTATCTCAGTTTATTTGGGCAAATAAATTCATGTGTTGGTGTCGTTGTTGTTGTTTCGGGTGGTAATGCCACTGACATGGAATTGACATTTATTTACTCTCGAACGTAAAGAGTTGAAAGTGCTGATGATGGAAATACAAATATTGTCACGAATTATTGTACCTGATTGTTTCTAAAAATAATAAAATTTTATTTACTCCAATAAAGCATGATAAAAGGTTATACTTAAATTGGATACCATTGATTTATTCTAGCTATTAAAAATCATCACAGTTTCTATAGATTCAGGGTTTGATAAAACTTCTGCACCCCTCTCGTCCTGAGATAAGTTTATTGCTTCAAAACTTTAGGATAATATCTTTCACTTAGGAGGTACAGTTTTAACGATATGTTCCCTTTTAAAACCCAAAATATATTTAATCCAGGCTTACTGGACCACTGAGCGCCTGGTGGTCCAGGTAGGAGCACATTTTAGCATAATATTTTTCTTATCTCGAGTAATTTATATTAAACCCTCAACACAATTTTCCCCATACTAAGAGCCTGCACATGGTGTGGTATAATGTGATGTGGTCACTTTTTGAAATTATTTTAAGCAAATTTATTGAATATACGTTGATGAGATTGAGGGTAAAATTTTGTTATCCATATTCCGTTTACAAATGTTGAAAGAAGACTAAGCATGTAGATATATTCATGTTAGATACCAGAAGTGGACGTGGTTTTCATCCGATACAAAAATTGTACTTAAGTACCCGCGAGTGATTCTCTACATTAGTCTTCTGATAAAACTGTCTCCAAAATATAATAGGTACGTTCAATGAACTCTCGATATCGAAGTGATTTAGCAGCAATAGTAGTTGGCATCAGTAGTTAACGGCATCTGAGGACATAAATATAAAAATTCATTAATATTTAAGATCATTAA
Source organism: Physocephala rufipes (assembly GCA_963966595.1). Lineage (NCBI taxonomy): Eukaryota > Metazoa > Arthropoda > Insecta > Diptera > Conopidae > Physocephala > Physocephala rufipes. The sequence goes on along the minus strand of OZ016502.1, from coordinate 19,137,810 downwards.
TTTACGAATTTTCCATACTTAGTCTCTTCATGGAAAGCGCCTTCAAAAAGTGCCTCCATTTTTATTGCTCGAATTTTTAATTTTTTTGATCAACCTCTACCTATGCGACATACACACGTAGACTCTACGTGTGCACATCCCTCTGGCAGATGTCTATATTTCTTGTTTACCCTTTTTTATTCTAAAAGCGATTTAGGGAAACGGATCAGTAATTAAACTAAAAATTTCAAGTATTGAAACTACCTCGAAGAGCATAAAAATCAAAATCTTGAGAATTTGTTAGAAAACCGTAAAATTCAAGGTAAAATCGACTGATGTGGCACAACTAATGTATCCTCTCTTTCCTATAGATTTTGTGTACAAAGAGGTGAATCGTATAGTACGGTAAGGGGGAGAATATGAAGGGATATTATGGGTTTTCCAGAAGCTAAATTGCATTACCAACCACCAAACAAGCATCATCCACAACGTGAACAAATATTTAAACAAGCAAGTATGAATTATGCACGTGTATACGAGATTCCAGGGAAAGTATCGAACGTTAAATATCTGAACAAATAAATGGAATAGATAGAATAGACGAAGATTGGTATATAATTACTATTGTACAAATATAAAATAAATAAGAAAATACTCAAATATAACGGAATATCGACCTGCTAACCAAAAAAAGGTTAGTGAAAATTATTTGTAACGACTTTATACAAACTTTCCCCGTTTTCAAATATTCGTTTATTTATTTTGCTTCTGAAAACAAATTTATATAAACCTTAAAAGATTTTAATAAAAAACTGTATTTCGTGAAACGCGGATTAACTGTTTAAATACTGGGTCTGTGATTATTCCACCCATAAAAGAACGTCTAAATTAAGATTCTTGTTAAGATTAATAACCTTATTAAGATCTTAATCTTATCTTATTTTCTTTGTTAATTTAAATATGCAAACTCATCATAAACAAACCCTCTTAAATAAAATCAGCGCAGGGGCATAGTGTAATAGTGGTCGTGTCGCGCCCACCTTTGGTGTATGCTTAGTTTTTAACACTAGCATCTCGGCCATAAAATTTAAGGTTAAAATTTTAATATAGACGAAAAAACGGGACTTTGCAGTTCTACTTCATAATGTTCAATGTGAAGCACACATTTTATATATTAATTCTAGGCATCAAAATTGGGCACCAAAGGCACTCACACTAGACAACTTATAATAATACAAAATATGTGTGAACATTTTATGAAAATATCTCATTTCGTTCTACTGCATTCGTAATTTTTCCAAACAGAGAGACAGGCAGAAAGGCAGACGGACAGGGGCGGTCAAATCTAAATCAAACAAGATTATTATGACCCAGAATATATGACTTTCTTATGCTTGCCTCGCCTTTAAGTTTAATACGTTGCAAATGAAGAAACGAGCTTAATATACTCTAACTCTTCAGGTGTAGAAGTATTATAAATTAAACTCACATCAAGATAGTCTCCGTCACACGAAAAGATGATCAGAATATTTTGTTGTGACTTTACATGTTTTCTGAGTTTGGTTTCTCGTTTTAACATCAGTCATCGAACAATTTGGACTTAACTTCTGTTCCCACGACTATTACTTCTACATACTATTATTGCTAATTAACATGTATATTCTTGTAATCCACTTAAAGGATAATTATATGCGATTTGTGTTTACGCCTTAAAGAACAGGATGTCACGTGCCTCAAAAATACAGTAAGACACACACACAAACTCACAGTCGTGCGTTCGCAGAAACGTTCGCACACCAACATATACTCGCATACACATCCATGTTTGCAAAAATGTACGTACATCCCCACAGTTACAACTTCATCAGCACCACGAGTAACAAGAGAAGCACCAAGCGGACCGGACTGTTTACACGCAATGTTTGACATATTCATAACATGAGCCACAGGTAAGCTTCATACAACCACCACCACCACCAATGCAGCAACAATAACAAAAAATCAACACTCACATCGTTTTATGTACATAAACCCGCACGTAACAGCATTTGCGGCCTACCATACAATTTGTTTGTAGGTAAATTTTCGTCAGGGGTTCTTGCTTTTGCCCTCGCCGCACCCCTTCTTTCACACGTGCGTACGCCAAATGCTATCCTGATATTCAAATGAAGGCTTAAGAAAATACAACGTCATCTCTTGATGGAAAATGTTCTTTTGCAAGTATGATTTCTTTCTCCAGTGGGCGAGTCAAGCCCATTTCTCGGTGGTATCTGATAATTTTCGATTTACCTAAAGCTTTTTGAATTGAAAGTCAGCACTGCTTAGAACCGTTTATTAAAGACTGCTCTATAGAAAAGGTATTACTATATTAATTTTAATTTAAACTATTTGATGAAGTCCCTCAAAATCACTTTAGAATCCCGCGATAAATCTTTTATATTATATTAAAATTTCTGATGTAATTTAACTTCAAAAATAATAACAAATTGATAATTAAAAGGTATTGAAACTAAATTATACCCTTAAAAATCTTACAGACTTAATTCTATAGAAATTAACCCAAAAAAATAAAAATATTCATCACCATTATCATCATCCCCATCATCGTCGTCTCAATCAATTAATAGTTTCGTCAATTAATCATTCATACGACCCATTATCAAACCAGTGAATAGATATTTAATAAAATGTGCAATAAAATTGGGTTCATTAGACGTTTAAATTTTGCACGTATTAGGCTAAATAAACACGGAGAAGAAGAAGAAGAAGATGAAGAAAAAGGAGAAAGTAATGCAACAAAAAACAAATTCAACATTGGATTGTTTTGTGGTGGTTTTTTTGCAATTGTTTTTCTCAGATTTTTGGTCCTTCTTTACTATTTTGTTTAACTTTATGTAATATTTTTATGCAATATTTTGATTGCTGGTTCATGTTGTGCTGTTACAACGCTGTTGTGCTGTTACAGTAATTTTTACATGGTAAAGAGGGGTAGGGCTATAATTTTAAATTAATCTGAAATAATAAAAAATTTGTAATATTTTAAAATTATTACATAAATCCGGATTTCACGTCCCTCATTTGAAAAAATTTGGATTTTATTTTGCTTTTGGGGCCTCTTCTAAAAAATTGTTTCCATTTTACTTTAGAAAATTGTGTAACCTTCTCAATTTTCGTTCCTCTGCCTTTCATTCTGAGGAATGGACTTTCCTTTTACGGTGGCAACGAAAGCCATTGACAATTAATTATTTACCGTCAAAATTAATTCACGAAATAAGTATAATTAATTAATATTTTAACAATTTAATACCGAGCATCATTTAAATATTCTAATGAGGTTTATTTTTATTAATTTAGCCTTGCAATAGCAAGGTGTGTTTTCTAGCCGATCTTGGTTGAATAAATTGGTTGAAATTTTAAAAAAATGAAATTTAGTATTTTTTAAAAAAATTAAATACTTCCTCAGAGAGAAAGTATATTGTGCATCCTCACAATTATTAGAACTCCGCAGACATAAGATACCAGAATCATAACCAAGATTATACGAGTATTTTGTAAAATACCTATGGCCATTGAGGCAAGTTTCCATCCGAGCACATACTTCATGCGATAACGCTTATTGAGCTCATCGGCTGCCAGATCAAGAGGGGGAATGCCTGTTAGTACCCCCCTGCAGCATCATGTGAAATAGCCAGAAAGACACAGCAGATTCTGAGTGCGCATAATCAAAAACCTGATTAAGGATTTGCATATTCTGCATAGAACTAATCACATTAACCCACACGGATGCGGCGGACATAATAACAGACTGTGCCACTCTAGACAAAAAGTCTATACCATCTCGGTATATGCGGTGAATGTAAGCTTCGAATCGAGCATACCTCAAAGGTATTTTACAGCAGATTTCGTTCATTTAGCCGTCAGATAGCCACGAGTATCACCGAAATATCGTCTGCAAAACCAATAATTTTAACAATTCTGTGAACTGGTAAGCCCAAAAGTACGTTATACATCAGTCTGTGTGTCATCAAATGACCTACGCAGAGCTTTGATCTCTATATTACTCGTCTCTTAACTCGCAGACATTATTTATAGCGTCAAGGACTTCTTCACTAGTAATAATTTCAACGTTCCGGAGCAATCGTCCTGAAATTTGACGGGCGTCTTCTCTCCTGCCGGTGAATCCTTGATGGAAAATACTAAGAAAACGGCTCACTACCATGCCTTTGACAAAAATCCAAAAGTAGCGGGGGCTTTATCAGGAAGATGAAATTTCAAACGAAAACTCTTGTAAAACCAAGAAGTTTTTCGTTGAAGAAAACTGTATTGAAATTGACGAGGTTAAATAAAAGTAAATGGAGCCGGTAAAAGAAGGTATACATATTCATGCCTAGAACCGCCTCCTGAGTCGATTTAACCACATCCGTCCATTTGTCTCTTATTCTGTCAATCTCTGTTATCTGTACATCTGTATAAATCACGATTGCAGGATAACAAATAACTGCTATTATATAGAAAATGTATGACCGCTATAGTAGTGTGGGGTAGTAGGCGCGGCACTCTAACCATTATATTATACCACCTATATATTCTGAGAGAAGTTGTGTTGAAAACCAAAACTTAGTATTAAAAGGGTAGTACAGCCCACTGATTATTAAGCCCAAACTGTAAACCTATATAAGAAGTGTAAATTATAAAAGCTTCTGGTAGGCAGAATTTCTTTCTTTTTCTTTCGCATTCTTCCTTTTTTTTCTTGGTATTTTTTCTTGGTATAGCTGCATCTGCTGCTGTTGCTTTTAACCAACCTAAGAACGTCATGCAGCGCATTCTACGAAAACAACAAACTTTCGGGGTTGACTCAGAAACGGAATCCGAAAATTATCGTCTCTTCTTCGACTTCATTACATTTTCAAGTCAACTGCTTTTAGTAATACCGTTGTTGTTGTTGTTGTTTTGTCTTAGTTGTTGTAATTGCCCTTATTTTCCTTGTATCTTCCTTTTTGGACTTTTCTCATCGATCATCAAAATATGTCCAAATCAGCTTCTTCAATCTGCCGATATTTACGCAATTTTCAAATTTTTTATGGTTTTCAAATCTTTTATGGTTTATTTCCATACAAATATTTCACAAAAGTTTCCAAATAAGTGTCACAGGATTTACATTTTCAATAATTCAAAAGGTTTTCATCGGTATAACAAAACCGAATCGAAGTTATTTTCTTCTCCTTCTTGCTGAAGACCATTAAAAAGCGCGAAATATCCGCCATCTGGTCGTAAATGAAGTAATGTCCACGATAATTAGTGACCACGGAATAGTTCAATGACTGCAATTACTTCATTTCCCCCCTCTTTTTCTTCTTCTTTTATTAACTCTCATTCATTTCACGGTTTCCGCAAACTACATCGAGTACTCAGTTTTTTTTTTGATAAAGTAGCCATATTAGTTGCAGAAGTAGGATAACAATAAGAAGCTGATAGACCATGAAATTTTGGTACAATCTTTTTAGGCTTTTCAAAGAAATAGCATTTACAAAACCAAAGAAAACCAAATGAACCAATTTTCGACACATCATATGACCAACAGGAATTCATTTCCGAGATGTTATGAACTCATAAGAGAGAGAGGTTTAGTCTTGGCCTAAAAATACTGATCCTGACCGATCAAGAATGATCAAAGCTTCAAGAATGGTTTAATGATTAAACACTCTTGAGCCTCAATCGTCATTGCAACGACACTGTATTCCTGAATACTTACCCTATCCCAGCAGTAAATAATTGGAATACAACAATTATAATTAAACAATACCACTTTAATGGATTTTATTATGGAACAAAAGATACAAATACAAGGATTTTGCAGGGTGCAAAGAAAATTTCATAAAATGATTTGTGCATTGAGTGTGTGAGTTTTCACATAAGCAAACATTTAGTCAACTGGAGTGTTTCTTTGACACTCCTTTTGCTTTCATTTCCACTCCTCAATTATGGTCGGACGCCATTCTGATACGCGCTGTAACTCGAGACTTCGTATGTATTTCCGCTGTACGCAGAGTAATTCCGAAGATGTCTTCATGGTAGCGATTCTCATCCTTGCAAAATTAATTGAGAAATAGATTATTTTCATTGACGATTCGTATTTCTTCTAAACTATCCTTCTTTCTGTGTTTATATGTCGTTCATATCCTTCTTTCCTTTTCCTTTTAGTTTTTTTTTTTTTTTTTTTTTTTTTTTGTTTCAAATTATTTCCTAAACAACAAACAACCTACGAAATTTATTTCGCGTGGATGTTTGTCATTTAAAAGTTTGTCAACGTAAATATTCGAATATCATCTAACTATTCATTTGACTGCTCCGTCCCCTGCCTCTTCAAATATCTCCTCCTTCGACCTTCCTCACAACCCCCCACCACGCCCCACCATACTCACTCTTAATGTCAGCATAAACTTTTCCGCATCCGCCTCACTCCGGTTTTCCTTTGTTGCAATACAGTTTCTGTAACAAAAACAACAGCAACAATAACTGTGACAGCATTGTGAGTTATTTTATCGACAACGGCATTGAAAATGTAATAACAATAGAAAGGATAGTTTATAAAACCAGTATATTCAAAATGGTATTTATTTCATGGTAGGTCATTTGAAAGTTCTTCAAGTTTAAGTTTTTCGGTGCACATTAAAATTCCTTCTGGTGACTTTTGTAAATAAAAAACTTCGTTAAATTTTCAACAATTTCTTAAGTAAAATAATCTTTTATAACATCGGCTCGCACAACGATATCTTTTCTAAATTTAATGAAATTAGGAACAAAGTAAAAAAACTGTATTAGAGCACGTCATTCATTAATTCGTTCACTCTAATTTCTTCTAGTTTCTTTAGCACCGATTACTACCAAGTCAATTAGGTGGGCTTAAATAAAAAACATCGGGCTATAATCAGACTTCATTTGATGAGTTTAGTAACTGAATTTCCACACTGAAACATCCAACCCTCACGCGTCCCCACCAAAAAAATATAGTATATAACTTTTTCTTCAATTGAAATAATTGAAAACCTTACCGAATTGTCTGATAGACATGTTCAGCCATTGTCACATCACCACAAACGTAAACGTGTCCTCCGTCCTTTACAATCAATTCATACAAAGAATCGAATTCCTCTTCAATCAGATCTTGCACATACGTCTGTCCGTTGGAAGACCGAAATGCGAGTACGTTTCCAGAAACGGAAAAATTGAAAGAAAAGGATTATAAGTGACAGTGAAAATTATTTGGAAAAGTAAATTTGTTTAAGCAACCCCCTCCAGCCCCTCTCAGTGTTTATATATATTTTATTCTTCTGCTCCACGAATACAGTCTTGAAGAGATGCTCTGAATATAAAAAACCGTACCAACTAAAATAAAATATTTCATTTCAATTAAAGTTTACCTTTGGTATATTCGGTTCGCGTGATAGTGCAAGGAAAACACGATGAAGTATCTTTTCCTCATGGAGCTCATTCTTCTCGTTCGCATAGAGATCGACTTCCCTATTGCGACAACCGAAAAAAAGCCAGACTTTTGATAATATTGCTTCGGAATTGTGCTGACGAATCATTTCCAATTCCTGCCAGAATGACCGAAATGGTGCGATACCAGTTCCCGGACCGATCAATATAATTGGTTTTGTGGAATCACGCGGCAAATGGAATCCGGGGGCACTGCGTACAAACATGTAAATTTTGTCGTGCTCGTGCAAACCCGCTAAATAGTTCGAACAGACGCCAAAGCGCTCGTCACCATTTCCATCTTCGCAGCGATATCTGACCGTGGCTACCGTTAAATGTATTTCGTTTTTGACTTTTCGTGGCGAAGACGAAATCGAATAGAAACGCGATTGTAGAGGCATTAAATTAGCTAAAACCAAGGAAGCCGGCGGTTTACAAGATGGAAATTCATTTAGCACATCGAGCAGATGCGGCAATCGCCAATGACGCCAATCTTCATATGCTGACGAATCGTTGATAAGTACCTGCAAACGTTCCGTGTCCAGATTGTCTTCACAAAAGCCTGCCAAGAGAGTCAACATCTGGCGAGTGGGTGGCGTGGTGAGATCGAAGAACCGTGTGAGCAAACCTCGCACAGAATCTATAGGAATCTTGTCGTGCGGTTCCCAACTTTTGAAGATTCCATTCGATGTCTGTTTCTCTTTGAGTAATTGCAATTGCAACACTTCGTCTGGGTCGTCGAAACCGATGAGACGCCTTAATACACCATCGACAATATCTGCACGATTGGCGGGAAATATACCCACATGATCGCCAGGTTCGTAATCCATGTCGGGAGCTAAAATTTCCAACAATATAGTTGCTTTCTCGCCATTGCCGGTACCGGTAAGACTTTTTGGATTGGATTTGATTTTGCAACAGCGTACTTTTTTATTGTGATATTTAGAGAGACTCTGCTCAAGTGGTGCTCCGGCTATTTTCGACGGTACCAAACGTACCGTGTTCAGAGTTAAGGAATCATTTTGCAAAGCCATCGAAGCATCGGAAAGGCTCTCTTCGGGATCTAAACAGAACGTTTCACAAGCGAGCTGCAAAAGCACAAATAGAACGGAAGAGGGAGAATTAAGATTTTAAAGAATGGTTTAGTTACACAGAGGAAGGAGAGAGGAAGAGAAGGAGAGAAAGAGAGAGAAACAGATGAATGAATTTAATAATCCTCATATACTTTGAAAACTTCAGGTGCCCATTTTCGGAAGGTCTGCTCCTGTCCACACATTTCATCACCGTAAGCTATCTTTAGAAGCCGCTCACCGCCCAACTCACCCAGAATATTGTCGATATATTGGCCGAACGCGCAAAAGTTCGGATATGCTGAAGAACCTAAACCAAATACCGCAAACCTGCAAACACCCCAACAGACGATGAAGAAATTAAAAATAATCTTTTTAACATTAAGGGCATTTTTTTTAAAAACGTTTAATAAAAATCCGTTTTATTCACTCTACCGACCTGACATTCGAAAGAGGTCCGAATGTTTCTTCGGTAAATGTATCCGACGTCGAACCCCGTAATGAGTCCCAACGATCAATTTTCTTTATTTGATGCAATTGTAGTTTTACGAAGTCTTGTCTTGAACTTGCCTTCATAAAGGACTTCGATGTTGTCACACCAATGCTGCAAAAAACGAAAGGGATTAATCATCAGCAACAAACAGCAACAGCAACCACAAGACCAAACCGACAGATAGAAATAGAAAATCTGACAATTGAAATGTTAGAAAAACGCAGAGGTTGACAACATGAAAGGTCATTATGAAAAGGAAGTGGTTGAAGCTAAATAAAGAAAAATAAAACCAAGACGACATGCTAAAGAATTTCTGTGAAAAACGAAAAATTGAAAAAGATTGAAAAATTGGGACAAGATATTTAAAGGTATGAAAAAAATAAAAATACTATATCTTTAAAAAGGCAAATGAATAGTATGCAAAGGATAGATGAAAAAGAAATAATTCCCTTCAGCAACAGTCAACTGTCTCTGCGGTGACGACAACAGAAGCAAATGGAACGAGCAACAATAATAGCAAAATGTTCCGCCTTTTATTATGTGCAATAAAAGAAATTCCTACTTTGTATCTATCTGCCTTCTATCCCTTCTCATTTTCCTTCCTCCTTCTTTCTAATTTTCTTTTTCAAACCTAACTCGTGCATTTCTGCAGCGTGCGGTACATTTCGAAGGACACTTAACGCTCTTAATCACATCCTTTTTGCAGCCACTTATTTATGAAAGTAGCCTGAAATTATATACACTTAAATATATGTGTGTGAATATGGCGTGTGGGTGCAATCCCACCAGGAATAAAGTCGCAAATAAAAACAATATCAATTCAGAGTTTTATGAATTTATAACACTGCGTCATCTTCACACCTTCTACTCTCTTCCAGTTGATCTTCAGCTATTTATATTTAATAGAGCTACGCTCGGCAAGATGGTACTGAAAGTGTTACCAAACCATTAAAAAGCAACTGGAAGAAAACGAAACAAGTTAAAGTTTGTTATGAAATTTAATTCTAGTTAATTTCTTTAAGAATCTGTTAAAATGTTTTGTCTGAGAATATAAAACTAGTTCTTAAATGTTATGCTAAAAATAAAAGAATGGATGGACGTAAAATGATGGTGAGACAGTGGAGTTTGTATATTCTCACGTGCAACGAAAATAACTCACAACTAGTCGCTTAATTCGTTGCGAATTTTCCTGGCTGTTGTTTAGCAAAATCCTTATCAATGAAGAGGGGGCGGTGGGTCAGTGCGAAGAAGTTGTGAGAGTATTAGTGACAGGGGCAATATCATTTATTCTAAACACTGAACCACTTGGGGCACTTTTGTGAAATTAACCGACTGTGACTCACGACGATGGTGTTGCGCCAAGGCAATCATTTTGTACTCGAATAAAATTAAATAGTTTCTTGAAGCACTACGTGGAACTTTCTAGAGTACATTTTAATATTATTCTTTAAGAAGGTTTGTTTAGTTTAAGTTTAGGAGAAAAGCTTCTTTTTAAAAGATTATCCAAATATTTCTTAAAATTAATTTAATGATTTTTTCTTCTTTCAAAAAAAATTTGCTTAAATGTTAAGAAATGGTGAAAATGAGAAGAGGTAGCTACAAAACAGTTAACATAAGCGCAAATGAAAATTTATTCAATAAAGTATTTACAATATTTTTCTTAAAATCTGCGATTCTTCTGTGCTTAAAAACTCCTTCCCCTTTCATTCACCTCGTTTGAAAAGGGAGAGATTTCTTTGTCTTATGTTTAGGATTATTCCTACATATTTACACCTGGGAAATAAGCAAGAAACTGAGCCACTCTTTGAATCGTCAAAGGCTCATTTATGAAGGGTTCTTTATGCCCGTAATATTATATGATATGTATAATCTATACTACATAAACACATTTATTCCCATGTGAACTAACATGCTCATTACTATGAACGCATGAGGTTGTGAAAATATTGCTAGTGTACACGTAGAACCCCACGAGAGAATTATACGAGCACAACCACCATAACTGTCGCTTCAAGAATAGTTTCAATTTCAATTATAATTTTTTGAAAAATAATGGAATTAATTTAATTTTTTACTCCAAGTGGATAAAACTGTTAGCACATTATTTTTTAATAATATGCTAACAGCTGACAGATGGAAAATCGGTGAAAGTGGTATTAAATTGCTCATTAAACTGTTTACAACACAATTATGCAGAGATCATGCCGTATAGGTTATATACAGATTTTATGTATATCATTAACTGTTTTCATTGCTAAATTTTTTGTTAAAAAGATCACGACCACTGCTCACTATATATTCAACGCCTATCTCAAAACACTTGCCATTGATTCGATGCTTTCGAAGGCCTGCGCTCATTTCCCACTATGCCCAGAAGCTGTTTCTTAATATCTTCCATCTATTGGAGTAACACAAAAATTATTGGCCAAAACGCCGAGTTTCGTGAATGGATCGTTTACTCGTTACATGACACATCACTTTTTCGCAGGGAAGTTGAATTCGCAGGATGATAAGATGCCGAATTCGCAGGGAGCTAACTTTAAACCGGTCAAAATAGCCACGTTATTTAATTCTATAGAAATCAAGGGCACATTTCCCGAACTCTGGGCATTTAGTAAAGCCTTTGTACCCACGACCTGAGAGTGAAAAATTTTATTGTTTTTCCGAATGCGTAACTAATAATTTTCGTATTTTTAGGTCCTGCACTTTTCCATTTCATAATCCCCTTGATAAAAAAACAAAAATTTTCTAACTTTTTTGATTTAAAAATAAAAAATAAAAATTAAAATTTTCGTTTATTCAAATTAAAATAAAATATCGTTTACTCATTTACTCGTTTACTCAAAAAAAGATTCAATAGCAGACGATTATGAAATGAACCTAATCGTATAAAAATAACTCCGACTCCTAAAACTATTTAATTGATTTAACATTTCAAGCCGCAAATATTCATTCATAAAAAATAAAAGGACACTAAAACTGATAATAATAGCCACCATAACTTAAACCACCACTCGCACTGCATTCAACCTACTATAAAAAAGAGGTGGAAACCGAAAGATCCGTAAAATCTTCTACAAAACGAGTATATTTTTCCTCAAAAGAAAAATGTGTTTAATACGAGTAACTCTAGAAAAGAGGATGAATAATACCAACAATTTTTAAGGTCCAGAATAAAATATCCGTTTACTGCATTCCGAACAAAAAGATCTACAAATAAAAATGATCCAGAGACATTCGGTTGGTGCTAAAATAAAAAATTGGTACCCAATAAAAGTCATCACAAAAGACTTTCTAGAATATAAACAAACGAAATACAACGTAGAAGGGATAAAATTCGGGATAATGGATTTAGAAGGCATTTATGGTGGGAGGATTTAATTTAATCGAATTATCTGGAAGTGTGATCCATTTATAAGTTTATTCTCTGCAAATTCATGAGACAAAAATAACCCCCACGATAACTACTTCCGATTTTAGATCGCGAAAGATTTCATATAGCTCTCAATAAATACTAACCTGGAATTCTGCCCATTACCTCCAGTTTCCTGAACACGCATAGCATACAAATCTTGAGAAAATACCTAAAAATAAATACGTAAATATTTAATTGACAAATATTTGAAAAAATTCTTAACAAAACGTTTGAAAAAGTAAAAGCAATCGCATAATAATGTGACAAACCTCTCCATTCTCTGGTGGGTCTCCATTTCCGAACGTTGATGCCACAACAATCAGCAAGGCTTCATGTTCGATGGATGAAATATCGTAATCGGCCATACAATAGATCTAAAGAAACGACCCGAAAAAGAAATGGCAATCAAATAAATTCCATCGTGTAGAAAAACGATTAAAAGCTAAATAAATTCTGCTAATGCTCGTTTATTTCTTTGACAAGAAAAATTACTATCAAGACGATATCTGCGGACAAACCTAATGATAAATCAGTCTCTGTAAAGATGATTTTCTGCGTGGCAAATGAGGCAATTTTACGGATTTACATAAATCAATCAATCGTATTGATAAATCCTGACTGGAAAACGGCAGAGGGAAAGGGGAAAGATATGGGAGTAATATGGGGCGAAGTGTTTTTAAAGACTGCTTCTTAGAATTATTGCTTACTGCTTTGTTTTGAAGGACATTCAGGCGTTCATTTATTCCGACATTAAACGAAATTCCTAACAACATTTATTTATTATATTTGCTGTTTTTACTATTAGTTCTTTTGTGTCTCATTGATTTACTTTTTAGAAATGTTCGATTTTTTTGGAAATTAACTGCTATATCATAGTTCCTTTTAGCATTTATTTGATTCTCGGTTGAAGACGTTCTAAAAAAGGTTTAAGGGAAAAATCTAATTAAAACGCAAATATTTCATGGTATCAGTTTCTTTTTAAAAATCAAAAATTATTCCATGATTTTTCATGACAAACTCCAGATGCCTTTAATTCTAATATTCTTTATTAAATTTCTAAATATTCTGGATATATTTTCACATCTTCTTCATTTCTTACCTGTGCGTTGAAAGCGTGTCCCAATAATTCACATAATTGCTTAGCATACTGTTCTGATTTGCCAGTTTCGGTAGCATACAAGACCGTTGCCTTTATACGTTTTGATAGAGCACGACCGAAAAGCTTCGATGTAAATTTTACAGCTCTGGTTAAATAAATTTAAAAAGTATGCAGAAATTAGACAAATTCATAGAAATAATTCGTAATTACACCAACACAGTTATTATTCACCACCCCCAAGAGATAATATCCAACATCCACCTCACGTTCGTAATATGTCTTTGCAAAAGTGACAGCCTAAGGTAGCAGGCAGTCAATACAGAGGAGGCTTTCAAATTGCCAAGTCACAATTATCACCACATTATTAAAGACAAAGAATAGGTTATACATAATATGAGGAGCCATAATGTACAAATTCTATCGACTAATTTCCTTTCCCCAACCTCCATATTTCCTCCTCAACTGTCAGTTCGAAGGAAGATAATAGCCCCCGATGTTTAGATTGGCAAAAAGGACAAAACATAAAATTTTTATAAATTAAAATTATATCGGATCATTTTCACTCGCATGAAATTTGGTTTTATAAGCTCTGTTTCCTACTCTAACTTCACTCAACCAACCAATTCGGACTTCAACTTCTGCACCTACGACCACGGCAACTTAATAATGTTATTATACGGCTACTGCTGCTTTTGCTGTTGTTATTGCTACTTAATATGTATATCCTTGTAATCCACTTAACGGATAATTATATGCGATTTATGTGTACGCTTCAAAGAACAGGAGGCCACGCCCCTCACCTACACACCCACACAAATACGCACACGAAGGAACACACACACACATTCACACGCACATGCGTAACTGAGTTTCCAAATAGGTACGTGCATGCCTTCTCCACAATTATAACATCCTCAACACCACGAGCAACAAGAGAAGTACTGAGTGGATCAGCACTGTTTACACAGAATGTTTTACATATTCATAAGTACATTTATCATAAGCCACACAAATTAGCTTCATGTAAAAACAACAACAGCAATACAGCAACAATAGGTCTTACCTAGCAATTTGTTTAAAGTTAAATTTTCGTCTTGGTTTCTTGCTTTTGCCCTCGCCGCGCCCCTTCTTCCATACGTGCGTGCGCCAAGCGGGATCCTGATATTCAAATGAAGGCTTGAGATAATACAACGCCGTCTCTTGATGGAAAACGGGTGTGATGGAGCTCGACAGGGGTGGTACAATCCAAATCCAGTCTGCGGGACAACCGTTTCTGTAAAGCAATTCATCACAGAGATAAAATAAAATCGAATTGAAACAAAGTTGATAATTCGAAACAAAAGCAAATCAATGAAAAACCAGACAGAATATAAATATAGGAGGATAGATCTTCAAGGGAGAATATATAGAGGGTTCGACGTAAAATGCGGAAAAAAGTCAGAATTAATAGGTTGCAGCGGGATCAATACATTTTATAAATATTTCCAATTACAAGGAACACATCATTTATAACCGCACATTATAAGCACACCAGTATTCGACCATAAACTGATATCACTATAGTGATAGCCATAAATAGTTTTTTAGACATTTTAACAGAACATTCCTGACAGAGAAACAAAATACTATTTATCAGAAGCTTTAATGCGTGGACATGTAGTAGGGCAGTTACAAAATCAGTAAACGAGGCGGAGTATCATATCACGCCTCCTCATCATTGGACGTCATATTGTTGAACACTTATACGTTCAACAGGAATGGACGTGTTTCAGTCATCGATATTAAAAAAGTTTTAAAATACCATTCGGTATACTGCGCGCGGATTGAATAAAGGCGCGGAAAATTTACTACAGAGAAAGAAGCAAAGATGTATGCTATACGATATCGAAATAAGCAAAAGCTTTTAAAAAGAGAAATCAGATGTACTAACAAAAACTGTTTCCCACAATTGTGCGATGAAGTAGAAATGAATCTATAACGTTTGACTTATACACTTCGTGCAATAAAAAACAAACTCTGAAAATTACTGCTGAAGATATTTTCAGAGCGATCAATAAAATTAAACCCAATAATTTGCTTGGACTGGATAGTGTTTCAAACGTAGCTCTCCAGCTGGTTGCTGCTAGGCGAGCTGAAATTCTAACATCGATATACGATATATACCCATTAGGAGGAATCCCTCCCAAAATATGAAATCGTCAGAAGTTGGTACTTTTACCAAAAACAGCGAATACGGCAAGGCCATCAAATTATCGACGTTGCAGGCAGCATTTTTTAGCAAATAATTTTACATCCATTAGAAGACACTGCAGGAGAACGAATTTATCCACGACAATTTAATTTTAGGAAAGACAAATAAATCAATCATAATTCCCTCGAGTATTTTAAAATAAATATCGTTAAATCAATATTGAAAACGCGAGCTGACACAATGGTTCGAAGGAGAATTGTCTAGCAGTGACAGACATATGAAACACTTTTAACTGGGCAAGTTGTCAAAAGACTGTGCCGGCGTTAAACAAATTTAGAATTGCGCCGAATCGAACCTATAGAATGCCTTATCGGAGAACGGAATTGTGGAGCACACTGTTTTAACATAGCTTTCGCGTATTATGACGAATGTTTGTGGTCCCAAACAAAAGAAAAGCCAGTTACTAGTTATTATAGTGAAATATTCTTCTACGGGGCGCCAGTGTAGGAAGAAACAATTCGGAAAAAGTTATGTGCGCGGTGTGAGGTCGGTATACTAGATATACGCGCCTAAAATGTGTTGCGCATAGCACATTGTTTCAGAGGATGCTGCGTACATGCTGGCCGGGATATTTCCGCTGGAGTTACTGATCAGAGCGTCGGTGATAGGAGTGCCACTCAGAACGGCATACAAATAAACGAATTATTCCACATTCCAATAGGTAATAACGGAGTGTCAACTCCTATAGCAAAATTCACAAAATGAAAAGTGGACGTATAGACTTATGTCCGACCCTGAATAAACAGAGCGCATGGCGAAGTCGATTTTTACTTGGCGCAATTGTTTAGCGCACAAGGATGCTCTAAAGCACACCTACAACGGTTTGGATACGAACAAAATCTCTATTGGAGATAGGTGGATTCCCGCCTATTGAAGATACGAAGCGCCTTTTCCTTTAATGCACTCGATACGTGGTTCTGAAAAGTCGGATAGGATTCTTTATTGCCCCAAAGGCTATTGATGACCTAATGATGAAAACCAGAGAAATTTTGTACGTCATATGGCGGCGATCACAATTATAAAACAGAGCCAGATGGAGCTAAAACGTAAAGTAAAGAAGAGACTAGCATCTAAAGCTCTCTGCTCCCATAACGTAATACTTAACGCCAGCTTCCCGGAAGGATCGAAAACGAGACAAGGTAGCTTTATTGAATAAGATTCACACACCTTTGACGCTTTGAGTACTTAGTGCCAGTGCCCACGGTAAATTCCCACCCGACAAAAAGCAAACGCACCCACAAACACACACACTCACATACATAAGATGCACACATAAATAATAACATTCACTAGGTCAATAATGACAATTACAACAATAACTGCTCTAAAGGTGACAACACAAGCACCACCAATAACAACAACAAAAACAAGCTCACCTCAATTTCGATTCATTTTCAAAGTGTTTCATGAAACTCTCACTGGCCGTATGATGATCGACGATGGTAACGTTTCGGCTCTGATACGAATGAAGTACAGCAATATTAACCTCCACGACGGCCTTGTCCTTCCACAAAGAGGTTGGTGTTCGAGTATCCAAATTCATTTTGAGTGCGACCGTCTTTGAGTGCGACAATATCGTTGTTGATTTAAAGCATTACAGAGAAGAAAAAGATGTCGGAGAAGAGAGGGAGAAAATAAGAAGGTATAGATAAATATTTTGTGAAAAAGAGGTTGAGGAGTGGATGGTGCCAACACTACCATTTAACAGTGGAACGCATAATTTGCCGGGAGAGAGGCAAAAGGAGGATAGTGGACAAAAATGTCTGATTGAGGAAGACAGGACAGTCTCCGTATCGTTCATGTAATAATTTCCTAATTAAATTGGTGGATGGCTAAAAAGTCAATTAAAATGTTAATCAAAAGTTCAAAAAGGAAAGGATAGCAGGATAACGGGAGGAGGGGGATAACAGGAGTTCAAAGAGATTTCAATCCCTGTGATCGTTTGGACCGGAGCGCCTCCGTAGCTACAAAATATTAACAATTTTTAATAATTGTCTGTTTTGGAGCTCTATCAATGGAATTTTGTCACCTAAAACTAATAATGTGGTACATTTTTATTCTTAAATTTCAATATTGATCCAGAACGAAATTTTTTGTTAGGTCACCCACTACGATTTTGTGACTATTATATTCAATGTAATTTTCTATTTTAATATTTCGAGATGAGATTTTGTCAAGACTATTGTTCCACAACGTACTCAAATTAATTTTAATTTCTCCAGCAAGCGTATACTTGGATGATTTTTATACAAAAATCACGATTCGTTAGTAATTTTGACAGATGAATTGATTACTCGCTTCAGAAATATTCGAGAGTTTTCCATATATTTCAGGTGATACTCTTTCTGTGGTTTAGAAGTAGTAATTCATTGGATCTAGCCAGTTTTATAGGTAATATCTTCTAAACCAAAAAAGTTTGCTTTCGAAATGAGCAGAATTTCTGAAATGTTGACAAAACCTTTGTCCCAATGAACACGCAAGTGCATTTCCGTTTGACCTGCGACGTAAAAGCAAATGAATTTGTTGGATTCAGATGATTTTCTTCTATAAAGTTTCATTCATTGTTAATTTCGACGGATTAATTGACTGCTCAATTTGAAATCCTTCGATTGATTGGTTGCTCGCTTTGAAAATCTCTGGCCGTTTTCTATATATTTCAAGTGATCTCTTCGGAGGGTCCTCCCTCCGTAAATTATCAGCTGAAATTTATAGAAAAGGCTTTTTGTTGCAACACCGATTTACAAAGCGAGCATCCATCAATCCGTCAAAATGACCAGCGGAATTATGTTCTGGTTTAAAAGCTCTAATTTTGAATAGGTCAGATATAGGCCTTTATTCGCAAAGTTAATTTTATTCGCCGTCGTCGTCTCCAGACAACAAATCGTATTCACAAATCGTCTCTCAAATGTTGGTAACATGTATTAGCTGTTGACGTAATCCATAGTTTGAAAAATTGGTATTCACAAACACAATAATTGACGATGCGTTGTCTCAAATAAGATTACACCAAATTAGGTGTCGTCTCTTACCAAAAATGTACTATTTCATTTTTGTTAAATGAAATCTTGTTTTTAAAAAATACGTTTATGTTCTCAAATTTGTAATACATATAATCAGTGTATTACAAATTTGAGAACATAAACGTATTTTTTAAAAACAAGAATTCATTTAACAAAAATGAAATATTACATTTTTGGTAATCAAATGGTTTTAATAAAATTTGATTTTGGCAATCAAGTTAATAAAAAATATTTGAAATTTTGATAATTTTCAGAATAATTATTAATATAGGCGGGTAATATTGTGTGTGACGATTTTTCGAAGCCAGATTTTTAATCTCCTAACATAGCTCCACAAATTACAATTTCCCATATGGATAAGGATATATTTTAAAACAAAATGTGCGGGAAATGTGAACGGAAATTTAAATATTTGAAATGTTTTAAGCGGGAACATTTTTCGTCATTATCGACGGAAGATCAGACGATATCTTTTTGGCTTTCTTTTTAATGCGAATACAACGTAAAACCGAGTCACCTGCTCAAAAAACTGTGACTGTGAATACGACGCCTTCTCAAAAGCGACTTTTTGAGAAATCCGCTTTGTGAGTTAAAACGGAGCGCAGACGGTCCATTTTAACTCACCAAGCGAATTTGTGAATAGAGGTAAGTAGTTTAAGATTAGAATTAAAATTAAGATTAAGAATGATATCTTCTAAATTATCGAGAAATCCTGCCTTCGTGGTGAGAATAATTTCTGAAAAAATTGTTCCATCATGTGCCCAAATGCATTTGTTGGGCTTCGATGATTTTTATCACAAAACAAAATTCGCTCGTTACTTTGACGGTGAAAGCACACCGTATGATGTATGATTTGAAATTACTCTGTATGACCACAAGAGTGATCCACACGATTTGCTAATGAATTCGTGATTTTTATGATTCATAAAGGTTTCTGAAACAACATTTTCGATGGAATAATCGCCCTATATGGACAAGAGTCGTCCACATCCACCGTCTACTATTCCCAAAATAAACTGTGTTTTTTACCCCGTCAATACTTCAAATGGTAAAAAATAACACAAAAGATTTAATTTTAATAAAATTGGTGTATCCACTCGTAAGATCAAGACATGACGTTTGAAAATAATTTCGGGCATATGGCCACTGTGGCTGTTCTTAGCAGCGAGCATGGTCCGTACTGGACGTCCAATTTTGAGTCACTCTTTCGAGTACTGCTGACCGCATGTCACAAATGACACGGATAATGTTTGCCACGAGGCTTTCAATCGTTGCTGGTTTATAAGCATAAACAAGTGGCTTTACGTGACCCCACAGAAAATGGAAATTGGAGGTCAATTGACGATTTAATTTCTTGAACTTATCGCCAAACTTTTATTTCGGTAAGTCAATGGTTACCGTCGTCGTATGGCAGGTAGCGCCATCCTGTTGTCTAAGATGTAAACTGCACCAAACAGTTCATTTTTCTAGATGCGACGCACAGTGGCAGATATTTTGAAATAGCGGCCAAAAGTTTTTTTTTTCACAGTCGCCAATTTTACAATTAGTATGCTTATATGAAAGATAATACATCAGAACCTAGGGTGCCAAAAAATAACAGCTCTAATTTGATCCTTTCACTAAAAACAGGACAATCAAAGCTAGTCCTTTTCTGTTTTGGCCTAAAATTTTTGATTTTCTGTAATTTTTTTATAGTTTAAATAATTATAACTCGGCGAGTTTTGCTGATATTAAGTTCCGGTCTTTTTTATTTATTTTTCTAATCTATTTTATATTTAAATAATATTAAACTAAGTTAAATAAGCGTTACTAATAATATGTAACAGGTATTTAAAAAATGTACCAAATTTCAATAAATTTTCATGTAAATTGGATCGGGAATCAAAAGGGCCAGCGTCGTCCAGAACAAATTTTACACGATCGCATAGCTGAGTCTTTTCTCTAGATTCTGTATATAGTTTTATTTGCGGAAGCTTGCGGATGTGGTACCTGGAGTATTTTTTATGACACAAAGTCATCTAATGCAAAATTAAAGGATTCTTATTTCATGTTTTTTTTTTGGCTGTTAAATGATTATGAGTATTTTGTTTCTTTAAATGATTGTTTCGTTGGAAAAATAAGTGTTGTATTTTTAGTTATTAGGTACCTATACTTAATTATCAGGTACCTAAAACATTAGGTAATGGTAGGGTATGGGTATAAGTGCCTTCGAAAAGTGCGATCGAAATTACTCCAAGCTCAGCAGAGGTTAAATTACAAGATCTTCTAGAGCACACTGCCGAGAGATTATTGCTTTCATTAGATGAAAATTGTCTAAAAAGTCTTGGCGATTGCAATCTTACTCTTGTTTCTAAGTGGGGATGTGACGGATCATCTGGTCAGAAGCAATATAAACAATTTAACGCAGAGAATTCAAATGACGGCAACTTGTTTATGATTTCTTTTGTTCCTTTGCGATTAAGGAAAAATAAAATAGAACCTGAGCCGTCAACCAGCAAAGATATATGGAGAAATGAAACACCTTCTTCAACAAAATATTGCAGACCAATTAAATTTGCATTCAAAAAGGAGACAAAAGATGTCATAGTCGAAGAAGTTGATAAAATAAAAAGCCAAATTCAGGAACTGCAGCCAGTATTTTTTGAGATTTATGGACATCGTATTCAAATAGATTTCAAACTTCTTCTCACTATGATTGATGGAAAAGTAGGACAAGCCTTAACGGATACTAAGGCATCATCTAGCTGCATTATATGTCACCAAACCTCGAGTAAATTGAACCAAGTACCACCAAGTGATAATGACTGTAAAGATGCGTACGAATTTGGATTGTCCCCTCTTCACACTAGAATTCGTTTCATGGAACATATTCTCAAATTGGCTTATGATTTGGAATTCGGAGCTACAGGAACAGTTAGAAGAAATGAATTGAATCTGGAAAAAAGAAACATAAGGAAAAGAGAAATACAGGAGCAATATCGTCAACTAGGTCTGATAATTGACCAACCAAAACAAGGAGAGGGTAACACAAATGATGGAAACACTGCTCGAAGGTTTTTCTCTGATCCTGAGACTGCAGCTTTCATAACAGGAGTGGATATTGAAATAATAAGGCGGTTTAAAGTAATTATAGAAGTTATAGCATGCAGCAAAATGATTGATGCGAAGAAATTCGGAATATATGCTAAGAAAACCGCAGAGATATATAACGAAAAATACCCTTGGAGGAATATGCCATCAACAATACATAAAGTTCTGTATCATGGAGAACAAGTAATTGAACATAGTCTGCTTCCACTAGGTGATCTTTCCGAAGAAGCACAAGAGAAAAGAAATAAGGATTATAGATTTTTTCGTGAGCACAACACAAGAAAAATGTCAAGATATTGTACGAATGAGGATCTTCTTACAGTTTTGCTCTGCACATCAGATCCATATATTTCGAATATTCGTCAAAAATGGAAGTCTTCATCAATTGAATTGGATAATGATGCTAAAAATTTACTATTAGACGACCAACAAAAATATTTTGCTGAACATTTTGTAAAAATTGCTTAGTTTGCATACACATGTAAATATTTTGTCTTTATTTATTGAATTATAATCTTAAATTATATATCTTTGTATTTTGCCTTTATTATTATAATAAATAATTAATATAAGTATTCAAAAAACACAACATTTATAAAAAAACGCAGTATGTTTGCAGTGTTCTTTATTCATGACGGATATGCTTAGAAAGATTTAGATTGTAGTAAAAGTACGAGGTAGGTTGATAAAATCTGTCATATCTTTGGTTCCCCCATGTCAATTTTAATGGTTGTAGCATGAAATTAAAGCTAAAGATTAGGGTAGCAAAGAAAAAAAAAATAAATTAAATAATTTAACGCGTTCAGAAGATATAGACTTTTGACCGCTATTTCAAAATATCTGCCACTGTGCGACGTATGCAGCAATTTTGCTTATTAACAAACCCGTCCAGCCAAAAATTGATATCATCGTTAAACGAGGTCTGTCTCCAACAAACAGTTGCGCTAAAGCCCAATCACCGAAAGAATGACACATGTGATGGTCTCGTGGCGTTAATACCCGTACCAACTGTAATCTGAATCCGCCGGACCCTGCACCAGCTGGAGGTGTGGGTCAAGATCTTTGCGCAAAATATTACACATGGTACACGAGCAGCGTCCAATTCCGCCCACCGACGACGAATTGATAAATTTGGATCTTCTTTCACACTTTCATTTACAGCGGCAGTATTCTCATCAGTGTGCACATTCCTTCGGCGGATTGGATTTATTGCATTATTTACAGACTATCAATTCACGGCGGTTTGCCAGGCTATGCTGAATATAAGTGACAACAAGAGCAGACAGGCAGCCTAGCTTGTATTGGCAGTTGTCACTGTCGAGAATTCTATCTATGCTAGAAAGACACGCTAAAAATCACCAACATGCTGATTGGTATATGGCCAGGCTGGCACACACCTACCACACCATTTTCATGATACTATCGATTTCTGAAAACAAACTTCTGAAAATGAAACACCCGCAAAATGAACACATCTAATGCACGTCACCTTTACCTTCGCTTTTTGGTTAATTACCACACATGCTGCATACTTCATACACCAGTCCACCAAACAAGAAATCTCCCTCTGAACCCCCAGAAGATAAAACCAACTGTTAATTTTATCTTATATTTATCGCTCTTCGATCCTCGAATCTTCTAAACCTACTCAAAAAAAATTGCGATGTTGAAATGAATGATAAGAATGTTTGTGTCCATAAAACATTAAACAAAACCAAAAAACTGACTTCACAATTTTTCACAGTATTCCAAAAATGCTGCAAAACTATTAAATATTTTAAAAGCAATTTCGACTTTATGTAAGAGTTACCAAGCTTGAAATTATCCGAATTTTTCATTACAAACTTTAAACCACTTTATTCTACCCAAAATCACTTCATCATCAATCCACACATAATCACAAACGCTTAACGTATAACTCATCAACACAATTTGCTCGCATTTACACACACACACACACTTTTACCTCTAACATATTGCGCCGATTTGTGTCACATAAATTCCTGCAGCCAATTTCTGTCGACATGTACCAACCACTGAATGTGGTCGCTGTAAATTGTATCCCACCGACATCGAACAGCATGCTGGAGACTGCCGGTAGAGCATACCAACGTAATCGCAATTCTTCAAACCAGTCAAACCTGAAGCAGTAAATTGTTGATAGAATGAATTTAATGGAATTATAAAAGAAAATCTAGAATGGAATGTTTCGAATGTTACGAATTTAAAATTGAATTATTTCAAATCGAAAATGGAGACAAGAAGACTATTACTAAAAGGAGTGTAGTAATTAGATGTTAATTATAGTTTGTATATAATTATAGAGCATAAAGTAATGAGTTTTTGTGATCATATAGAGGGTGCCATATTTTATTATGAAACCCAAATAATCTTAAAATCCTTAGAACAAATTAGAATATTAAATTTATTTCCAAAATTATTTAACTGAAATTAATAATGAATATTAGTGTATGCTTGGTCATTTGTCTGTAATTTGGACTACCAATGAATTACGGAAAATTTATTAATTTTTTTTATATTTCTTTTTACTAAACTTAAACGATCTTTGTTTCTTGTTCAAATTTTTACGGGCAAATAAACGTTAGGTTCAACTAACGAAAATTATCTCACTTTGGATGACTTAATGGTATTTCCAAGATTAATTCCGGTGGGTAATCGAAATAGTCTGGATCATGTCCATTAGCCGAGACCACCAAAGGCAAGATATCCCATTCGCTTCCTTTGCTCTTCCAGCCCAATTTTATACAAACCTAAATGGAAAAAAAGAAAAAATACATTACATAAGCACATCCAACGTTTTCCCCAACACATCTATTCCTCTAGCACCACCCACTTCAACTCTTACTCATTTCCCTTGATAAATGAATAGTCAACAGCGCTAACCGGAAGTGGGAATGGTCATTCAGAAAGAGGTTCTAGCAGAGCCTCTAGTGCAAACATTTAACATTCACACGAAGAGTGTACGAAAATGATTGAACAAATTCTTAAAATCATTCGGAATACATTCGGTATGGGAGAGTTAAAGGTCAACCTCTGTACGGTAACTGAGCCTCATGCATTGCTTCGAATAAATTTGATTGAATTTCAGTTCTGAAAATGAATTATTTTATCAATTCACTGGATTTGAATATACATAATAATTTAAAACCAAATAAAAAACAATACATTGCTTTGCTAAAACAACATATTGCTCGAAGGAAGTACTATTTTCATTATACGATTAAATATATATTTTAGTAACATCCTTTTTCCATATTTTGAAAATATATTCTCAAAATGTAAGTTTAAAATTATTAATTTATACTGAGAATACATTCCAAATACAGGAATGATGAAATGAAAACTCGCAGAGTTTTAGAGTTTCTCAAATTCCCATTAATGTCCTTAACATCCGTCTCACTACCTTTAACGTTTCACTAACACGACAGAAATAACATCATAATTTTTTCAGCAATTTCATCTCGTTAATACATCAAAATTAAAATCCATTCCATATACTCACTTCGGTAAACTCGACATTCATCGGATCACCGATTATTTTGCCATCGGTTTGCTTATATCCAGCATAAGATATCAATTGACTGTTCCAAATACGGTAATCATGGCGACCGTCAGTCCTTTGCGGAAATATCGTAATAGCTGACCTGCATAAAGTCAAACGATGCATTTAAAAAGGATAAACGATACAAGCAATTATATGAAATCCATGTCGTCATCATTATCATCGTCACCAAATAATAGAAGAAGGAGTAAAATGTGAATAAATAAAATATAAATAAATAAAAAATACACGATTTTATTCACAATAATCGTTACAACCAAAGATGAAATAGTTTAATCATTTACATTTATTTATATCAAAATCTTTACATTCGTTGGACATTAATTTATTGTTGTTTTTTTCTTTATATTTGAATTAACTGTCCTATAGATGTGGGTCTGAGTTTGAGTGTGTTATAAATACTTGGGTACATCTGCGCACTTTTCTTCTGCTTAGAAAAACTTGAGAAAGTTTAATTAAAAAGTTTGCAAATAATTTAAGGTTGTGAATACTCTATTTTATAGAAAATTCGGTGTTAAGACTATGACAATGATCTATGGGATGATATATCTTTCTAAATATTTTTAGAAAATCATTGTCGAGAGCAATGAGACAATGATGACAATAATGAAGTTTGAAATAATCCAGAAAAGGATATACTTGCTATGAAGAATTAATTACTCTCCGAATAAGTTTATACTATTTTCCGATTCTACTTTGTCAATTTGAATTACTATAAACCTCTGAAATTACATTGAAATCCCTAAACTTATATCAAAACTTTGAAATATAAAGTTATCGTAGTTTCATTGATCATTGGTTAAAATAGAAAAGACAACTGAAATGTTCGATATCAAGAATTTATAGACAAGTTTCCTTTTGTCGTCACTAGATGGTTGTAACATATAAAAAATGTACTATTTGCATTCCTGCCAAAGTTACCGACTCACGTTAATTGCGATTATAAAGGAAATTAAGTATCGTAGAGTGATAAAATTTCATAATTAATAGTGAAAAAATGATGATTAATGGAAGGTAATTTCAATTGGATTAGTTAAGTTAGACACTTATGATAGAGCTAAACTTATGATCAAAATATCTTATGATATTAGACTCTTATGATAAAGCCCTATATCCGTATAATCTACGTTGCCTGCATAGTCTAGACGTATAATCTTTTCAAACGGAAAATTGTTCGGATCCCTGAAAATTGCAAATTGAGAATTGACGATTTCTACAAATAGATGATTTTAGGAATTTTGTCATAGTCATTTTAAATGTCAGTTCATGTTAAAATCATTATGTATGTATGTGAAAGACGACAGACGACTCTATAAGTTACTTAGTTACATAGATGTGACACCTGTGCATTCAAATTTCAGACACTTCTAAAGCCAACATGGCTGACTTCGACTGGAAAAAATTCGTATTTCCGGTACAAGCTAATGTGACGAAAAATGTTGATAAAAATCGAGCGCATATCTCACTTGTGCAAAAAAGACTGATCCTTACACGGCGCGATTCCTTTCTTTACTGAAAAGCTGGCCGCGTTTTCTTCTCAATAAACATTGTTTAACGTACACTTTCCCCACACAATCGCAGACACAAACATTGACTTATTATGTTATAAATACAACCTCGCGACAAGTTGTCGTACACCGCCGCGACTTGTCAAAAATACATGGAGTCGTATGGGAATTGAGAAAAAACAAAATTGTCGCGCTGCTGACGCGTACGACAACGACAGTAGTAGAAAATTTTCGACTTTTTTTGTTGTCGCTCGTCTTGTTCTTCTTTTCTCCGTTTGTTTACTTTAAATGACATTAGCAATTAATAAAATTGTATTGAAATTACAGATATGTTCTCTGCTAACTTCAGCGCCAGCAGAGTTTTGATTTGTCGACGCGACAACTGTCGCGAGGTTGTGTTTATAGCATTATGAATAGCATGAATTAGAGTTGCCAACTCTCTCTGTAAGATAATTTATGTAAAATTGGTGATGAAACGCTCCATGTGATATAAAAAATTGGGTTTTATAAGTTTGCTTTGTTCTTATTTCATTACTTCATGCTATATATTTATTGTATGACATTATTTTTTCTCGTCCACACATCAATTAAATTATCGAACTTTTGGAAAATGTTCTTATATTTGTTTGCAAAGTTTAAACATATGACAAATTTGTGCATTTAACTTAACTAATTCCCGGAATATACCCTGGAAAGGCTTAGCGTTGTAGAAGTTCAAGACGAAACTTTTACAGAAAAAATACTGCCTTTCTCTTAATATAATATGAGTTTGACAGCCCACAACTGTTACAACCGAATATTGGAGTGAATTTATATCACCCATGAAGATTTGCGTCGCGGTTTTAACCTTGACTGAGATGTTTGCATGGATAGATCCTAAGGATACTTAAGAATTATTTCGTATGAAAATATGAAAGCCATTATATGCCCATTGGAAAACTTCATACTATAGTGCTATTAACACTTTAGATGAAGATAAGCGGGGTTGAACGGATAAATACGTAACAAAATAAGAAGTTTTCTAAAATTTCTGAAAATGGACTTTGGTCTATAGATGTCCATAAAGTTTCACGGCATTAAAATTATTTTAATTCAACAAACCTACGTAGGTTGGCAACACTAATACGTATTTATTCAATACTTTTGCATTATTAGCGATACACGCATGAGGATAATATTGACATATATATATATATATATATATATATATATATATATATATATATATATATATATATATATATATATATATATATATATATATATATATATATATATATATATATATATATATATATATATATATATATATATATATATATATATATATATATATATATATATATATATATATATATATATATATATATATATATATATATATATATATATATATATATATATATATATATATATATATATATATATATATATATATATATATATATATATATATATATATATATATATATATATATATATATATATATATATATATATATATATATATATATATATATATATATATATATATATATATATATATATATATATATATATATATATATATATATATATATATATATATATATATATATATATATATATATATATATATATATATATATATATATATATATATATATATATATATATATATATATATATATATATATATATATATATATATATATATATATATATATATATATATATATATATATATATATATATATATATATATATATATATATATATATATATATATATATATATATATATATATATATATATATATATATATATATATATATATATATATATATATATATATATATATATATATATATATATATATATATATATATATATATATATATATATATATATATATATATATATATATATATATATATATATATATATATATATATATATATATATATATATATATATATATATATATATATATATATATATATATATATATATATATATATATATATATATATATATATATATATATATATATATATATATATATATATATATATATATATATATATATATATATATATATTATATATATATATATATATATATATATATATATATATATATATATAATATATATATATATATATATATATATATATATATATATATATATATATATATATATATATATATATATATATATATATATATATATATATATATATATATATATATATATATATATATATATATATATATATATATATATATATATATATATATATTATATATATATATATATATATATATATATATATATATATATATATATATATATATATATATATATATATATATATATATATATATATATATATATATATATATATATATATATATATATATATATATATATATATATATATATATATATATATATATATATATATATATATATATATATATATATATATATATATATATATATATATATATATATATATATATATATATATATATATATATATATATATATATATATATATATATATATATATATATATATATATATATATATATATATATATATATATATATATATATATATATATATATATATATATATATATATATATATATATATATATATATATATATATATATATATATATATATATATATATATATATATATATATATATATATATATATATATATATATATATATATATATATATATATATATATATATATATATATATATATATATATATATATATATATATATATATATATATATATATATATATATATATATATATATATATATATATATATATATATATATATATATATATATATATATATATATATATATATATATATATATATATATATATATATATATATATATATATATATATATATATATATATATATATATATATATATATAATATATATATATATATATATATATATATATATATATATATATATATATATATATATATATATATATATATATATATATATATATATATATATATATATATATATATATATATATATATATATATATATATATATATATATATATATATATATATATATATATATATATATATATATATATATATATATATATATATATATATATATATATATATATATATATATATATATATATATATATATATATATATATATATATATATATATATATATATATATATATATATATATATATATATATATATATATATATATATATATATATATATATATATATATATATATATATATATATATATATATATATATATATATATATATATATATATATATATTATATATATATATATATATATATATATATATATATATATATATATATATATATATATATATATATATATATATATATATATATATATATATATATATATATATATATAATATATATATTATATATATATATATATATATATATATATATATATATATATTATATATATATATATATATATATATATATATATATATATATATATATATATATATATATATATATATATATATATATATATATATATATATATATATATATATATATATATATATATATATATATATATATATATATATATATATATATATATATATATATATATATATATATATATATATATATATATATATATATATATATATATATATATATATATATATATATATATATATATATATATATATATATATATATATATATATATATATATATATATATATATATATATATATATATATATATATATATATATATATATATATATATATATATATATATATATATATATATATATATATATATATATATATATATATATATATATATATATATATATATATATATATATATATATATATATATATATATATATATATATATATATATATATATATATATATATATATATATATATATATATATATATATATATATATATATATATATATATATATATATATATATATATATATATATATATATATATATATATATATATATATATATATATATCTTTACCTAGATGAGTTTTCGTGCTAAACTTCTAGCTAGAGATAAATGAAATGTTGCCACTTCCTGTCTCTCTTGAAATTGTTGTCATGTTATTTAGCAAATAATTGCAGACACTAATAGTGATTTTAAAGGGTGTAAATGTTTGTTCATTTTTCGTGTGCGTGTTTGGCATTAATGATAGGACAAATGCATATCTCTCCATTGGTTTTTAAAACTTTATAAATATCGTTCCTTTAACTAATTTCAAATATTTTCCCTTTCCCTTTCCTAATTTCTAATTTCTGTTTCCCAGAAATTATAAATGTTCTACCGCATCTTCCATCATTTGATCAATAATTTTAAAAATCGTGCTAGCAATATCAATAAGGACAAATCATAACCAATAAAATCGGTTCTTATGAAGCCGACCAACTACAAACGACTCACCTGAGATTTCCTTTGTTTGTGGCATATTTGATATGATTGCAAATGGCTTCGAACATGCCACTGGTAGTGGTTACGTACCGACAATCGAAAACCTGAAATTGGATTTAACGGAGAATCAGAAGAAGAAGAAAAAGAAGATGAGAAATAACGGAACGGCCGAAAATAAGGGAAGATGAATCGCCGACAGAAATATAAGGATAGAATTTCAATTAATATTAGTTGGAATTATATTTTTAGAAAAGCGCCATCGTAATCGTATTTCAGAATATCCATTGGATATAAAATTCACGCGGCCTGTATTTAAGATGCCGTATTCAGAAAATAGATCCCGTTAAAACACAAAACCTCATCAGGTTTTGTTTTTTTCAGATTTTCATACTTTTCCAAATCGTAGGAACTCTAGAGTATTATTTTGTCCTATAATGTCATTTCATTATAAAACTGAACAAATAACTTCAGAAATTCAAGATTAAATGAAACCGCTTTCAAGGCCCGTCAACGAATATAAATAAGAGATTTCCTGAGGTTAAAACTCGATTGCGTAAAAGTGCTCTGACATAAAAATGATTGAACGATGCGTTAAAAAGTGCTTTCATTCGTGAAATTCGATTTTAATAGGCTGGAGAAGAAAGGAAAGTGAAATATTTGGTCGCCGTAAGCCACATCCTTCGAATTTTATTGGTTTTCACACACTTTACTGTTTTCGTTATTTTCTGTAATCATCAAAGGTTTCCTGTAAAGGTCTAAGGATGTAAGTTACTGCTTTTAAAACTTGTCATATCTTTCAATTTTCGGAGTTTTTGTGTCTACTGTTTGAATTATTTTGTGTATTAACTGCATGGTTATTGTTGTCCAGGGAAATCTCTCACTAAATATACTTTATGACACGTAGTTTGGAAATCTATGAGGCGGCCATTATCGTAAGATTCGGTCTCTCCTTTACGAATTAATTTAAGAATAAATTTTGTGATCCGACTGCTACTTTTTCTCAGATCAATGTCAATTATATCTGCCAACCTCAATCGAATTTAGTGCATCGCAGTTCTCTGGGATTAAATTAGAGTGTCAATTCCTTTGAAAAGCTGGACATTCCAAATCGCCTCAAATGCAATTTCCTTCGATAAACATCCAATTTACCTTTAAAGGTAATAAATAATATCCCGTACCCAATTTTGCAAAGACCTAGAGTAATGAGATCTTCGCCAATAGCAATAAAATTATGACAAATTAAAAAAATACTTTGTATTAACAATTGAAAGAGGACGAAGCACAAGGAGGAGACAATTTCATTATAATTTCTCCTCAATTCGTTTTATACTTCAGAGATCTCGCATTACTTTCACGCAACATTCGGCATTTAAATGTAAATTTTCTCTCATTCTCCTTTTCTTTCTTCCATTTCTTTATTATCTATTTTCCTTTTTTCTTTTTTTCCGCGGTCATTTTACGGTTGTTTATTTAATCATTTCCTTTTATTTCCTTAAATTCATAACTTCAGCAATAAATGAATCCGGTGGAAACCTCTTTAATATATATTTAACTGTGATTATTTTAAATCACAGACTTTACCCAGTAAACAACTTCTTAAAACATGGACCATTGAATGGATTTTTTTGAACAGAACATTTTGGTGACGCACCACACAAACACACTCTCAGCAGATTATATAATTCCCCAGTCACCTCTCACAAAACTTCTTTCTATCTATCTGATCTTTTAATACTTAATCTTTTAATGATTTATGATATTTCATTTTTATTAAAATATTTCAAACCAAACGATATCAATTAGTGACATCGTGAGCCGCCAATAATAGTTTGAAGAACCCTTAGATCAAATATCGGTTAGCACGCGAAATTAAATTATCCAAAAACAAACTAGAGATGACGAGGATGTTAGGATCCAGTTATTCGGGTAAAGATTTCCATAGTAAAAATCTTTTTTTTTATAAAAACGACAAATCTATCGGACAACAACGCAAACAATTTGTGGCAAAATAAATCTTATTTAAAAAAATTCAATTTATTGTCGGATAAAAGAAAGGGTGAGAATGAGAGAGAGGAAGAAGCGGGCAGTAAAGAAGACTTAAGTGTCAGTTAGAACATTGATGATGCCCTTTAAACAGAAGAACAGAATTTGTCTCACACGCTCCTTTCATTCATTTATTTGGGTTTATCTTCTTTTATTTCTTCCTTTCCTTTTTCTCTTCTTTTTCTTTTGTTTTTTATTCTTTTTTTTAATTTTTCCTATGCTTTTTTTTCAAGCCTTTTTTCGCATTTTAGCGATGAGAAAAATTTTGACATTGATGATGATGATTGCAATCGGAAGTACTCGTACTTGAGTCTGTTGAACGAGTTAAACAAACACTCATACAAAATAAAGTCACTTGTTTACGAGTTTGCTTCAATTGCAGGCGTAAACAATTTCATTGCATTTCATTGCTTTTCAAAAACGAACATTAAAGTGCCGAACATTGAAGTGCGAGAGAGAGTGAGGGGGAGACCTGTGGACGTGTTGTGTTTGATTCCTTTCACATAATTCTTATTTTGGTTTTATTTAATTTCTGTGCACTTCGTTTAAATTATTGAGTTTGATTTTTTATCGTTTTTATTGTTTTTCCTTAGAACTCTAATTTTAATAAAGCAAATCCGCTTAACTGCAAAAAAATTAAGACATAAAAAGATGCCCTCGATTGAAATGCTTCTCAATCATTTATTGATCCAGCATCGTTTGCGTATTATCGCCAATGCATCGATATTTAATTGACACTCTATGTGATCTCGATGACATCACAATGGAGTATTTAAAAAGGAATTCATTCAGCGCTCTCAGGGAGAACATATATCCTTCCTGAGATTAGATGTACACACATATAGAAGAACATATATATATTCATCATCAATTATGCCTAGATCGATTTAAGCATATTTATTCTTGCACGCAAGTAAAAAAAACCGTGTTATGTTGAGTAAAAAAATAATTAAACACAACCATTTTTTATTGTCGTTAATCACGCTAGTTAGGTATTGAACAAAGGTAGTAGTCGTGCAGTAGTAGCTACGATAAAAGCTCCAGATTCCAAAAATCGATTTTAAAATGTCTCTACGCATGATGCAGATTAAAATCTGTGACTCGTTTATGAAAAACACTCCAGAAAATTAAAAAATTATCCTAACTGAATTAAATATTAAAAATATATCACAGTAAAATTATTTTTCTGAACGTGTTACGTTCTAAGCTTTCAGGTAAAATAATGCAGGTTTTACCTGCAATTTCGACCACTGTATTCGACCAATGCAACGTGATGAATTTCTCCACGCCAATTTTGCCCCGTATATTAATTCTGTCTCTGTTAATTGATAATGTCCGCTGGTTTCTATACTTTGACACACTTGTTTCCAGCGAGTGTCGTGAGCAGTACTCCCGAATCTGAATCATCAAAAGAAAACGGAACGAAAGTCAATATATTCCTCCTCTCACATCGCTTCCATATCATTGAGAAACACCTTTTGATTGATGTAAAATATTGATCTAAAAAATCCTTTGCATGATCAAGAACTACATCAGTTTTTCGGGCTTCTACCGGAACGGTAAGGAAGTTCATAACACTGCTTAGGCATGTCGATTTCGAGCACGAGAGAATCTGAAAAGAAAGACAGAACGAGAAAGATATAGGAAAATCTGAATATATTCGAAACAAAACTATGTTGATTATAATATCAAACGTGTATTAAGTTGAAACAGAGAGAGCTAATTTGTTTCAATGATCGAAAATAGTTAAGAGCTATGCTTTAACAGAGAATTTTGGTGAGAGCTTTTATAATTTTCTGGTATTGATAAGATTTTATATGATTTGTGGTAAACTATTTCAGAGCTCTTACTTAAGGTTCTTCCCGTGATCACCCTAATTTATGTGAACTTTTCTAAATTATCTAACATTCGTCAATAAATCCCATTATGTTAAACATTTTTAATTGTAATTAATTTAAAATGTTATTAATTTTTCGAAAAATTAAATTAGCAAATATTTGAGCTAACAAAATATTTGAATAGGGTTAAAACAGAAATTTATGAAATGTTATAAAAAGTATAATTTTTAAAAATTTTATGTTTCTAAAAAAATATTGAATACTACAGCCCAAACGTTTTCCATTACCATATCCTCACCATGTTTTCCACTTAAAATTCAAATTCTGCATTAATGAATATTGATAAACTTAATTTGTAACAAAATTTTCTGCCTCCTTTCCACCTCGAATTCATGCTTATTCCTGTGGTTTTTGTGCAAATGTAAAAAACTCGAAATATAATTCAATTAAATGCATAATTATTTATTCCAATTTAACACCATTTAATTTCACAACTAGCCAGCTGTTGAGGTGATTTTTTGGGTTTCGTATTCGCTTCCGCTCAGAAAACACATTTCAATTAAATAAATTTAAATGTTGCTTACTCGCAATAAAAGTCATGAAAGAAGATGAAAATATTTATTGTTATTGTAATTACTACAAAGTGTTTGAAACTATTTCAATTAATTTCGCCAAAAGTTGCAAATAGCGTAGAATGAAAGAAGGAATAGAGGAAAGAAAGATACAGAAGCTAGGAAATTAGCACAACGAGCAGCGTATGATCATTTCAACACTCCCCTCAAAGTCTGTAGCAATACGGAAACTACTCGTTGGTTTCAGATTGTTTATTTCGTTTCAACGGGCAGAAAGAAGCCACTCACGCATACACGGAGTTCGTAAACACGATGCGAAGACTTAATTAAACCAGACAGATTAGATTGCACGCATACTGTGAAGTTAGCATCGCTTAGGTCGATAAATTAACAGAAGTCTCTTAATAACAGCGGGGGAATGTTAACCGCAGCAATTAAATATATGACATTTCACAGCAAGATATAATTTAACAGATGAAGATACTCAGCTGGTTTCTGTCCAAAAGTCACTTCAAAAAACCCTTGTCCTGTAAATCAGGACAGGCTGTGTTCCTGCACCTGTCCGAAAAATGAAAACACATTTTAATAAATTAAGGATTATAATTTAATTCAAATTACTACCTCGTCTGACTCTCTAGTATTCTCTTCTCTCAGTCCGATTTTATAGAACATTCCTTATAAGTCTTGCCCTATCCTAAAATATTAATGACTTCTAGATTTTCGGCATAACATCCATCCTGAGAGACGGATAAATAGAAATTCGATAGCATAAAATCGATTTTTTAGAAAGAAATTTATCCGATTATTAATCATAACAATAATAAACGTTAATTGATAACTTCTCATTATAAAGACGAAATTAATGCCTTCAGCCGTTTAAACTTACAAGATGTCTAAAACCTCACTTCCTGTATTTTTATACACCAACACTATAAAGGGATAACGTTCGTCATCATCAAAGAGAGAATGATAGTCCCAGTAAAATATCAAGGAGGGAAGAATAACTGTTTACTTTCAGAAACAAATTTCGGACGAGGGGCATCGCGTTAGACTTTAAATAAATAAAAAAAAGATCTTGAATTGATAAAATATTTAATTTATAACTCTTATATTTAATGCATAACAAACTTCTTAGGACAAAAATTATGATAAATACTTTGATCGTTTTCCCAAAAAGTCACCAATTTTCTCAAAAATTGGAAGGGTCAACAAAACGTTATCATAAATAACGTCAATTAAAAAAAGGAAAAGCTTAAACGATTTCAGTTTACTTTATTCTGATTTTTTGTATATATGTTAAACTGATAAATAAATAATGACCAACTACTTTTCATTAAAATATTTATATTTTTCTTCTATACTTTGCTTCCACTTCCTTCAGGAAACACCTAAATAATTGAGAGGGACGAAGGATATCACTTTACTACCACTGCACGCAACCACTCCCAAGTCATTTTTATTTTTATGTCGTTCATGTTGTTTTTATGGTGTAAGCTTTTATGAGCGTAAAGACAACATTTTATACATACACCAGCATCATAATATTTATGCGCATTTTTAATATACACCCACCACCTTGCCCATCATTTTATAACACACACGCATACAAGTTCTTAAATGGTCATCACATTTCGTACTTTAATGCTCCCATGTCATTCCCTTAGAAACTTGTTAATATTACTTAATTGACCCTTACGCCAAATTCTACGAATCTTAATTAATTTCGTTGCTCTGAGTGAACAATGGGATTGCCTGTGGATTAAATAAACGACCACAAGTGAAAAAACCAACGGAGTCGGTTTCCATGGCAGTGAATAAAACAGAAAATATTTCATCAATATTTCAAGCAAATTATAGAGAGAATCCTCCAAGTCTCTCAGAGAATCCAAATAATTAAAAAATTGACTCCTCTTATTTAAAATCACTATACCCCATTGTCCCAATGATTATGGATCTAATTGATTGTCTTTGCACCTGTACATGTAGTATAAGTCAATCCTTCACTAACTGGTCCATCTAACTTGGCTTATGCTTCTATGATTATATTTCCGCAATAACTCAAAAAATATTGATTGCATTAATATCGAAATCACTCACGAATTCTCAAAATAACATCGATTTTTATCGTCATTCTACAAGTTTTTCCATGTAAATTATACCACTCCTGACGTATGATCAACAAATAATTGCGAAACACTTGGACGAATAAATTACTGTAATATGCTCTCAATATTTATGCGATAAAACTTTTGAAATTCTAAAGAAAATATTAAAATTAATTTTGTCTAAAATATTCTATTGCTTATTCATTGTGCGGCATTTCGGTACAGTAGCTTCATTCAATTAAATTCAACGAAAATTTATCATCGTGGAATGGATTTAATTTGCTTGTAAAAGAACTCTGATTCTAGTCTAAATTATTCATAACATTTTCTACTTTCCGAGCTCCTAAGAGTTTATTTAATTTACTTAATAATATGGAATATTTTAATTTGCTTCCGAAATTCATGATTTTGATATTCAAAAAGAAGAATTTTAATTTTGATTCCATTTTAGAAAATGTTTGAAAGGGGTCTTACTATTATTTTCTCTAACCCTACACTACCCTCTTTTATTTACTGTAAAACTTCATTTAAAATTTTAACGATCTTTCTTTTATTCTCAATTTTCATTAGAACTATTTATTATAAAATCGCTAAAAATTATTCATAAATTTCGGAAGGCGGGCGGAAGTATACGTTCCATTAAATGTTTGCACCAAAAGCAAAAATTAAAAACTTTAACAGATGCATCCAAAAATAATCATTGCGAATAAATTCAACAATGTTTATTAAGCTTATATTTATAATCGTGCAAAGCACTAAGTTTAATAATTCAAAAGACAAAATTTTATTGAAAAAGAATTTATTAAAAATAATTATCATGATTTTAAAAAAAAATTCTATAAATATTTTTTATTATTAAATTATTAATAATAAATTTTAGTAATAGTAGTTTTTTGAATTTTTTTCAATTTTCCAGCATTTTTAAATTTTTCTTTAATTAGTGTGGGGCAGAAGTGGAAACAACCCAAGTGGAACAATTTGAGACACTTCAAGACACCAAAGTCTTGACGATATTAATGCTGTTAACATCGATTCCTAAATTATATCACATTCGAAAAAATTACAAGTGAGTTTTATAAGTCTTTGAAAAAAGTAAAAACAGGATAGTGTAATCAATAGATTGTTTGAGGTGGAGCCATCCCTGACTTTAAAATATTCCATTTATTTATTTCGAGCAAAAGCTCAACAAGAATTTAAACTGCAAAGCAAATAACGATTTTATTATGAAATGTAAAAAATATAAAAATCGTATAGATGAACATTTTTATTTTATAAAAGAGTGATTTCGAGGTACGATTGCTTCCCCAATGCTCTAGCTGCCCTCCTCCATATTTTCCTCCCCCCAATCGTAAACAAATTTCGATACTATTCAAGTCGTTGCGATTACTTGCTTAAACATTCCTAAAGAAAAGTTTCTCCAACAAAAGAAGAAAATTTGTAAAAATAAGCTCTTTTTGAATTCAAATTTTTTTTGCTTACATTCTTAGCATGCAATACATAAAAATGCACTAAGATTAAGTTCATTTGGCAGTTGAAAAAGTTTGCTAAAGAAACTTTATTACTAAAAAAACAAACTTTTTGTAAGGAAATCTAATAAAATGGAGAGTTGTGACTTTCCGTAGGAGGAAATGAAAATTGCAAGGAAAATGTTGTTACAAACTTGTAAAGATATTATTCTGCTACCAAGAGGACTTAGATATTGTCTAACAATTTAATGAGGAAGTAATTTTTGGGAAAACAACCGAATGACCGAAACCGCCTGCAAATTATTTAGGAAGAAACTATTTTTAATTTTTGTACAACTACTTCCGGAAATGCTCGGGAAGTTAGAAAACTTCAACATGAGAAGTGTCACCAACACACCCCTTTTCCCTCGATGAAGCCAGTTCCGCGTCAAATTGAAAACCTCTAGAAAATTTTCTCTGCACTATTGCTAAGCGAAAGTCTAATAAAAAGTCCACTATTTCCAATAAAGTTATTTCGATGGGACCATGACACCCCTTTGCAATGATATCTACCTCCTTAATTTTTTTCTACCTTCTTAATTTCCTTCTTAATTTTTCACAAAAGGTCATTCCATCACATAAAAGCCTCCACAGTTTACAAGGTGACTGAATGGTGCAGACGCCTAGATATTCGTCAACATTCACCGATTATTTCAATCGAACATATGATTAATAGGTGCCATTGCACCTATTATTCATATGTTCGTTGCACATTCCTTTATTGCTATTAAAGATTTTAATCGACTTACTACCGAAATTATTGTAAATTCTTAAAGGATTCAGCTGTAGCTTGCTTGATCCCGTTCCACAAGTTAACGATTTCCTCTACAGTCTTCTCATTAAAATGGATTTTGCATAAGAACAATTTTTTTTTTCTCAAAACTATTCCACATATGCAAAGACTTTTTTAACAAATATCTTATGATCATTATTATCTAGAACAATTGTAATTAAACTATACCAAAATATTTCTAAAAAATTAAAAATAATTAATAAAAAATTAGTAAGCAAATTAATAAAACCCAGCGGGTTTTTTTTGTGTAATAAAAATTTTTCGTATTTTGCAAATTCTCTAAAATAATTTCCTAAAAATCTATTTTAATTTCTTAAAAAACAAATTAAAAGGCAACAATTTAAAGAAAAATAAAAAACAAATAAATGGGTAACTCCCCGAAAATGAAAAATTATGGAAATCTGCAAATTATGGAAATTCATGTCATTAAAATTAAAATCATCACGCTTTAAAATTACGTTGAGAAAATTGAAAAGATGAAGCTTTTCAAAGAAAAACGGAGTGATAATCAAGGGGACGAGGGATCAAATTAAAGACCTAACTAACACTCATCAAATGTTGTCATTTTTTGTTGTTCTTTTTGTCACTACCGTTGTTGTAGATGCTGTTTTTTGTGTTTACTATTCGTGCTTTTCTTCAAATGCGAAAAAGATAATTTTCCCTTTCTAATTAAATCACAAACTTATTTAAACTTATGCAAACTAAAATTACGAGGAAGGTAAGACATTGGAAGAAGAAGAACAAGGAATAACAAATAGAAAATTTTCCCAATCAGGCAAAAAAATTGTAATTTTCCACAGAATTACTAAAATGATATTTTTTTAATCTCGGAAGCTCTGAATGTCTTTTGCTGCAATGCATCCCGTAACCTTCCTCTCTCTCTCTCTCTTTCTCTCTACCCTACACCCCTTTTTATGTTAATTTATTTCCCAATCGTTTGTTCATTTCTGTTACTCGAGGCGCATAAAATTGCAAAAGAAATGTCATGATGTATTAAATTTTATCTTATAATCCTTTTTATATAGATTATAATATAATAAATATATATTATATATTTCTTTCCTATTATTATTTCATATATAAGATTTCTTTGCTTCAGATTTCAAATGAAACCAAATCCAGTATCCGATCGAATATTAATTTTATATTTTATGCTTACTAGAATCCGCCTTCGTCTCTCTCTCTGTCTCTCTCCCACACACACCTACTTACCTCTCTTCCTTTGCAGTGTAGTGTATCGTAAACTTCTGGTCGACCTTCAATATTCCTCAATCGTAGCGGCTTTCGCATTAACAGACTATTACGCCCATCCTCATCGATATGCATAAAACTACCCGCACGTGCTCGGAAATCTTGTGACAATTTACGTTGTTGTTGTTGTTGTTGATATTGCTTTGGTATCGGTGAGAGTTCCCGTGATCTACCGATGTGACTTTTACCGTTAGCATCGGTTTCAATTTCAACAATAATGTTTGTATTGGTGGCACCACCGCCGGTGCCGCGAATAATTGAATATTTATTGGATTCTTGACCGATTACCGATTGATAACTACTGCCGCGTGCCGAAATGCTATGACGTTTATATTGCCTACCAGACGGAGTACTAAAAATAGGAAGAGAAGACGAAGAAGAAGAAGCAGACGTGGACGATGAAGTGGTGGCGGTTTGATTTCTTGTAAGCGCAACTCCCGCGGGAACATCACTTCCGCTTCTTGTGGAATTAGTTGTCGCCGCTGGGGAAATTTTTGGTACCGCTAAAGCTTTCGTATCGGTCATTGCACATTTCGATTCTCGATCACACGTACCACCAACTTTTTCTTCATTGCTGGCTTCTTTATTGCTTTGTGTTTGTTTTGGGACTACCGTCGCTTCCGAGGAATTTATATATTTTTCT
This sequence comes from Physocephala rufipes, assembly GCA_963966595.1. Lineage (NCBI taxonomy): Eukaryota > Metazoa > Arthropoda > Insecta > Diptera > Conopidae > Physocephala > Physocephala rufipes. The sequence goes on along the minus strand of OZ016502.1, from coordinate 19,095,579 downwards.
TCTCGCGTCAACGTGTCTATATTCGATAAATGCAATTTGCGTCCATCACTGTCGGATAACTGTGATAATTCCTCTCGTTGCTGGGAGTGCTGGTTTTGCTGTTGTTGCTGCTGCTGATGTGGTTGTTGTTGTTGTTCGTTTTCTGTCTTATTATTTGCAACTGGTGTTTTCTTTGTGGTCACAAAACGAAAGTTTTCAAAGATCGAAGCAAAATGTTGCGACATTTTTGTAATGAACCGACTCGTGAACCGACTCGAAAAAAAATTCGGAACGGTTAAAATTCTTCTTCCTTTATTTGTCACGAAATTGTTTTTGTTTTTCATTCACTCACAGTTTTCATTTCTTGAAAGTTAAATTAAAATTTCTTCTTTTAGTTCTGCCACAAATTTGCACGAATTTTTAATTAAAATAGTTTAAAGAAAACCATAAGAAGTCTATTAAAGGGTTTTTCTTAAAGAAGAAGGATTTTGTAACTTGTAAAGAGAGTTAATTTCAATTTAGTTAGAACGTATTATTGCGCTCTTTAATTTCATTTCATTTTATTTAATTTGATTCTTAACAAAATTATCCGAACTTAACGGAAAATTGAAATGAAATTATATTTAATGATTTCAAAATTATCGCGTCTTTATACAGTCAATAGAATACCTAGATATGACTAAATTAATCTCGCTTTAAATATCAATTGATTAGAAAATAATTTTTCGAAACATTTATTAAATTTATGAATTTATTAAATTCTTCACTTCGTCACCGAATCTGATAATCTAAAAGATTCCTAAAGGAAGACAAAATTTTAGCTCGAACTCACCCACAATTGAGATAAATCCTTTTCAAAAAAAGTTGGCGTGGTCAGCCTACAGTGACCCCAATTACAAAGAACGCGATACAGAACAATGAGTAGAGTTATTATCATAAAATGTAACGAGTGTTCTCTATCATTATAAATTATCTAGTATTGAAAATTGTCAAAGCAGAGCTAATGCCACGCCTACTTCCTTATGCAATAAACTTTCAAAGCCTCGTTTTTCGGTCTCTATTGAAATTTGTAACCCCAAATTTTATGCGTGTGGTGACAATGTGGGGCATTATTTAATTCTCGCTCTTGACATGACACCCCTAACTTGTTTGGTGGATTTACATTAAAATGGGCGAGCGTCCCCTACTGTTTACCAGGATCACGCTATGAGCTTTTATTATAGGTGTAGGGTATATAAACTTCGGCCCATGCCAAGGTTTGCCTTCATACTTATTTTTTATTTAAAACTTATTTAAAACGTCCTTTTATATTAAATGATGTTATAAATGATTTTACAAACTTTCCCAGCCTTTCTTCAGCTAAATTTATCCCATGCCAAATGGACCCTCTCCCACTTATTGTAATTCTCTTTCCTGCCCTCTGTGGATCTTTCTTAACGGCCTGTAAATATGGCTAACTTAATTCCTCCCAAGCTCGCATTTTATTCACTAACGGTTACTTGACTAGGAAGTACTTGACGCCCGGCGTAAATAAATATTTTTCTATTCCTTGTTTCTTTATCACCTTCTTCTCGCCTTAACTTTTAAGACTTTCTCTATTTCCACTTCTCTTTTTCTTCATCGTTTCCAATTGCTTCTCATGCTTGGCCACTCCTTTCAAATAGTTTACCTTGCAAATAGGCTGAACAACAACAACAAAACGTAACAAAATAAAACCACTATTATTTTTTGCAACAGTTTAAAGACGAATTAAAAGACGTTAAAAGTTAATTAATTTCTCCTTACTTTTCGTTGGGGTTTTTGGGATTGAAGGAAGTAATTTTATCAAAGGACCTCGACCTATGTCCTTTCCTGAACCGCAAAAGACTATCCATATTACATCCAAGATTAACTTGAGGTTATAATTAATTAATTTGAATTCATCTAATGCTTTAAAATAGTGGCCTTTAATGGGTGATACGCGTGCCGCCGACACAATATGACGAAGAAAATTAATTAACGTTAAATCGGTGGCAAGTATTCGTGACTATTTATTTATTTAATTCCAACTATAACTTTTTCGACATTTGCTGCAATTTTAGGACGTTAGAAGGATTTATTCGGACACAAAAATTCTTTTCATTTAAACTGAATAAAAAATGTAAGTATAATTTCGTTTAATGAATGTCTCTTAGATGTGTCAATAATTTTTTTTATTTATATACAACTTTACAATTTTTCACAGCACTTTTATCGAAAATTATTGAAACTTTTCATTTTACTTTCATTTAAACTTTTACTTTCATTTTTCACTTACATACCATCGATTTATAATAATGTCATGGTTTTGTATGAAAACCCCATATTGTGCACCAAAGAAATGTGATTATATAAAATAAAAAAATCCTTTTATTTTCTTATTTGTAATTATAAGAAGTCATTATGATGTAAAAAAACCCTTAACAAAAGCCAATTTATTAGGCATATATAGATAATTATGAGCCAAAATATTGTAGATTTAGAAGAACGTAGATCAATCAATCCTATATGAAACCTCAATTAGTTCTTCCTCAACATTTACAAAATGTTCTTTTCAAAAAAAAAACTACCAAACAATTTAACTAGAATAAGATGTGATATTTCTGTCATGATATATCTGATTGCATCTCCTTCCGCTTCCACGATAATGACAGGTCTAGCAAAGAGCATAAAATAGACAATCAAAAATAACCTTCTCTCTATCAATGCACTTGATTGTCATTTCGTGCACATGTATGATAAATATTGACAAATTATGTAGAGGTGTTACCGTAAACCTTAAAGCTGTTAAAATAAAATTTGAAATACCCGAAGCAATAAAACGAGTTTTAACAAAAATATTTAAATTATTTAAATTGACAAGAGAGAAAAATATGTTCACAAAAAAGGAAGCGAAAACACACATACACATAACACACCCACACATACACACGCACACAGCACCAATAACAACAAGCGAACATGTTATGCTTGCCAATTCGATTTTGTGTAAATTATTCTCTGTAAGAAAACTACTAAACGATAAAACACAAAACACGTTGCATTAAATAAACAAAACACACACCCACTCTCGCATACATACTTTGTGCACATTTCCTAAGGAAGAAGAAGTTTAAGTGGAAATCGAAATAAAGTGATCAGATTTGCGCACAAAAGTGTCCATAAAAAGTATTACATTCGACTCGCTTTTGTTCAGATTTCTTTTGGTAATTCATGTGAAAATATTGTTGCCACCTTATTGTAAATAAGGTTGGGAGAGGGGCCGAAGTGTATGTATTTACATGTATACTATGTGTGCATACAATGTATATGCATTTACAGGTAAATGTATTTATGATTTAACCAGTTTAAAGATAATGCGTTTTTCGATTGAATGGATGTTTTTTGCATTTTCCGAAAAACAAACTCGATTTGAACAAAAATCCGGTATCGTAAATCACATTTGATGCAATAATTTTTTGATAACAAAATATTATTATATTTTTTATTTATTTTTTCAGAAAACCCTACGAAGAATGGCTAACAATTCCGTAGATGTTTTTTGTTCCTTTTGTTGTTATAGTTGATGATGATTTCTATATTTAGTTTTTTGCTGATTATTAATATCCAATGAAAAAAAATGTTTAAATAAAGATTTCAAAACATTATTTCAAATTTTGAAGTTTTGTAAAAAATTTTAATTTATTAATAAAATATTATTCCAAAATTTTTATTTTTTAATTACTAGGAATTGAGAAATATACAAACTGGTCATGTTTAAGAACGTTAAATCTTTTTTAAAAGAAATAATTTTTTATATAGAAAGAAATAAATTATTCGCTATTAAATTCGAAAACTCCGGATAAAATATTATTACATAAATACATTTTGTTTTGGGCTTAATTTCGAAAAAATACATTAAAAAATCGAATGCGTGCTTCTGTGACCAATAATTGAGATCAATTTGAAAAAATTCGACTTTATACGCCCAGGCGGTTTCGAATTATGTGCAAAATTCTGCAACACGTTTTAGCCATTTGGTAGAACTGCTTATAACCAAAGTCGTAAATACAAATTTAAATGCTAACGCAGTCCAAACTACAATATCTGAGCTTTCTACTGATAGTGGTTTTTTAGTTATAGGCAAAACTCTACAAAACTCTGTGAGCAAAATGCTCCTTCGGCGCGACCTTTTTTAACTCCCTTCGACTGACGTTTTTGTGTTTTGCTTGGTACATACATACAAACATACGAACATCACGGTAAAGTTGTCAAATTAATTCCATAATGGACAAAATATATATTCCCGTTGAAATCCAAATTTCGAAAATGTTCGTGGTTACATCACCTCATTGAACACATCCAAGCAAGTAAAAAAATTAAAATATGCGGGTGTAGAAGATACATCATCTCTTTAGGCTCTTCAAGCTATGAAAATGTGATAGAAGATTTTTTATTTGATTCGATGCAATCCAATATCATTTATGACTTTGTGAAAGGTGCATAAAAGGCCGCTACTGGATCCTATCAAAAATTTTACCAAATATTGAAAATTACAAAAGTCAAATAAAAATATTACGAAAAGAGTTAACTCCTTTAAATTATTTCTTTACTAAGCCATTCATTTTTATCGGCTTAATAAAAAAATTATTCAAAGAAGCATTTTTAGTTCATTAATTTTTATTTTGTTATGACTTTTGTAATTTTATCAATTTGTTTAATTTTGTTAGCAATTTTAACAAAATTTTAATAAATTCTCATAAGCAAGACTTGTGAATATCTAAAAATGAATGTTTCCAAATAAAATATCCTTTTACTTAGTAATTCCTCTTCCATAATTGATGAAAATTTTAAACGGGGCACTAACGGAAGGCGTTCAATGATTTCTCGATATCACAGTGTTTTGCTAATGATTTTGCTAATAATTTGACTAATCACGTGATTAGTGCCACAATCTTAATGTATACATATAATAATTCAAGTAATGGTGACAATTAATTCGCAAGTAATCACTTTCGAACTGAAGTCGCGTTTCGAATAACTGATGGGAAAATATTGATGAAAATTCAAATTTCGCAGGGAAATGTTAATGCCCGGAAGTAACTTTATATGAATTATTTACATCGAGTTTTTGCTGGAGATCGTTATCTCTATTGTGAAGCAGTCCAAAACAAACGATTACCGTTTGTCATAAGGAAATTCCTAAAATTATAAGAAACCATTATCCCAGAAAAGGATAAAATTCTCGTTCAGCGAGAGTTCGAAAACTGATTTGTAAGAACTTGTTTTCTGTAATATCAGTCACCCACCCAAAAACCCAGATATTGCTCATGGTGATTATTATTTCTTTATAAACTTGAAAGAGCGATCTTTGGGAGGGTTTATAATGATTTCCCAAATACGAAATGAATCCAGATAGATTGTAGTGCCCATTTTTCCTATTCATCTTCATTTTCGTCTATTGTATTTATTGAAATTATAGAGATTTTTATTGTATGGAAACAATAAAAAGCTTTTGATACTCATTAAGACAACGAGAACATATTGAACGGTTTGTGTAAAATGTTAGAAACTAATAAAAGCAAAATTTTAATATAACTTGGAATACATAAACTCTTTTTTAACTAAAAATCTCATTTAAGATTTTCCAAACTGATAAACCACATAATTAATAAACGAGATTTATTTTTTAAATCCAACAATTTTATTACTCCCAAAATATTATTGATTGAAATTCAAAACCGTATTTTTTAGCTCCTCAAAGTCAGAAATTAGTTTGAAATCTATAAACATTTTAGTATGATTATATTCGTATCCGTAGGATTTCTTTGTTTCTTTTTTTTTCTTTTTACAGCAATAGAACTAATAGTGCATGACTCAAGTTTCCAATCAAGAGCACTTAGAAGGGTTTGCAATACAGTTAATTATTGTGGGAAAAAATTATTTTTATTTTTGATTTATTACTGACAACAAAATGTCCCATGAAATCGTTCATCAATTTAAAAAAACGAACTTTCTCAAGAATTCCTGATTCTGCTTTCAACAATTTTTATATTTCATAAAATTCATTTATGAATTTTTGTTTTATTATAATTTGTATAATTACGAACGAACTATATTTATATATTATTTATTTATTTTAAGACTTGTTTATTTTCTAATGTTTCTAATTTTAATTTTCACATTATTTTTATTTCTATATATTATTTCTATCTTTTATTACATGTTACGCTATTTCCTTCTATAAAATTTTATTTACTTTTATTTATTATTTATTGTGGAAGTGTCAATTAACGAATTGGATTGAGTTTTGAGTTAATTATTAATTAATGAATTAATTAAAAAATCCAGAATTTTTAAATTGTTCGGCTTTACTTTTCCATTTATTTTAATAATTTTTCAAATCTATTTGAAAATTAATTGGACGAATTGCTTTCATTTCTAAATTATTATATACAATAAATTATTTTTAAAACATTTATTGTCAAAATTTTCACAGAAATAATTTTTAAAATATTTTGATTTGATTAGCGAATTGATTTCATTTAAAGCGCTGATAATAATTACTGCATAAGTTCATTTTTTAATAATTGAAACACAAAAACAAATACATTTTTTTAATTCCGCGAATTTTGTTAATTTATTTATCTATTTTAAATTGTTTCATCTCCTCGAAATGACTTTATTAGTTATATTTTTTTAATGAAGTCATTGTTTTGTTTTTCAAAAAAAATATTTAACTAATTCTTTACCAAACTACTTTTGCCTGTTTTCCCTCTTTCGCTATTTCCTTACCGACCAACTCAAATGCCGCGCATCAACTAAACATTTCTGGTAATCGCAGCATCCTTAAATACCATCACTCACAGGTGGAAATTATGCTGACGATGATGCTGATGTTGCTACTGCTGCTGCCGCCATCTCTGCCACATGGCTATCAGCTCCTTCAACGATTGGCAACAATGTGGCTAAACGAACTGAGCTTTGCTTCAAGAAAGACTAAAGTCGTGGAAAGCTTTTTTGTGCTTTCATTGACCGTTAGTGAGGTTATTCTTTTAACTTTAAGCGACTGAAGCCAGCACGTGGAAAATTAATATGCTTGTTTTTATTGTATTTCAATTAGAGAAAATGTAAGAAACGCAACAGGTGGATTAAATACTCGAGGCCACATAGTTGTGTTTGGTATCCTGCGTTATCTCTCAAATCCTGTCAATAACGCTCTCTATACGTTTCAGTTTAACGTTATTTGAAGAAAGAGAGGAATTAATCAATGCTACCAAATTTATCCGTCTTTTAACATTTTAACTTTAAACTTCAAGGAATGCGAAATTAATGCTGCGGCCAATATTAATGATCAGGATGACGCACATGTCTACGAACGCAATACTTTCTCATGCATTTAAATCACGCATTGTTATTTTTTATATTTGATATTTGATCAAATATAAAAAATAGACATGAAATTAATAAGTACACGCCCCATTAATTAATTATGTGTTTTGATCTGTAATTAATTTGAAATAATCTGTAAAATATCTCACCAATTTTTTCTTCTATTTTTACTTCTTTAAGATTATCTTGACCAAACAGATTTCCAACGAAGGAACGCTCCATCGTTATTTTTTCTTCTAAAACAGCATTTAAAAAATAATCTTTATCAATTAATAATCTTTAATAGTCTTTATCAAATAACAATTCTCTGATTATTAACCTCTATTCGGTACAGCAGGTAATAATGATACTAGTGGTAGCCAGCCAGCCAGCCACCCAGAAGCAAGGCAAATAACAAGGATTCCTGAACATTTTTAATACGAATATCTTTAAGTGAACTCTAAAGAAAACTTCTGAAACTCAACCGTTCCCTAATCAGATAAACAGATAAATAAAACCCAGAATATGACTTGATGGAACTGAAGCACTTGAACGTCATTAAGGAATGCGATATACCCAGACTGAATAAAGAAAGCATATCAATTATTGCAGATGCCCGTACTAGCAAACCACAATTTTACCACATGTAAAGTTTCTTATAAGTATGCCAAATAATTCCACGAAGTTTTTTTTTGAACAATTGCAAAGTATATATCAATTTTTTTTGTTTTACAGATAAATACATAGATAATTCTTCACAATTTTTACGCAATAATTAAAGTCGAATTAATTTCTTATAATCACAATCCATAGAATCCTTTTCTGCCTTAGATTTAGATCACTTATTGAGATGTTTTGGCATGGTAACCGTCTTCATCAGCCACGTAGGATACTTTAACGTGAACGCCTTTCGGCGAGACAAATTCGTATTCACCGCTAACAACCCAGTTGTGTTCGTCCTTCAGGATACCGTGTTGGATGGCTTTGATGGAGTTATCAAGTTCCAAAGCGTATTTGAAGCTATCGATGTTGACATCGGCATCATTTACGAGGACCTTAACGTCATCACTGGCAGCAGCATAAGCCAAAAGGCAAGCGAGGACAATCTAAATGAATGTTTAATAAATAAAGCATTTTATTTATTTACATTTGTTTTATTTTTACGAAACAAATAAAAATAAATAATCCCTTAGAACTCACCACAAATTTCATGGTTTATTACTTAGGTGGACGTTCGAAGATGAGAACTGATGATTTTAGCAGAACAAACGTTGCTTTTTATACCTTTCACTGAATAGAATTTTAATGATAAAATTTTGCGACAGTGAAGAAAGTAGAAATGCAAAGATTAGCCAAAACCGGTATTCGAATCAAATGTCATTCGATCATCATTCTTATGCAATAACGAATAACTAATAAAATTATCAAAAACAAGTAAGAGCGTATAAATTTCAACTATTGATTGGTTCATAACACTTTTCTTATCGAACACCTCTTCATTCCACGGAGTAAAGGCTGCACAAACGGTAGTAATTTTTTTTAATTATACGAGTATAAAAAATTTACCGTTAAATATTTTTCGGGTCTCCCAACATTATACATAGTTAAGTGTTAAGAAATTCTTTGTACGATACTATCGTGAATCTTTGCATTAAGTATTCTAGAATAAATAACTTCTAAAAACAAAAACGAAAAATATAAAAGGCAAACAAAGCTTTAAACGAGTTTTGTGGTAATCATATGAATTTAATTTCTAATCAATTACTACTACGTTATAAATAAAGCATTTAATGTATTTTTAAAATGTTATTTTTGAAGGCTCAAACATTTTGACCATCACGTTTAGCATTTAAAATGTAGTGAACCTTGATTTGCAATTAAATTTAAAACTTATAATATACTGACTAATCGTATTAGTTTCATTAAGTAAAACTTAAACCAATTATGTATAAAATTTCATATCTAGCAAAATATTTCCTCCATATGACCACCAAGATGTTTTAACATTTTTAAGCGGCGGATCATATTTCGGTTGTTAATTTCAGCAAATCACCAATTTCGATAAGATGCATTTTGCACCGGTGTAAAGATAAGGTCCCGCGAATTCAACTTCGTGGCGAAATCATTATGTTTCATGTAACGAATAAACGAGCCTTTAGTCAGATTGGGCGTGTTGGACAAGAAATTTTTATTATTCAAATTGACGGAAAATATTAAGGAACTGCTTTCGGGCTTAAAGACAAGAGGGCGTGGGCCTTCCAAAGCCGCAAAAAGGGGCGTTTCTTTACGAACAGATTACTTTACGTCGATCGATAGCAAATGTCATGAGACCGATTTAGAACGGCCCATGCCCATTATTACCAATGCCCATTTGACCAATTTGCCGATTTTCACCAACTGATCGTTTACTCGTTACAAGACACATTATTTTTTCGTCACAAAATTAAATTCCCAAGATACTAACATCATACCAGTGGTTGTTGCCCATATGTATTTAACATATACTCGAGAATTCTGATTTGGTCCTGCCCCAAAATTAGTCCTCGGCTTTATTATAATTCTCTAGATTTTAATTGTGGCAAGAAAATTCCAATTTATATTCATCGTCAAGACAACTTATCCCTTGAGTGGAGCTAATTTGATTTCAAACGAAGGTTGATAAGACCATATGTGGCTTTCAAAATCGTAGGAGAAATAAAGTTTAAATAATTTCTGTATTCTTTGCTTTAGCCATAAACAAATAAAAATATTTCAGAAATATTCAGTCGATTGAACCCTGACCCTAAGAGTATATTTCTTTGTTAAACATCGAGCCTGATTTCAGCTCCACGAGGAAGGAAAAACGAGACCAGCGACCATGACCATGCCAAAGATAATTTCGTCGTATTTTCAATATCTCCACAGAGTGTTATATTGACATGTCGCTAAGACCAATGTCGCGGGTGATTTTCCGTCTGTTTATAACTTTGTTTATAAACATTTCCGTCTTAAATTTATAAACAAATTAAATTTCCGGAAATTAAATTTCCGTCTGTTTATAACTTTGTTTGTCTGTTTATAATTCTTGCATATCTTCAACCAGAGATAAAGGGATAGGACACTCGCACTAATGCATACGCACTTAGGCATACCTTCACAAAAAGGTACAATTCAATTCAATTCAACTTTATTTGGACTTTCTTTATATTTGTTGTACGTAGAGAGCAGAAAACAAAATTATGTAATAATATTAGTACGTAATGCATAAACTAAAAGTACTGTTTAATTGACAATTGACATCATGTTCATTTGAAAATTGAAATAAGAAATATTTCTGTGATTGTTTACATTGCGAGGTTTGCTCATAACTAAAAATTGATGAAAACGAAAATTTTTAACCGAAGGATAAGTTTCGAACCTCCGGTCAACTAACCTTGGCGTGGCAGTTTAATGACTTCACCCATACTCAACACCACCCATCCTGTGATGACGGGGAATATTTGTGCCAAATTTCATGTCAATATCTCTATTTTTATGATCATAGCTTCATTAGTTCTCTTGTAATCGTGATTTCCACAGACAGACAGACAGACTGACAGACAGGCAGACAGACGGGCGGACAGACAGACAGAGGGACAGGGCTAGATCGACTCAGGGAACCATTCTGAGCCAGAATATATATACTTTTATATATCTATTGTAGCTCCTTCACTGCGTTACAAACTTAGTATCAATGTTAATATATCCTATTTCCCTTTTTTTAAATAGGATATATATAGGATATATATTTCCCTTTTTTTAAATAGGAATAGGATATAAAAATAGGTAACCTTAAAAGTACATAACAATCCTTCAAATTAATGAGATCTTAAGGATATATGAGGTTAAACATTAACCTCTGTGTGCTGATTTGGGATTGGCTTTGTAAAAGGACGGGAGGTTGATTTTATTACTGATATCTGGGATATTTTCTTTAATGATCCCAATTGAAGAAAGATTGTACTGTGATGACCAATTTGTGTGTTTCAATTTTTCTGTGCGTTTCAAAAACGTTCTTAATAATAATGTTGTCGCGATGTTCAAGATTAGTTACAAATTTTTTTGTAGAGATTCCATTCTGCGTAATTGCAGAATGGAATAATGTTTGAATACCTTTTGGTTTAAGATTTGTAGTTTTTGTTGACATAGTATCTAAGTATTTTTCGCTAAATCAAAGAGGTTTTTGATGTTCTCTGGGAGTATTGGGTTTTGGTCAGTTTTATGGATTTTGAGTGAGTGTGAAGCAGCTATGCAAAAAATATAGTTGATGTCAAAGAAGTGATGTATTCATCTACCTCCCGAGTGGAGAGATGTCTGGATGGAGGGGTTATTATATTGCCCATTGCTACGTCCAGATTTCTTCTAAATTGTGACTAGTTGGATTCGCGGTATGAAAGATATGTTTGAGGTGGATTAGTCAGGAATTAAAGTTTGTGAAACTTTATATGATACTTTATGTAAAAGTATAAAGGATAGTGGTCCGAGAATGGCGAACATGTTTTAATTATAATGTTAGAATTTGCATTGTTAATTAGGTTTGCACTTATATTAATACGTATATTAGTACGGCTGATACACAGTTGAATGGTACGCAAAATATTTTATCCAAGTGAGGATGGAGTTTACTAATATATCTATGGAGATAAAAAGATTGCTGATTCTATATTGTAAT
>OZ016502.1:19058542-19078542 GCA_963966595.1 Physocephala rufipes | reverse complement strand
GATATTCGGAAAGTAGTAGCCATTATTAATAATAATAAAAGCGATTCAAAAAGCTTTTCTCCGCGGTCGGGGACCGGGTTCATAATTATCGCAACTAGTTATGGTTGTCAAACCGGATTCTTATCATCCTTCGTCGTCGTCTAGTGAAAACGTATGATGTGAGGTATTGGCGTACTTTGATACACCAATTTTTCGACTACGTGGAATACGCTTCTACTTAAAGTCATTTAGGTAGAATTTATTTGCATTGATCCGTTTAAGTTAATAGATATTGCATGGTTATGTTACGAAATAGAAGGTGAACTTTGAACTTTATTCTCTTTTTGGATATCCTGAGATTTATTCTTATATAAAATATATGATTATTTTCACTAATTGTTTTATCTCCAGGCATTCAATTACAAATGTAACTGTTGGGAATCCTCATTGTGGTCTATTTAATAGGAGTAACAAAGAAACGGAAATGCAATTACTAACCAAAGGAATGGTCATGAATTTGGTAATATATTATTACTTTAAAAGAATTGATATCCAAACATTCCTAAATTCTTACAACCAACCAGACTGCTCTGCAGCATTCAACTAAATCGCTGCTGCCTCTACTGTCCAGTACAATTAAAAAACCAATAAATAGTCCAGGATTAAAGAATACCAACGAATTAAAAACATATTCAACAAAAACTCAGGAACGCCCAAAACAGAACCTATTACGTTTTCCTGCCTTTCCACTTGAAGAAACAGTCAATAAGTTTCTCAAGAGTGTTGAACCACTACTAGACGAAACCGAACTTCGACAAACGAAAGAAGAAGCAGAGAAATTTCTTAAAAATGACGGTGCTAAATTACAACAACTTTTACAAGCCACGGCTGAAAAAGAAGAGAATTGGTTGGCCAAACGTTGGTGTCGTACTGCATATATGCAATATCGGGATCCCGTCACTGTCTACTCCAGTCCGGGCATGACATTTCCTAAACGACCCGCTTTTAGAAACTTCAGTGAATTTCTTCAATATACTGCGAAAGTTATATACGTGATGATTAAGTTTAAGGAGATGGCCGATAAGGGTGAAATGCCTGTAGTAAAAATGGGGAAGAACGAATTAGATAACTCACAATTTGGAGCCGTATTTGGTACCTGTCGCATACCACGACTAAACGAGGATGACCTGATGTTTAATCCAAATTCCAAGCATGTAGTTGTGATTTTTAAAAACCATGTAAATATAAATTATCGTTAGAGTTTCCGTAAACTAAATGCAAAATTATCTAAACTAAATTAAAGTAAACTAAATTAAATTATTTCTTCATTTTCTTCACAGTTCTACAAATTACCGGTATATTCTAATAATGGTAAACCATTGCATCCTGATGTTCTTCTGCAAGAAATGAAATGTATTGTACATTCCGAAAGACTAAAAGGACCTCCAATCGGTATATTGTCCACAGACAATCGTGACAATTGGGCATGCGCTTACCTAGAGCTTAAAAATATACCAGAAAATGAAGAAGCCCTTAGTGTCATACAGGAGGCTTTGTTTACAGTTTCTCTAGATGAAATGGTCAACCTAAACGGTGAAAACGGTATGGTTGTTCAGGTAGCCCAACTAATACATGGAGGTGGTTCGCAACAGAATAGTGCCAACAGATGGATGGATAAGACAATTCAGGTGAGGTTTTGGTTAAACGGTTAAATCTTATTTATTTGTTCATCTATATAAGAAAACGGTCTCTGGTAGATTTGTTGACACATTAATCTCGTGTAAGGACTGACATCTAAACAAAAAGCACAAAATATCAAAGTATGAGGAGAGAGCAAAGAAAACCCCCTACCTCATCTTGCTTGTAAAAGCACAATGGGCTTTCCCAAAAGTCCTAAAGTCTAATTTAGGTCTTGATAAACGTAATTTAAGATTTAATTTATCTATGAGTTGGCTATCTCATGATGAAACCTCTTCCAGTCAGTACAGCATCTTAGAAAGTAGAAAGTGTATAAGTAAACGTAGTAGCCTCAGGTTTTCTAATACTCGAATGAACTAATGCTGGATATTACAAAAGCTCTAAGGCAACTATAAGGTGTTACAAAGGTTCAAGGTAATTAGATCAAGGGGGAATAAGAAAAAACAAGAGGGAGGGTCGCCCCCACTATCATTTAGGTGTAAGTGAGATTTTTTCCGATTTCTCTTTAAAAAATTCAGTCACATTTTTAGATTCTTTCCGAAGTTTTAAATTAACCGCTAAATTTCCCTGCAACCTCAATCGACCAGATTTAAAAAGAATATCTGCCTCTTTCTCATTTTCAACTCCTTTTATTCAAAATAGTTAATCGTGAATCCAAACGGCCTAAGCGGTTTCTGCTACGAACACTCCCCTGCAGAGGGTCAACCAATTGCACTGATGACGGATTACATTGTGAAGAATCTGTAAGTATATATGATTTGTGGCACATTAGTCGTTAGAATAATAGTAAGTTTGAACAGCCTCAAAGTCGCATTGTTGGCAGAGAAATCTTGTACATTTCGCCTTTCCGATCGGCATATTCGTCTTTACTTTTATAGCCATAATTACCAAGGCGTTACTATTCACGACATTACCATGATAATTGTACATTATTATTAATAAATAAATATATTCTTACAGTGAAAACGATGATATTTTTAAAGACGGTGAACTTAAGGATTTCGATACATCCGAAAAATTATCGCTTCTGACCTCGCCAACTGTAGAAGAATATATCACTACAGCTAAGGAAAACGTCACCAAACTCGCATACGATCTGCATTTGAATGTTTTACATTACGAAACTTATGGCAAGGGATTTCTTAAGCAACAAAAAATGAGTCCAGATAGCTTTATACAAATGGCTCTTCAATATGCTTTTTATAAGTAAGTACAGAAAATCGTTAACCAAAGACAGTAACGTATATGTGTTCTTGTATAAGCTTCCATTAAAATTTTATGTTTTGTTTAGATTACATAAAACTCCTGGTGCTGGTTACGAATCGGCACACTTACGTATTTATGGCGGAGGTCGTACCGAAACCATACGTTCCTGCTCAAATGAATCCATTGAATTTGCCAAGGCTATGTGCGATGCTAATACAAGCGAAGACGAGCGTGTAGATCTGATGCGTAAGGCTGTAAATGGTCATCGTGAATATACGAATATGGCGTTGCAGGGTCGTGGTGTCGATCGTCATCTGCTTGGCTTAAAATTAATGGCCATTGAAAATAAATTGCCAATACCGGAATTCTATAAAACACCCGGTTTCGTAAAGAGTATCCATTTTCGTCTTTCCACCTCTCAAGTAGCGTCGATGTATGAGGCCTTTATGGGATATGGACCGATGGTTCACGATGGTTATGCTTGTTGTTATAATCCACGTGAATACGATATGATATTTTCTATAGCTTCGTGGCGGAGTAATCCCGACACTGATGCGGATCGCTTTGCTGAAGCTTTAAAATATGCATTAGAATCAATGATGATATCGCTATGCAGAGCTGGTGAAAAAGCTGCAGCCAAATTATAAAGACAAAGCAAATTATTGGATATTAAATGACTAGGAAAACTAGAAAATTTTCGAAATTCTAAATCGCGAAAACCAAAATCTCGACATAATAAAATCCTAAAAGGAAATTTTTAATATCTTTATATCAGAATTTTAATATCGTGACAATTGAGTCTAATATTTGTATTATAGCATCTAAGTAAATGCTATTTGCCGTCAATGAGGCGTATCATTTGCTTACTCAATAATCCATGTATTGGACACTAAAACTTCGCACAAAGTCACACAAATCTGGTTGGTGCTTCTTTTTGCAAAATGAGAGATGTAATCACTGCCACAGACTAAAGACCCCAGATTAAAGGCCGCTTTTCTCCTTTTGAAATTTTATAATGTCGAGGTTTTCTACTTCAGGATTTTATACAATCGACTATATGTATTGGTTACTCAACAAATTTTTCACGTGCCTTTTTAAAGCTCTTTTTATTGTTGTACTCTGTTCAATTATAATGAAACTATTTATATATATCAATACATGCTGATTTTCGCAAAGTTTCAAATGTTGAAAATCCTTAATAAAAACATTAAAATAAACATTTTTTTAATTGGAAAATTTATTATCGATCTCGGCGATTATGTTGATTAAACAAGGATAAGGATTTTGTTCAAACATGATTATGCCTTTCAATAGAAAATTATTTCCGTAATAATTAAAAATAAGCAGAATTATATTTTAATAATTTGAAATGTTGGAAATCTTTTTTTTATTAAAATGAGATTATTTCCATTCTAAAATTTATGAATATTTTATAAAATGGTATTACATGTATTGAATTCTAGATTCGACTCTTCTAAAAAAGGCAGTTTTGCGTTATCCTTTTAAACAGTTTGCCGTTGTTAATTTAATGTTGAAATATCTATTATGGATTCCATGAGTCATCTTTGTTTCGACCAATTAAAAGAAATTTATTTGACCAGCCGACGATTTTTTAAGATCGTCTCGAATATTGTGCAGCTCAATTATCAAAAAAATGCGCATAAATAACAACAAAATAATGAGTTTAAATCTTTACTAAGATTATATAAATTTAGGTATTTATTTTTTACACCAATAACAACAACTTAGTCTAAATTAAATGATTAAAAACACAGTGATGAAAGCTAAAACTAAAATCGTAAATATATATAAATATATAATTAACCATGCCAGAATTTAGCAGACATTGTTGCCAATACTGACAATTTCTTCTGGGGCGACCAAGAGGGATGAGACAACTATATTCCCCTTCCGCCCGAACCCTTTAATTGCACGAGCACACACCTAGACGACACCACTGTCGAAATATTTAACACATTCGAATCCATTAATCTTTTTTACAATGATAACAAGAACAAGCAACAGCAGATTTAAAAGTAAAATTGCGCATTCCGCCCATACAAAGGACACGCTTTTGAATCTGGAAAGGCCATAAATATTTAAATAAAAACAAATTAATTTTAACTCATTTTCGAGAAAACATATTTTATTTCTCACTTACCTCTTCCGCTTCCATCATATTACAACATTGTCCTACTGACACCACTGGTTTGGGAGGTTTAAATATGCCCGCCGATGAACCACTCCAAGGCATTGAAGGAACTGCATAAGACTCGCAAAAGCCCCGACACGCATTTGTTATAATTTTAAATTCTACGCAATCGGGTATCGATATAATACGTGTATTGCCAACTTTATGACAGCCCGGTTTAAGCCATGATTCCTTGGCCATTGTTGCGACCAAAATGCAACATAAACTAACCAACCACAAACGCA
The DNA here is from genome assembly GCA_963966595.1 of Physocephala rufipes. Classification (NCBI taxonomy): domain Eukaryota; kingdom Metazoa; phylum Arthropoda; class Insecta; order Diptera; family Conopidae; genus Physocephala; species Physocephala rufipes. Next base: position 19,073,223 of record OZ016502.1, on the reverse strand, counting down.
AAAGAAACATTCTTTCAATCAACAGACTCAGCAAGTACAGGAATGACAAACTGGAGAAAATTTCGTTCAATATCTGAAATTTAAATATTCTCAAACTTCAACAAATGTTGGTTAGCGACTAACTGATTCTGCTGTGCCGCTTGACTATTTAACGGTTAATTTTCTTCTACGATGTTTCGGACCATCCTGCGCATGCCGCCAAAGGAAAAAGAGACTTCATTAATTGCTACGAATATTTTTGAAATGCCATTCGAAAAATACGAATGCGATTATATTACTACTATTAAAATAATTATCATTAACGTTTAAGCGGACGTTCAAAAAATCTCGGTCGTTTCGAAAGGATTTTAGTAAAAGACGATTTTTTGTAATATTTGATAAAAATCCTCCATTATAATAATTTTTTGATGAATATTAATTAAAATTTTTTTATACAGGAGCCATTTTAGATAGCTGTTTAAAAAAAAGAAATATATGTATATTTAGTTAAAGACCTTTGTTAATTTTTTAATGAATTGGAATGTCAGTAATCCCCGTTCATGTGTCTTAAAGCGGTCTAAACACCATTATTCAAATTATTAAGTTTCTTCGTATTCTTAAATTTTAACTTTTTTTATTCCTCTTTTTGTATTCGCAAATTTATGACACGTCGCAAACCGTTTCTTCATTTAGAGTAAAAATTAAAATATTTTCATCTATTTAAAATAGAATTTAAAAAAATATATAATCATTTCTGATTAAAAAGTGTAACGATATTAACGATTTAAATTAAATTCAGTAAAAAAGTATTAAACAAATATTTCATTACGCTTAGTAGCTTAGTCCATTTTAAAAGAAAAAATCAGCTATAATATCAGTTTTCTAATATATAGTTTATTTATGTATATTTACATATTTATAGATTTTGATGACTGAATAATCATGGAGTTCATTTAAAAATTTGTCAAGTTCAAAGTTTTCAAATTAGTTTACAAAAACTTGATTTATTTTGTCGTCAACATTTTCCTTTCTTTCGGAAAATTTTATTATTTTCAGTATAGCATCATTATATAGTTTAGTTTATCATAAACCGTCAGTTAACTTCATTAGAAGTTAAAACTTTTTAAAATTTCATCTGCAATCGACTTGAGAACTGTTTAAAAATACGAACTCTATCAGTAATAAAACGTTTCCGCCCGCCATAAAAACATAAACCCACCTCAAGACGACCGTGCCAAAAAAAGTTATATTAGAACAACAATAACAAAAACAACGTTTCGAATTAATTGGCCCGCCCATCAGCAAGAATACGGAAGACAAGTAGTAAGAAGAAGAAAAAGAAGCAATAGAAAATTTAAGCCAAAACTTCGAACTTCTTCCGGCAATCATTGATAATCGCCAACGAAAAAAATTAAAGAGGAAAAAATAATAGCAATCATATTTAAAATATTACCGTTAAAAATTAACCCTTACGAAAAGTCATTGCAAAATTTTACAAAATTTTTAAAATATTAAATCAATTTCTGTGTCCGCTCGATTAACTCGTAGCATCGGAGCCGTAACCGGTTTTAAAGCAATATTTAAAATAAATCCCACGATTGGTTAATTGATTACGAAAAAAGATAACGATTTTCAAAGAACATACACGCCTATTTTATTAGCCAAATATATATCGGTTAGCGGAAAAGGCTTGCAAAAGTCGAACAACGTTTTAATCTTACGCTTTTGTGAACAAAATGGCTTTAAATCGTGGTCGAGAAAATCTTTTGGTTCATGATACCAATAACAACAACAACAACAATACCAATACCGATAATAACAATAACAGCAATAATAACAATAGCAATCAACGCGATGAGGGTGTGATCATTTCGGAAATGGATCTCGATATTGACGATGATAATAAAGAGGATCCATTTAATAAAGGCTCAGGGAAATCACCGAGTTTGAGCATGAGCGACCAAGCATTGAACACTTTAAACGAATTAAGACGCAACAATTTGCTATGTGATGCCGTTATTTCTGTTGCCGATGCATCATTCAATGTCCATAGGGCAATAATGAGCGCGTGTAGCTCGTATTTCAGGTAGAGAATCCCGTCCGCTACCCGTCCCCTCTACAAAATCAAATTGTGATAAGTGCTACTCCGATGTTCACAGCGCAAACGTTTCGTTTCGCCTTTCCAGTTGCCTTTCAACTACGCGACATAGCTAAACTCGGCAAGACCTCGCGCATAATATTATCAAAAAGTTGAAAGGCAACTGGGAAGACGATACAAAACGAAAGGCTGTGACTACTGAAATAAGTATTTTTGCGCGCCTGCGTGTTTTCGAATTTAACCTATTTAATTGCTATGGGTATTCCATAACAGCCGCCCCACCCCCTCCCCCGCCAGTATTCCCCAATTTATATAAAAACCTCACTTATAAACATTCTCTCTTTTCAGAGCTCAATTCACGGGATTCAATTCAACAACGTCAGCCTTGAAAAGTGATGAGAACCGGCACGTTCACATACCTGGCATGAGTGGTGCCATAATGGAACAGTTAATACAATATGCCTATCTGCGCAAATGCACCATCAATGCCGATAATGTGCATGAATTATTGATATCAGCCGATTATTTGGGAATGATTGGTTTGGTAAAAATGTGTAAACAGCATTTAGCTACAATGCTTACCCCCGAGAATTGTGTCAGTATTATGGGATTTGCCAGGTAGGTTCATGGTATTGCCTGACAGTAAGAAAAACACCATTCCCGAAACAAGTTCTTCGTTATTCAATGGAATCAAAATGGAGCTTATTAATTATGATATTAATGAGTTCATTCCAACGATCGTCTCCAGTCCCGATCCGCTTTTCAACTATCTGACACTACTCTGGAAGACGTTTTGCGGAGTGTAGTTTTGTCAAGTATTTGGAGGACAACTGGAGAGATGAAACGAGACCAGTCGGCACGAGCCTTAGAATCGTTTTTTTTCTTATTCCATGTTTCATATCGTCTCGTTTCGTCTCGTCTTTCCAGTTGCCTTTCAATCGTTTTACATGACTACGCTGAGAAACTTGTTTACCATAGTGGTAGCAAATATTTGACAAACAACTGGAAAGGCGAAATGAAACGGGATGGCACGAACTTTTGAATAAAAGGCTAAATTTAATTATTGCGGGCAGGGGAGTGGTATCTTTATTATCCTGAGTTTTCTAACTTTTTTCGTTGTTACAATTTTTTTTCTTTTTTCCTAGATTTCGTTTTCTCAATGATTTGTACGCGAAGGCGCGCAATTATCTCTTACGCTATTTTATCGAGGTTGCTGGAAAAAATAAAGACATACTTGAAATCGGCTTAACGGATTTCTACGATATCATTAGTGATGATGAACTAAATACGAGAGAAGAAGACCACGTATGGAAATTATGCATAAAATGGATTGATTTTGATCCAGAGAATCGTAAACAATACGTGGCTAAATTAATGCAAGGTGTGCGTTTGGGACTAATGACACCGAAGGTGAGTGGGCGGTGGTTGGGTGGGATGATTGGAGATTAGAGAGGCAGGATATTCTTTTAATCTGATTAGGGAAGATTATTAGACATTAATTGGATTTTTTTAATGGCACAAAATTAATTGCTTTTTTTAAACAAAAAAATCAATTTGTAAAAATAATTAATTTTTTTTTCAATATTAGTTGATTCCATAAAATCTCTTATGATTTATCGTTTAATTTTTTTCGTTTTTTTCTATGTCTTTTAGTGTTTCATGGAAGAGGTCAAGGAGCATCCGTACGTTCTGCAATGCGAAGATGCGAAACCGTTAATTGTTGAAACTTTTAAATTCATGTATGACTTGGATATAATGAATCCATCATCGGGCGAGGTATTTACAGGCCTTTTTCAAATTCCTCACATTTCAGTTCAAATTTATATCTGCCATTTCGTATGCCATTCTTCGGTAAGCTTACGACACCACCTTTAGCTATGCCACGCCTACCGCATGAGGTAATTTTTGCTATTGGCGGTTGGAGCGGTGGTACATCGAAAGGTTGCATCGAAACTTATGATACACGTGCCGATCGTTGGGTTAACATTCCTGCCGAGGATCCATCCGGACCACGCGCCTATCACGGTACAGCGGTAATCGGTTTCAAAATCTACTCGGTAGGCGGCTACGATGGCGTCGAATACTTTAATACTTGCCGCGTTTTCGATGCGGTGCGAAAAACTTGGAAAGAGGTGCGAAGTGTTTAATAATTAAACCTCGAAAATGCTTTCTTTATCGCATTTAGTTCAATTTTTTTAGATTGCTCCGATGCACTGTCGTCGTTGTTACGTAAGCGTCGCCGAGTTGAACGGTTTAATTTATGCCATTGGCGGCTATGACGGACATAATCGCTTAAATACAGTCGAACGTTATAATCCAAAGACGAATCAATGGTCCATAATAACGCCCATGAATATGCAACGATCTGACGCCAGCGCTTGTACGTTAAAGGGGAAAATTTACGCCACTGGTATGATATTATTGTTGTTGTTGGTTTTGTTTTTAACAAGGAAGGCGAGAGTCATAAACCGAAGCAAAAAGAACGTCGAATATGAAATTCCATCCACTAAAAATTATGAGTCATCTATCGGCCCCCCGTAATAACCACTAAACCTTCTTGGTTTGTGGATGCATCTTTCATTTATCGAATTCCTCAATTAGTCAATTGATCATTTGTGCAATTACTTAGTATCTCGATTGCACAACAACTAAATAGCTAAACTCCATTCTTCAATTACTAAATTTTTCAATTTATGAATTCCTCAAATTACTAAATTACTCAATTATCTAATCTTTCAATTCCTTTACTCCTCAATTACTCTTTCTTTAATTCTTTATTCAATTTCTTTACTCCTCAAAAACTACTTTAAATTTCTTAATTACTCAATTGCTGGAGTTTTCAAGTACTCAAACGCTCAATTACTCCATTCCATAATTCACCAATTACTCAATTCCCCGTTATGTGTTTTCGCAATTCCCCAATGAGTCAGTTGCTTAATTATGAAATTCACCAATTACTCAATTTCTCAACTACTCAATTAGTTAAATCTTCAATTACTCAATTATCCAATTATTCAATTGCGAACTTCCCAAGTTATTAAATTACTTAATTACTTAATTCACCAATTACTTAATTACTAAACTACTCAATTACTTAATCTCTAAATTGAGAAGCTTTAATTTTCTCAATTACTCAATTACTCTATTCCTCATTTACCGTTTTCTCTCCTTCCTGCACTCCAAAATATTTCTTTAAATAATATTCTTCAGGTGGCTTTAATGGCCAAGAGTGCTTGGATAGTGCCGAATTCTATGACCCGGCAACAAATGTTTGGACTCGTATACCAAACATGAATCATAGGCGCTCTGGCGTATCTTGTGTGGCCTTCCGTGGTCAGCTCTATGTAATCGGTGGTTTCAATGGTACGGCGCGTCTCTCTACCGGAGAGCGTTATGATCCGGAAACTCAGACCTGGTCCTTCATACGTCAAATGAATCATTCCCGAAGTAATTTCGGCCTCGAAATTATTGACGATATGATTTTTGCAATCGGAGGATTCAATGGTGTCTCAACGATATCCCATACCGAATGTTATGTTGCCGAAACGGACGAATGGTATTGACATCCTATGATTTATCACACCATACTCGTTTATAAGACGTTTCTATATTGTATACAGGATGGAGGCGACCGATATGAATGTTGTCCGTTCTGCTCTTACAGCAAATAATGTCGCCGGTTTACCAAATAAACGCGATTATATACATAAGGAACGCGATCGTCTGATGGAAGAACGTCGTCAACGCTTACTGGCCAGTGCGATGGCACGCGATGCCGAAACAATATCCGTATCAAATGGATCGGTCGAGGCACAAGATGTTGCAATGGACGATTATGAAAGTCCCAACGAAGACGAGGATGCTGACGATGAGCAAGAAGGTGGGGCCGTTGATCCAGCTGGAGTGGCAGCAGTTGTAGCTGCAGCACCTGCAGAAAATATTGAACCACAAAATGTACCCGAGGATCGTCAAGAAGAAATGCGTCCCGATCAGAATCGTCGATTTCGTGTACAATTACGTTCACAACGTTACGGCTCTCATCACGAGATACGTCGTAGGGCGTAGAAATTAGAGGCGGTGATAAAAACGGACTATGGGTGGGAAAAGCTGGCCAATGATGAGATGAGCAGAAATTAGCGGAGTGGGCGGAAAAGTGTCGACTAAATGGTGTCGATGATCACTTAAGAACGATGCAAAACATTTCAGGATCATAAAAATTACTAACATCAAAATTAAAATTGTTTGCGAATCTTCGAATGTGTTGAATGAAGAGGCGAGCAGGAAAACTTCTCAACTTTCGATCACAGAAATATATATATACATATATACACACACCTATCTATATCACTATCGATTTGGCATTAATTTCGTTAAAAATTTTTAGTCACTTATGGAAAAATTAGTATGAAAAATTTTCAATCTGATGCAATTTTGGTTTACTGGAAACAAAAAAATTTCGAAAACTACCAAATTTTGAATAATGAGAATCAAAATTATTGAAGTTAATAAATACGACTAAACAATATAACTGGAAAAAAATACTGACTTTTATTATGCCAGATCTATTTCAGAAGTCTTCAAATAAAGCGAATTAACATATTTTTCACATTTGATTAAAATAATTTTAAACTAAATCACGTGGCTAGAGAAAATGTAAGCTCCTCCAACCTTAATAAAATTATTTTAATTTTTAATATCCTTTCCTTTTTTTAAAGGATTTCTTATTAAATGCATGCGCAAAGCTTCAATGGATACGCATGTATAAAAGCACGAACAACCATTAGGAGGAAATCATTTAGTTCCTTACAGTCAGTCAGAACGTGCAAGATTTCTCCCAATTGGTGCAATTACTACAACAAAACTCCTACCAGAAAAGCGCTTATAGAAATGATTTTTAGTGAATTGTATAGTATATATTCCAAAAAAAAATTTATTTTAATATTTGTTTTCCAACTTTTATAAAATTTCGAAATTATGTTCAGGAAGTTTTTTTTTCTATATTCCTTTAGATGTTTACTTTTTGTGTTCCTCATGAGTACGTCAACCTTCGACACCTACGGCCAAGTACTTGAAGTTCAACATATGACTAGCGGACCCACAGCCGCACCTCTTGGATGCCATCGGCGTCTTTATACGTATCGTGTAACACAAATTGATAATAATGGTCGCGAGTGTTGGGATTATGTTAGCGTTATGTCATGTTGGGGTCGTTGCGATTCTAGCGAAATTTCTGATTGGAAATTTCCATACAAACGTTCCTTCCATCCCGTTTGTGTACATGCATCACGCCAACAAGCTGTCGCAATTTTGAGAAATTGTCATCCGGAAGCCAGCGACGAAGCTAGACGTTATGAATATATGGAAGCTATTAGTTGTCATTGTCATACTTGCTCCACATTGGACACCAGCTGTGAGGCACCGGCAAATAATATACTAGACGAGAAATCAGGCATTAAAATGTTGGCTTTGACTGGTTCTGATTCCGATGGTTTAGATTATTAAAAATTATTCAATAAAAATTTCATATACTGAGTGTTACGAGCAATGTTTTTAAAATAAAATCTATAAAACGCGATATCGCTCTTGACATTATTAGCATAAAGATATACATACACATATTCTTATAATCATATAAATCATAAGAAATAAAGCATAATTACCTAATTAATGGAAATTTGTATTTTATTTTGTTCTCCCGTCACTTATGATTTAATCAATTTGAACAATCAACTATTGTTTCAGTTTGGTTGCGCTTTTTTAGTTTCCAATACTACAACTAATACAAATAAAATATTTAAACAGCAAAAAACTTATTTCTTAGATTTTCTAAATTGTCTTGCAACTTCCGAATACGATCCTTTCAGTCACAAAGACGGTTGCCAAATGTATCTCGCATTCATTATCTTTTTGGTAGTTTTGTGTTGAAATTCACAGAAAGTTCATGTTCGAATTATTCGTCCGAGATAACTGGAAAAGGCAGTAGAGCGCAGAAATACCTAGACCTATACCTCCACCCAATGCACATTTCCTGAGGCCAGCTAAAATATATAGACGTGCATTAACTATTCAAGATAAATGACAATAACGATTACCAGTTGATTTATATAGTAGACCCGTTGCTGTACCAGCAGCTACTGTATTAATATCGTCATCTCTACCACGCACATATTGCAATAGTACACCGAATGCAGAATACATGACAGCGAGCGTGCCCAAAGTGTTAGCTGTACCGGATCCTTGCTTCATAATATGATTTAACATACTAAAATAGATCATTAATTATAATATAACGAAAATAAATTATCCATAGTTCTCACAGTGTCCGTCGCAATGTTCCCGTTTGCTTTAAGGCATTGGTTGTCGTTATGCCATTATAGAAACCAGCCATGCCCCCAACAGCCGCTCCCATCATTACCGATGTTCCTATTTGTGAGAAAGCCAGCTCAAAGCGGCCTCGTTGTTTGTTTGCCCCTTCAGGAAATATGAATTCGGGCTGCGCCTGCTGCAGGTATCGCGGATCATAATTTAGATATGGTGAAATCGGCGCTCCGAAGCCAGTTGCGGCCCCCTCCGTTTGCCGATTAGTGTTTGTTGTTACATCGTCATTAACTATAAGAAAATCAAGTGTTTGGAGTTCAAATTTTTTCTTTTATTTTCGACACAATTGCGTAAGACTATTATCACCCAGTCGACGCTTTTGTACATTTATAAATCACATTAAATTCTGTCGCATTTAACACTTACACGATGACGACGGCGATAACGAAATGGGTTTATTTAAATAATCTTCACTCATTGCAAAATTTCCAATCACCCTTTTTCTTGAGAATGATTGGAAAATTATCGAATTTTGCTAGTTCACCGAATCAAAACGAAATAAATGCGGCAGTGACAACTATGATGATTCAACTGTCACAAATTTGACGGCCTTCTTAAGCATGTGCGCAATATAAGAAAGTAATAAATTCACGAGACATATATAATTCACAATAAACTACACCCTCATTTACAAAGTCACCTGGTGCGTTGAGAAGACGTCGTTTCAAATGTCACTTTTTTGAGTCATCGTATTTACAAAATCACTTCTTGACCAAGTGACTCGATTTTACGTTCCACTCACTTCTTAACGTAAGATTTTTGTTGTTAATTAAATATGGTGGATTTTTCAGTGTTGGCCACAATATTTTACTCTTGTAAATGTGTACAGTAATAAATTTTTTTAAAAATTTCATCACATTAAAAGATTTCTGCGATTTGATTTTTTGTGCAATATTAGATTAATAATTGCCGAAAAACAAGACTAGTTGAAGGAAAAAATTATAGGAACATTTGGTTTCTTTCTTTATAAATTTTTTTTTCTTTCTGTTGCAACAATAAAGATAAGCATTATTTTTAATCTTGGAAGTTATGCAACTGGGCAAATTTATATCAATATAGACAATTAATCAAAATATCTCAATGTATTTACATAAAACAAATTACGGATGAATTAAAATACAAAAATACACTAACAATATCGATTGGCCGCACCTAAAAATGTTAGTGGTTTTATATGTGGTTTTATATCCTTTTTAATGCATCTTTTCGATATCTTGAGTGAATTTTCGTATCTTAATTCACTCGTAGTTCTCTCTGTATGCATAGATTAGTGTAAAACAGAAAGAATAAAGTCTGCGATTCACTCAAATGTTCTGAAGTTCCATAACTAGTTTACTCTGTCTGACGGTGTGGACCATTCCATGATGTTCCTAATTTTCATAAAAAATCATACTTCAAGGCAGGGATAAAAAGATAGGACACTGGTTGCTGTAAATCAGAAATTCGTTATAATGGCCATTTTTATATGCTGTTGAAGTTACGGACATAATGTGTAAGAACCTGTTCGATGTTGTTTCTCTTTACTGTACGTTTACCAACGAGTATAACGCCATATTTGCTAACGAGTGTTATGGAAACATTTTGCCCAGCTTATATTTCTATAAAATTTGCTAAGAAAACTATACATTTGTATAATTGATTTTTAATATAAAGACACCAAATATATTACACTGAAACACAATTCCCCGACCACCGTTTTATACCAGAGATGTTATTTGTAGTTCAGTTTCTTATTTATTATAATAAAATAAATGCTAACTATATTAATTTTGGGGTTTTGTTTACGGAATCATATTAATTTATTTATCAAATGATTAGAAAATAAGAAATAATATTTTTTATGTTCAATGAATTCATACAAATTTTCACTCGCTTTTCACCTAAAATCCCCTTAGAAACGATACCAATGCAAAAACGCATATGCCAGTGCCGTTGGCGTGATTACAAATTTCCAGTGAAACTTGTACCTTCTTTTGAATAGATGCAAAAAATGCGCATGGATTAGTACGAGTGTCCTATCTCTTTATCTATGCTTTAAAGTTAATAACTGAGAAAAGACTAGATAGTAATATACAATGGAAAACACAGTGAAACAAACAAGCGTCGCCAGACCAATAAACTCATAATATCGAAAACGTCGAACACCTAAATAACAAATTGTATTGTGTAGAACGATGTAAGGATATTATTAACTTATCTTCAAAAGATCGCCACACAGCCATACCCATATTGCCCACATAAATTTCAACAGTGGAAACTATTAAAATTTCAAATATTTTTATATATTTGGTTGCAAATAAAAAATGTATTACAAATGTATTACAAATATAAGTACACAAATATATTTTTTTAAAAAAGAGAATAGAAGAACTATTAATAGCTTTTACTAATGCTAATACATATTGGTACGTTATATGAAAATTCCCTTGTGAATGTTTCAGTTTCACATTATGCCACAAAACAATTGCATTTGCTGTTATTTCCAGTTTCAAAATTTATTTGTCATTACTGTTTCGAGTTTACTACTTCACCACTTAAATAATGTCTTACCCTTATAATCCCCCGATGCGAACAGTTGATAAAATTATAAAACCCTTCGCACTAATCCACATACATTTGCTAAATCCAATTACAGAGCTGGTACAAATTGAGCTGGAATTTGGTACCTATTTCTTAGGAAATGTGTACTCGCGTCAACAACAATCGAAAACATGAGTTTCGCTCAGAATTTTAAGCGTCAATGGGCGCTTAGAATTTTAGGCGTCAATAGTTTGCTGCATATGATAAATTTTTCCATCTATTTTCATTCTTGATAGTTAAATACAGCTAAATAATGAATAGGAAGATAATTACGATCAAATTGAATATTATTTGTGGTCTCTCAAGCTTTTAATACGCAATATTTGGCGTTGAGTTGAGGGACGTACTGCTTTATGAGACCCCGTTATAATCGTTACAGAAATCACCAAACTTTTGTTTATCAAACATTTTTAAGACATCTTCTAGAAACTGGATGAGAGCGAACGATAACAACAATATAACACAAGTACACGTGCAGTATACGTGATGTAGACACTGTAAAAAATTAGACGTTATATAACTTTTTCGTGTGGTGTATTGAGAGCAGAGATAACGATACGAAATTTCTAAAAATGGAACTCTGAGTTTGCTTTATCATAGTAGTGTTAGTGAGTTTCAGACCCTGAATAATACCTTCTTCGCGGAAAATTTAAGATATGATCCCTAACTAATGATCTTTTTCCAGAAATTCATGTCTGAGACCCGGACATTAACCACTTTCAGATCCCTAATGACAATCCAATTTGTAGCTTCATCAGCTTTGTTTTGGTATGACAACGTAATTAATGATTTATAAATGCAAATTCTTTTTCATGCACACTTTATGATTTAAGATGCCTAGACAACTCGCATATTTTATTTGATGACTGCAAAATATGTATCAATTTATCAGGAACAAATATAGCTATTACACAAGCATAAGAATATAAACGAAATTAAATTTCATGAAACGTTTTAATGTTTATCAAATTTAATTGACTTAGTTAGTAAAGTACTCAAATCATTTAAATCAAATTTTGGTTACTAGAAGCTACACTAAATAAGAAAACGATATCAATTAATTTATTTGAACAAATGAAGTCATGTTATTTAAACACTGTGAAGTCATGCGTTAATCGCACATAGAAGAAATCTAATTCATATTTCTTAATGATTAACTTCAGTATACCAGTATGCATATGTAACTATTACCGTTTTCAATTAAAATTATACTATTATTAATGCGTTCCCTTCTCTATCGTAAACCATTTAGTTTAACTCAGAGGCTACTAAGTGTTCACATTGATAACTAGACCTATCCGGAATTATTTATTCATCATCATCAAGGGAAAACTCTTAGAAAAGCAAATGTAAATAAGTGAGTGTGCTATCTTCGGCCTGGCCGAAGTTTAAATACTCTACACCCACAGGATATATCCGTATTCCAAGTAGAGATGCATATCACGCCCAATTTCTGCAAACTAATTTAGCATTCGCGGTTCAGTTCCAGGATAAAATATTGTCTTCAAATTCGCTCTACAATCGTAGAAACTGAGCTTCGTATGTGCATATATTCATATTATTACTCAAAAGTAGGTGTGGTTCTCATCCTATTCTGCCCATTTCAATCAATACCAACTTCCTTACAATAACAGAGAATATTCGTGTCAAATTTCATGACCATATCTCTTTTTGTTCTCTCGTAATCGTGATTTCAACTGACAGATATATAGACAGACAGACAGACGTCGGACAGGGCTAAATTGACTCCTACCTCACCTCCTTTAATGCGTTACAAACGGAGGAACAAACTTAACATACCCTAAACCCTTCGGGTGTAAAGTATAAAATATGGCAGACACGTGGATATGTTGACTGGTTGGATACATGGGAATCCTCCAATGATGGACAATTTATCTACGGAATAGGGCAATTTATCCATGAAATTTATATATGGAATAGGTAGTTTACTGCATCTGCCAAATTTAAGGTCTGATGGTAATCTCAAGTCTGCTCCGAAAATAACCCTCGCAGGAGAGTGTGCTATAGTTTCCTGGACTGCCGATCGATAAGCCATTACAAACATTTGAATGTGCTTGTCCCAGTTACGTTAACATTTGTCCACTACCTTGCGTAAATATTTTTCTAGGGTACGATTTTACCTTTCTACCATACCGTCTGATTGTGGATGTAAGAGTCGTTCGAGTTTTCTTGAATCCCAACAATGAGCAAATTTCCTGAAATATAACAGACTCAACTTACACCTCTTATAACCCAATTCTGGACAATGGCTTCCGCCACAGTTTTTGGCTCTTGGTTTGGTAGGGGGTGCATTTCAGGCCACTTACTGGTGTAATTCATTATCACTAACACATATTTATTCCCGGAGTCACTAGTCGGAAGTGGTCCCGATACATCCATTGCGATGAATTATAATGGTACTCCTGCATTGTACTGCTGCAATTTGCCTCTACTTCTAGACCTCGGCCATTAGTTATCATATATTGTGTACAGTTTTTGATCTATTCTGCAATTTACCCAATAGAACCGCTATTTGATATTTTCTAGTGTCTTTCTAACACCGAGATTCCCTCCACTTGATCCGTTGTGGAATTCCATCAATGCGTCTGCTATTCTGGGCCTCGCCACGACAATGAAATCGCGTGTATGTTTACCATCCTTGCTTTCCCACATACGATGCAATACTCCATTTGTTAGCTTTAGGCTATCCTATTGCATCCAGTATGCCTTTTCCAATTGACTTCTTGAAGCTATTTCTTCTTTGGTTGGTCTCTGATTCATTTCGATGGCATCCATGTTCCTGGCTAAATACTTATCTCTGAGTTGGTAATCTGTCATTGCGCTAGGTTCCCATTCTTCTTCGGGTTGCAAGTTTGTTAGTCGCACATCGACTATTCCTTCACATCTTTCTACCTTAGAACAATGCTTGCATTCCAATGCACATGAGCGATGAGAAAGTGGATCAGCGTTTCCATGAAAGCCTCCATCCAAGCCCTTCCTTCCGTTGTTGTGTTTCAAAGTCATAGTTTTAAAGACATTCTATACAGCGCGCAATTTGTCCTTTCACATTTTTAAACTATAGTAGCTATTTGTTCGTAATAGAAAATGCTGTCCATAATGGTATTTGTGGATGTGTCTGACGCATTCCACCACTGCCAAGACTTCTCGTCTGGTTACGCAATAGTTCCCTTCTGATTTTCCGAGTACTCTGCTGTAGTTCCCAATTACTTCTTTCCTGGTCTCCAGCAATCTGTGAGATCATATTTCCTATTCCACGTGCGCCAGCATCTGTATCCAAGACAAATTTTTCGCCAGGAACTGGATATGCCAACATTGAAACTGAGCAGAGTAATTTTTTCAACTACCGGAAAGCATTCTCTTCCTCCTTCTTCGATTTAAATTTGCAATTCTCCTTTGTAAGATTATGTAACCATCTGGCATCTTTGGCAAATCCAGGTACAAAGAGTCGATAATAGGTACAGAGTCCGATTTTATTTCATCTTTATCGGTGTGACTTACATCTGCGGTGATTTTGTGACCTAGGTAAGTAACTTCTCTCATAAATAATACGCATTTTTTTTGATTTTACCGCAGAGCTGCAGAGGAATTTCGACTAAATACTTCTTCCAAATTCTTGCCCATGACA
>OZ016502.1:18934456-19055842 GCA_963966595.1 Physocephala rufipes | reverse complement strand
ATATATATATATATATATATATATATATATATATATATATATATATATATATATATATATATATATATATATATATATATATATATATATATATATATATATATATATATATATATATATATATATATATATATATATATATATATATATATATATATATATATATATATATATATATATATATATATATATATATATATATATATATATATATATATATATATATATATATATATATATATATATATATATATATATATATATATATATATATATATATATATATATATATATATATATATATATATATATATATATATATATATATATATATACTATATATATATATATATATATATATATATATATATATATATATATATATATATATATATATATATATATATATATATATATATATATATATATATATATATATATATATATATATATATATATATATATATATATATATATATATATATCTATATATATATATATATATATATATATATATATATATATATATATATATATATATAATATATATATATATATATATATATATATATATATATATATATATATATATATATATATATATATATATATATATATATATATATATATATATATATATATATATATATATATATATATATATATATATATATATATAATATATATATATATATATATATATATATATATATATATATCTATATATATATATATATATATATATATATATATATATATATATATATATATATATATATATATATATATATATATATATATATATATATATATATATATATATATATATATATATATATATATATATATATATATATATATATATATATATATATATATATATATATATATATATATATATATATATATATATATATATATATATATATATATATATATATATATATATATATATATATATATATATATATATATATATATATATATATATATATATATATATATATATATATATATATATATATATATATATATATATATATATATATATATATATATATATATATATATATATATATATATATATATATATATATATATATATATATATATATATATATATATATATATATATATATATATATATATATATATATATATATATATATATATATATATATATATATATATATATATATATATATATATATATATATATATATATATATATATATATATATATATATATATATATATATATATATATATATATATATATATATATATATATATATATATATATATATATATATATATATATATATATATATATATATATATATATATATATATATATATATATATATATATATATATATATATATATATATATATATATATATATATATATATATATATATATATATATATATATATATATATATATATATATATATATATATATATATATATATATATATATATATATATATATATATATATATATATATATATATATATATATATATATATATATATATATATATATATATATATATATATATATATATATATATATATATATATATATATATATATATATATATATGTCATGTCATGCGTCACAACTACGTCACCACGCTAGAGATCATAACAATTTTATTAAGATCTTACCGGCTGATTCCCGAACCTTCTATGCCAGTGGCCCTGATGGTGTCAATTCGAATCTGACTATCGAACTGAGCACGCCGTACGATTGTAAGGCCAAGTACCCTATTTAAGTGATGAAATGTTGAAAGTACTAAATTGAAATAGAAGTGACAAATAAACTCAGACTAAAAGCAACAGCAAATTTAATTGTTTTATTGGATTATTCCCAATCCAATAACAGTACTGGAAACTGAAATATTCACAAGGGAACTTTCAAATAACGCAGCAGTATGTTCCATTCGTTCACAGACGACTTTTATGTAACGATTTTTTGCTGGCTAATGTATCAAATTATTTCTATTTCAATTGATAAGTTAACCAGCAAATTAATTGATATATTGTTTCAAATCTTCAAGGAAATCTGGTTTTACTAAAAGTATGAGTTTCAGATAATAAACGCTTTATATAGCAACTCGATTTTCAACAAATATGGTATTCATATTTGTGCATGGTGCCAGATGATTTATCTAACGCAACATCAAATAATTTTGAAAATAGAGCATATCAGCTTATTTATTTGACAATAATGGCCACAAAAATTAAATAACTTAGATTTCGGGCTTTCGAATTGAACTGGATTTGTTCCATTGTAATTTTTGTTGTAATTTTTTCGAAAATCTGCTTATATTCTTGGGTATATCAATTCACGTCCTTGATTTAGAGTTTGAGCATATTAACCATATATCTCCGTGTCTTTCTACGTCTAATGTAGTAGACCGAAATAAACATTGCCTTAAAGTATGCCAGAATTCCATGTTGACATATGTAAAATTAATTTATATTATGATTGACTACTGTGTTTTGTGTGATAGGGCAAACTGGGTTACGGTAAGTGAACACTTGGCCAGCTGGTCGATTTTCGAAAACCCAAACGCAGATTTTATATAATATATAATTTTTATGTGAACAAGTTTTAATACAGTATTGGCAAGGCGCAGGATTGAATCGTTCAGTGTTATTGTTCGGTTAAGTACCCCTGTGTAGGCGGCTTTAAATAAAATCAGAACTGATTCATTCACAATAATAAATGTGGTGCATCGATAATATAGTTTTCCATCTGACTGTCAACGACATTTGTGCTTTATTTACCATTTTCCCATTATCTTATGCAAAAATTTCTGCATATTATTTGCAATTCTACTTCATTCATTATTTATTCCAATTTATCGAGTAATTTACTTAATTGTTCTGTGGTCGTCGACGCGTTTAGATCTGTTTGAAGGTTTGTCGTCATCGTCATCGTGTTTGATTATTTCTATATGTAAATATACGTGCTGTTGAAATTATTGAATTTTTCTTTGAAAAGAACGAGATATCGCTTCATCGTTAGCAATATTGAAAAAAGAATTTTCAAATAGAAACAAACGGAAATATTACATAAACAAATAAATAATAATCGCGACTGTTACGCCAAAAGTAAAGAATCGTTTTGGAGCAGAAAAATCTGCAAAAGAATACCGTCAGAATGGCGTCAAGTGATGTTAATATAAAGTTGTCCCGACTATTCCGCCTGGCACAGAAATTCAATAATTTCTATCTAACGGGTGAGTAACAAATCCTTTCTTCTAATTTGAAAAAAGTGGGTGGGGTGGTAATGGGTTAAATAAACTGAGAAGTAATAACCGGATCACATTCTTGTTGGTGTGTATCGATTTGTATAGAAAATTGTCAAAGGACAAAAATAGGTACATTTAATAAAAGAAAGTGTAAGGACAGAGCGAGAGCAGTTGGTCAAGTTAGTAAGATCCCAAATCTCGCTGTCCCTCAGTTTTTCAAATTAGACCCAATTAGTCCCTTAGCCTATAATACAACCGAATCGTATTGATGGAGCCTTTATATATATCTTTAAATGAACTCAAGATTCAAGATTCTTAATATAATTCTTAAAAAATATTCTAATAAAACAAATTTTATGAAAATTTAAATTAGAGCAGAGGATAATGTATTAGTTGATCATCCAAATTCGTCGTCGTAGACCTCTGACGTATACGACTTCAGTGAAACCCCCTCTCACTGTGCTGTGAGGATACATCATTTCCGTTTGTGTCCTTTGACATGCGCTGCATCAATTGTAAATACACGCCCGGTGCTTGCTTGCATTCGTTTTTAACGAACAAAAATATTTTTCTTTTTGCAAAAGTGTTTTATTTTACAATTTTATTTATTTTTATCGCATTTAATTTTTTTGATTGTTTTCTTTCGAAAACTCAAACTTTGTATATTATAATTTTTAATTTATATTTCCATATATTTGAAATTCTCTAATTATTAACAATTAACTTTCTTCAAAATTAAATAAAATTTATTTATTTATTTAACAATTCTCTAAGAAATTGTTTCGATACTTGGATTAATAACGTTTATATAAATTTGTAATATCAATATCAATCATAGGAAATAAAAACAACAACAAAATAAACAAATTAATGCATTTATTATATTATTGACCTCTGGTTGGTGTAGGAGAGCATGGGAGATGTAGGAGAGTATGTGTAGAGAGCATGTAGGAGAGTATGTGTTTTTTCTAGCTAGCTTTGTTTACTCTTTACTATATTATTCTGCTGAATCATAATTGAAATACTATAAAAATCGCTAACATTACTTTCCATTTCGATGAATTTATTATAATCTACCATCGTTTATTTATCACGATTGTATATGTATATTTCAAATTTAATGACAGTTGTCTGGTATTTTGCTATAGTCAAAATACTCATAAAATCACAACTCAGAATTGTAGCAAAATCGAACAGTCTCATTCATGAATTCCACCATAATAAAAATGTTGTGCTAAACTAAAGTTTCAGAATCACTAGCTCATAAAAAATTTAGAAGAAATACAAAGAATGCGTTCGCATTGATTGTTATATTGCTTTTGGTAAAGCCTGTCATCAAATACTATCATACATATGAAGGTGTTTGCTAGTTAGTGTTAGTTAGTTGGTTTAAACCGTAATACACCAAAACAGGACTGACAGATATCCTCTTGGGTCAATGCTCATTCACCTTTTCCTCCATAGGGTGTGGAACTGTTTTGAGTTTAACGCCTGTTATCTTTCTAACCTTATTAGTCTGTAAATCTTATTCTGCTGGACACAGGATATAATGCTCTGTTTCAAGTTCTTGGCAGGATCTACAAATGTCACGAATTTTGGGTTCCCACAATCCTTTTTATTTATTATTATATTTATTATAATATTATACTATTTTTTTAAGAGGAGTTTCTTTAAATGCACTTTATTAAGATTTCTCTAAAGTACTTTTATACTCTTGGATTCCTCGTCTATTTGGGTTACACTGCGAGCCAGGTAATCATCCTTCTTACATTTTATGTATAACCATGTAACGACCTCCATGTTGGCTATTGCTTGAAAGCGACTTGACCATTCGAAGATACTTTACAGCACTACCCATTGAGGCCGCTTAAAAACCATTTTGAAGCTTTCACGATTCTAACTACCTGTGCCTGAAAACCATTCTCGAAGTCACTCCATACTAATTTGTTCCTCATTTCCTCAATATATCCTATACGCCCTTTTATTCTGGGACCATCTGCATACACATGTGTTTCCTCTTCAGTACCTTTAGAAAAAAATAAAATCCGTTGTGGGTATATTTCGCCCGTTTTAAGTATGGTGTCCTCCATCTGGAATGTAAAAGAATAGTTGAAAATTAAGAAAATAAATAGTATGCATGTGAGAATCATCCAATTTCTGTCGCTGATAATTTTGGTTATGGAGTGTATGAGTGTATTGGTGCGATCTAAACCAACATTTTTATTTTCCTGTTTCACTTTTTACCTTATTGCCGCCTGGCATCTAGATGAACAAATTTGATCCAAATAATATTGAAGTGGTTAATTTTATTAAGTGGTTTTCATATAATTAATTAATTTAGCTTTAATATATTCCAAATAATTTCATTTCATTTTAAGCTTTAATATTATTTATTTAAAATAAACAAAATTAATATCAAGAAATTTTAATTGAATTGAATCTGATGAAGAACTAAAATAAACCTTATTTAAAATTATTTATTACTCGTTTTGATTTTGTATCAATTTGAATATTGTTTAATATCGATGCAATTGTTACTAAATATTTTCTAAAGATTCTAAAATAATCACAAAGATAAAAACTTTAAGAATATTAGAGAGATTCTATTGCATTATTTTTTCCATTTGTTATTAAGAAATGCTCTTTATTTGCAACCAACTCAGAAATAACTAAAAATTGTAAGACAAAAGGATAGATAATTGAAGCTGATTTGACAAAATTTCCCATAAAAATTTTTTCCTTCTCAGAGTTTTAGAAAGTGCATGCTATATTCTTTTATATCTCTAACTAATTATTTCCTTTTGCAAAAATTAGTCACGCGGAAACCACGCTTATGCGACTCGATACGTTTTTGAACTGCAATTGTCTTGAAATTGTCTTTCTGCAATTGTCTTTCTTTTTATAGCAAAAGAGCCAAAATTGTTCAATAGAATGAACATATAGTTCCGTTGTAAAGTTCCTTTTGTGCGGAAATATTTTATTACACGATGGATGGTTCACAGATGGATATATTTACAAATTATTAATTTAATAATTTAAATGCGCTTCGGATAATAATATTCTTGCTTAAAGTAAAACAAAATAATTTTCTTTTGGGAAAAAACATGTATATCGCAAATTTATTATCATTAATTTTGTGTTAACATTATGTTCCCACTAATTATTTTTATTCTTTATTATACGAATTCTTTCTTTCTTTTTTGAATATAATTCTTTTCTACCTTTACATTTAAATTGTGCCAAAATTGTTAGAAGCCATTTATTCAAATTTTTCTTATTATGGTTTATATATTATTCATCTGTCACAGATCACAGCAATAAATTTCTTATCAAATTTCTGATCTTGCAGAAATAAAAGATTGCACAATATATTAATTTATCAATCCAAACAAACTATTTTTTGCTTCGTTAGAAGAAGCGGGTGATTTATGTAATAAATGCTATTTATATTCATTTCTTAATAGTTCTGAGGAACCTCTAGTCATACTTGTGATGTACTTTTCTTTTCTTTTGCACAATCATGAATTTATGGCCTTTATTTTTCCTGGTTTGTAACCGTTTCTTTACATTATATATGTTTTATGTGTTTCTTCAATGCAGAGTGAAAATAAAAATATTTGCAAAGGGAACAAAATGATAATATTATCATTAATAATAAATAAACATAATAATTTTTTGTTTTTTATATTCAGGTTTTCAAAAGGGAGAAATTCGTCCATTTCTGGTGGAAGGTCAACAGGTTGGCCTAATCAAGTCGGATGTGGTGAAACATTTGCTTAAATATCCTGAAGTATTTTGTATACGCGATTGTGAATATACTAAGCAGGTGAGCTAACAATATATTTTATAGCATTATGAAAACAATTTTAAAATTACCTCTTGCTGAAATTTGAACTCGGTTGATCGAGTTTTTTTCTTTCTTATGCCGTAAAATTTCCACAGTGTTTATGTCCATATTTTTTAAATTCAAATTTAACATATTTTTAACATTTTCAGAAATTTTTGATGACAGAGACATTGACATTTAACAGAGAAGTAATTACTACCGACACCTTTTTACTAGTCATTAAATTGAATTGAGAGAAATTGGATTTTTTAACTGAAGATTCTAATTCCATAATTAATTTCTTAAAAGGGAATTAAAATTAAAATAAATTTAAAGACTTAATTTAACGATTTCATATATTCCTTACTCTCTTACGATAATTTACAGGGTGTCGTTGAATTAAATCCAGCATTCCGTGATTATTCCGAGCGCACTGAGAAATTAGATCAAGTATTACGCGAATTACGTACAAAAGGAATTTTTTCCGCTCTTCAGGGATGGCGTGAAGAGGTGAGATGGATATCTTAATGCATGATGGGCGAAAAGCGGGGCGAGGAGTATATATTTATCGCTCTAAATTATTTTGCTTTGTCTTCTATTCGGTAGTACTACGAAGTAAAATCCGAATTCCAAGGTATGCTGAAAATGGATCGTTCGGCAACACCACTTTTTGGGGTGCGAAAATATGGTGTTGATATTAACGGTTACGTAAAGCATCCAACGCGTGGCCTATGCATTTGGCTACAACAACGCTCTAATACCAAAGAGACCTGGCCCGGCAAATGGGACAATATGGTTGGAGGTGGTCTTTCCGTTGGCTATGGCATCAAAGAAACGGCTATCAAGGAGGCTGCCGAGGAGGCATCCATACCAAATGATCTCGTTAAAAACCTTATTTCTGCTGGCTGTGTCTCGTTCTTTTTCGAAAGTGATCAGGGATTGTTTCCCAATACCGAATATGTATTCGATTTAGAATTGCCTTTAGATTTTGTGCCGCATAATGCCGATGGTGAGGTTCAGGCATTTGAACTTTTACCAGCCAAGGAATGTGTTGAACGTGTATTCACAACGCAATTCAAAACAACGAGTTGCCCTGTCGTTATTGATTTTCTTATAAGACATGGATATATAACGCCTGAAAATGGTATGGCGATGGTTTTTAATCTTTATTCATTAATAATTCTAAATTTCTCATTCTCGTACTCTTTGCAGAATCGTATTTTACACAAATAGTAGAATTATTGCATGTACCGCTGCAATCGCTTTACACGTATCATAAATCAAGAAATGAGGAACAGCAGAAGCGACAACATCTGCAACATCAGACAGGGTCAAACAATATTAGCAAAACTATAGAAAATGGCCATGCTAAGAATTAATAAATCCTTAAATTGTAGTTGAAATAATTGATAATTTATTAATTGACATTGTTTTTTAAAAAAATGTCTCAAACAGTTTATATAACTTTAAAAATAAGTTCCCGTTGTTAAAATCATGCGAAATTAATACATATGCAATAATTGCACATATACACGTATATTATGTACTTAATTATACGTCCTACATACATCATTAATTACACCATTAATGCTATCATTAATATTAAACATCATCATAAAAATGCTGCAGGCACAACTAATTTATAATGATTCTTCCTATAAGTTTGACCATATGTTAATCTATAATATATATAAATATTAAAGAAAAAACTGTAGTAAAATTGTTTTTGTTTGTAATTAATGTAAAAGATATAAGATATGTACTTAATATATATATATATATATATATATATATATATATATATATATATATATATATATATATATATATATATATATATATATATATATATATATATATATATATATATATATATATATATATATATATATATATATATATATATATATATATATATATATATATATATATATATATATATATATATATATATATATATATATATATATATATATATATATATATATATATATATATATATATATATATATATATATATATATATATATATATATATATATATATATATATATATATATATATATATATATATATATATATATATATATATATATATATATATATATATATATATATATATATATATATATATATATATATATATATATATATATATATATGCCGCTTTTTTAAATATATTCTAGATGTTTTTAAAATGCGTATCCTCTAGCTACTTTTAAACATAACTTTTTATATAAACACTTTGAAATTAAATTAGCAGTGTTCTTTTAAAAAAATTATTGTTCTATTAAAAAATTAAACTCTAGCTATTTTTAAAAATAATTAAACACTTTATTACTCAGTTAATGCTCAAAGCAATTTAGCCATTTTAAAATATTTTTATAAAAACTATATTTAATCGATAGCATACGATTAAAAGAAATTATATAAACAAATTTAGCACTCATATTTATTAGTGTTAATATATACAATAATTTTATATAATATCTCTTTAAATGTATGTAGTTTCAATATCATTGTCATCGTAATCACAATCATCACAATTGTAGTAAATAATTGTAATGGATAATTTACCAAAGTGCTCAAAATTAAATCGATCTGATCGTTAAATAACCAAAAATGAAAAATATCCCCGCTGTTTTTATTTTCTTAGAAAAAAAAATTCAAAGTAATATCTAATTATCACAATAACGATAATGATAATGAACTGAACTCTTTTAAATAAATTTTTGGACGACCCGACATTGATTTCGAATGATGAAGGATTGATCCAAAATCAATTAAAAAATTTTGATATACGCCAGCTTTTTCTTCGACAAAGAAAATGGGATTTGAGGAGCTTAGTAAACCTTTTCAGAATGGCTACACTGCCCCATTATGTGCCGAAGCCGATTGGATTTGTCTTGGTTAATTGCGTTCCTAATATTTGACTAAGAATTAGAAGAAATATTTCTGGTAATTTCATGAAATGCCTAAATAATAATCCTTTAAATTCAAAAATGTCATCTGTTTTCATCTGCTTTATCTTGATGGATTTAAGCTGTCATTTTAAAAAAATTTATTTTATATGAGAAGATGGATTAAAAACAGTTTCTATTTATTCCAAATAAATCATTCAACAAACAAACATTCAACATTAGAATACCCAAAGAAAAATATTTCTAAAAAGAATCCAGATTTTTGATTCGTCAACCACTTACTAATTAACAATATTAAAATTTACTGACGATCATTTTATATCGAATGGAATAAATTCGGTGGTATTTAAAGCAATTTCGATTCAGAAATTTTAGTACAATTTTGGCAAAATATAATAATTGAAAAAGGAAAATAAATCCTGAATTTTCTCTGCTCCACTCGTCATTTCCATAAAAGGGGTCCCATATCGGCGATATAAATCCTATAAGATTTTCCATAAATTATCTCTTTATTAGCAAAAATTCGAAATTCAGTAACACATTGAAGTGTATTTATTGGTATTTGTTAGGGGCGCGGGTTTACTGAGTCTTTGTCAAATTTTATAAAAAATTATATAGGCTTTCCTAAACAAACTTATCAGAAATAAAAGAGATTTTATTCAAACAGTTATTGAATTCGTTTTTGTAACAAATATTTTTAAATATTATATATTTAACCTATAAATTTTTATTAATGGTGTGTCTAAATTTTGAAAATATTGAAAAATTTTTCTTTGAAAATGAAAATATTTCTTTAAGAGCCTTTTCCCCCATACTATTTTATATGGAAATTAATTATAAATATGTGTTTATATACAAATTCAAAATTTGTAAATTATTTTTTTAATATAATGTCAGTAAAAATCCCCCTTTTATGAAATTTATAATATTACTTCTTGCAAATATCTCCGTCTTTGAATATATAGATAATTTATTTATATGTTAGTTTTTTTTTTTTTTTGATACAACGAATTTCTGATTATTAACAAAAAATGTAAATTTACAATTTACAACTTACGCCCATATTTCTAAGATATTATTTTATAAGAGGAAAAACAGGATAATCAATACAATAGAAATTTGTTGAAATTTAAAAACATTCTCCAAGAGAAAAGACAAAATGAAATTGGGATAAATTGTATGCACGAAAAATAAAGCATAGGAGGAAAATCATAAAGTATTTAAAGTATATAAATTCAAAAATTGTAGCAAAATCGGTCTCATATATATTCCAAATATTCTAATATTGCAAAGAAAATATAACATTTAATAATTTAATAAAATTAAACTCTCTATCGGGAAAAAATATTACCTTAATATTGCAACTCATAAATAGTCAAACATTCTAAAACTCTCCTCCAAAACATGTTCAAAATTTGACCCCACCTACATCGTATTAAAACCACTGTAAAATTATGTACACACAAATATCTAAGGCCACAATATTTATTTGATATATATTTTTTAAGTACTACAATTTTTTTTGATATTCCAATCTTATAACGAAGAATTTTTATATAAAATTCCGTCTCGCATATAAATATTTTAAAATTTTAAAATTAATTACAATTTTTGGAAAATTAAGGCTATCTTGGGGTCGTAGTTAAATTTAATTCAGGAATTAAGGTATTATTGATAAATCTCTATCGAAGATGGAGATAGAAAGCAGTTAACTGGCCTGTCAAATTCGATCAATTATTATTTTTAATTGGGGATTAGAAGTTGTTTGATTTTTTCGATCTGATTTATATTTTTTAGAGGAAATATGAAAATGTTTTTTTATACAATTTTTTTATACAATTTTAAATTATTAAGAATTAAAAAAGGTTTTAATTTTTTTAATATTATTTTCAATGGAATTTTAAATTTATTTTCAATTAAATTCGTTAAATATTTTACTATTCAGACTGATTTTTTAAGGATATATTCTTTATTTTTTCTAATACCTGGGGATTAAACAAAATTCTTATATTTATTTTTGCGAATTTCTCAAATTTTCCTAGGAACATTTTTAAAACTAATTTTTTGACAATCTAAAATATCCTGCACGAATTTTTAATGAAAAATTTAATTCAATACTATCACTTTCTAAATTACTATTAAATTTAACTGGAGGCTAAATAAGTTTAACTATAGAGTTAAATAAAGTTTAACTGTAGAGTTAAATTTAACTGTAGATTAATCAGATTGCAATATAATCGAAGATTTTAATTAATTACAAAGGAATGAAACGGCCCAAACAATTAATGATTTTTTGTCTACAAATATAAATTATTATTCACATCAATAAATTATCAAAAAAAATTTAAGAAATTCTAGATGGAATTTAACAATTAAAAGCAATTATATAACCGAATATTAAAAAATCAATAATAATTGAGGTTAGAAATAACAAATTAATTCGATATATTCACACCAATATTTCAATACGTGTATCGTTGTATATGTGTACACCTATTTAGAAGCCGAAATATATATAGCTCAAAACGGATAAATATGACGAAAAGCTTAATTTTATATTGTCACATTAATTTTACAGGAAAGGAGAGGAAGGGCAGAACTTGTGCGAATCACCGATGGAGATCAATACGTCCATCTGGGTCTGCCAGAATGATTTAAGCAAATTTCGGAAATTATCCCATTAAGGGGTTTCAAATATCGAATGCATTTGGGACAATGTGATAACTTGAAAAATTGATTGATTGAACGAATTAATTTCGATTTAACTCGTAGCAAAACGAGAGTCTAATATTCCTTCAATATTTTGATAAGATCGAAAGGGTATAGAAATAATAAAGATTTCTTAAGGGTGTTAACTTCCTTCCTTTTCGATAGATAACCGGTTAATATTTCGAGCATGCAAATTGTGGTGCGTGCGTATACGAGACACACATTCGGCATTCTGCAGTTTCGGAGAACATCCTTTTTTGGATTATTATTCAAAAGATTACGAAAGATTTCTCTAGATATATACGTAGTCGCATATATACTACATAAATTCGTTAACATTTCTTATTCGCCCTATATGGATTTATTTAAATTTGTACTTTTTGCCCCTCGGCATTGTTTCAAATCCATACGACATCCTTACTTAGATGAAAGAGATCGAGGAGATGATTTGCTACATCTGCCAACAATTATTAACGCATGCGACATTATAAACATTTTGCCTAAACAAATTTCACAACGGCAATCATCTTTTTCCTTAAGACATCTGCCCATTGCAGTACATTATCCTTAGGAATTACTCACCATCTCTCTACCTCTCTCTCTCTCTCCATTCTATTTAAAGGTACGCTGCGCTACGCTACGCTACGTAACGTACATACCTTTCTTTTCTCCTATTGTTTTGTTCTTGTTCTTGTTTTTGCACCTTTTGAAATCGTCTACCCTCCTTGCAAGGATCTGGTTTAAATAGGAGTCAACTTACATTGCACTGAAATAACCGGCGTAAGGCGACCGACGACCAACCGCCTGAAGAGTCGGTTTTGAGGAGAAAAGAATTGCGCGCAAGTAATAAATCAGTAAATAAGATGATGAAGTTGAGTCGAATGCAATAACAATACCTTGAGAACTTCAAAACGGGCACGTTACCTTAAGCAGCTTAAATGAACTGAATACCTTGAATGGTTGGTAATGTTTTACTTTTTGCAGGGAGGTTTGTCAGCCGACGATATAAGCCTTTGTAACGTGATTATTGCCCTCGTAGTTTGTGGCGGGAACCCTACTAGCAATAGTTAAACATTCTTCAGTTCGCTTAAAAGGGAACATCTTAAAAATCTGTACAAATATCGAGAATGATTTGAGAAAGAGTTCTGATAGATTTGGTAATAGATTCCATTTTGTTTTTGTATTTTTATGATCAGAACACTATAGGGCAATGTTTTCGAAAGTATACGTAATTCTATTGCATAAATATTTCCTCTTAGTTACCCAAATAATTTTTTAAAAATAACATCGACTTAAAATCGATTTCGTTTGGGCTGTTTATAGTCCGTGCCTTTTTCGAATACCATCCTGGGATTTATTCAGTCTAGTTATGAAATTATTATCTTTACCTTTAAGCTAACATAAATAATATTTACAAACATTTTACTCTTTTATCGGAATTTAAAAAAACGTTAGCTTTGCGCTCTTACTCCAAGCTTCACAAAAGCGGATCGCTTCGTGTTACATTTCCAGTCGCCTCCCAACTGATTGATATAGTAAGGCGTCACCTTAGTAATGTTATAAAGTGGAAAGCCAACCGGAAAGATTTAATTAATAACCACGCGACGCTGTTAATTACTTCTTCTCTTCAGTCTACCTTAAAACAAATTTAATAATAGAGAAAAATTTTAAAAATAAATTTTTTAATTTTCGTAACGGTTTATAAAATTACATCAAGGCTTTATCTTTACAATTCCTGCACTGAATTTCCTTTGTTTAAATTTCTTAAGAAAACAGAAATCTTGTAGAAAGAGGGTGATGATGAATAAACGCCTTATCCTGTTTTTGCAACACAATTAACAACAACAAATTTAACGCGGGAACAATAAAGTCTTTGCACTCTGTTTGATTCTGAAACTTCCTCAATAGGAAAAATTCATAAACTAAAGAAGAACAAGAATTATCGTAGAAGCAAAAAAAAGAGAAAAAATGATCGAGGTGATAAAATTGAATAAAAAGACCGGATAAGGGTTCTAATGGGCCCCTTCTCCCCTCCTTAAAAAAGCCAGCGTCTTTTAACGTTTACGAATGAAGCAGATGTTCAAATTCTTGTCGATTTCGTTTCTGAACGAAGACGGAAAATTGCGTTTAATGCATTTCTTTTTTTTTTACTGTAATTCATTATTCGTTGTTTGTGTTCTTTTTTTTTTTTGTACTTATCAAGAGCAACCCCATTCCATTCCATTCACCGAGTGGTGGAATTTAATGAAAAAGCCAGGAGGAAGTAAAAAGTTGAGTCTTTAAAAAACATAAGTAATAAAAGGGTAAGAAAGAAATGAGGAAATAAAGAGGCTTCTAATACATTCGTAAAATCGTATAAAATTATTTCCATTCTGAAGAAATTTTAATCACTACTTACTATTTACTATTACGAAAAAATAAATATTTAAATAGTTAAATATTTAAAAATACGTCATCCATCGTTTGCAACGTTCGTACGAATTTTCTTCATTAATAAAAATTCATTGCCCAAAAACAGATCGTTATCAAGACGGACACACTTATGCAAACCTTTAAAACTAATTAAGACACATTTGTCTTTATGACATGTGTCCGACTCCACGAATAGCATAAGGAGCAATCTTGATAAAAACGCACACTGGATTTTGTATCCATTAAAATTTTTCTTATCTACGACTAATTTTTATCCTTGCCCGAAAAAGTCAAATGAAGTTGAACAAGTAAGAACGCTAAATTCGGCTTGGCCGAATTCCACATAGCCTACATCCGTGGTATAACTGTATAGTTTGATCCTAATAATCTGTGAGTGGCGCGGCGCACGCCCTCTTTAATATTACATTTCCGTTCGACGGGAATCGTGATCTTTCCACACAGACACAAATAAATTTTCTCAGAGGATGATTCTGAGTAACAATATATATTCTTCGCTTACCTGCCACGCCTCCTTTAATGCGTTGCAAACGGATGAAGTAAGTGTTTATACGCTTCCCTTCGGGTGTAGCAGTATCTGAAATTTCGTGTTCCTCGCCATTTTAGTTTTCAACCCCTTGCGTCAAACAGGAATTTTTCGTATGTGGGCTTGTAGAAATTTGCCTATAACTCGAAAACGGCTCGCCATATAAATGAAATTTATATTCATAGGTGTTCAGACTCCTTTAGTATCAAAGTCTGTACCCCCTATTTGGGTTATAATCGGTTGTGTCAAAATACCACTATTTCTCATAACTCAAAGACGGGCTCCCTAAAGGACCACCTAGCCATGCCACTCCATCTGTCTGTCGATCCGTCCGTCGGAGAAAATCACAACAACAAGAGGACAAATAGAGTTGTTATGAAGTTTTTTATGAATACTCTCTAACATCATAAATTAAGTGGTGTTGAAAATGGCCGAAATCAGACAAGTTTCACGCCTACATTTTATGTCATAAAATGTTTGAAATCGAATACTTATGGAACGATCTATGCGATTAAATGAAAGTCCATTTGAAGATGTAAAATACCATTTTCTTAATTTAAAAAAGATTTTCTTAATTTGATTAGCTTATTTTTAATTTCTATATAAGTCTATTTCTATATAAGTTTTAAAATAATACTTAAACTTTAATTAAAGCCAGCTCTTAAATTAATCAGGGCTGTTTAACTATTCTCGAGTTTGATATATCACAATGATTTGGTTACGCACTAACGAAATTTTATTGTAGCGCAGTAAAAGGATATCTAGTGTTCTTTTTGGAGTGACACCCGAGCAGTGGATTAAAAGCAGCGAAACATCGAAGTGGCAAAAGTTATGATAACTTAACCACCCTGTTATTCGTCCCCCCGCACGCCCTGAAAATCAATTTTTTGAGCTGATAAAGCATCGGTGTCATTTAATTCTGTTTTTTTTTTTTTGAAATTCTAAGAAGCTCAATATCGAAACCAATTGCAAGATTAAAGCCGAAAATAGAAAGTCCGAAGCGTGCAACACATCACCAAAACTAGACGAGACAAAACAAGATTTAACAAAAAAACAAGACCTTCAGAATTGGATGACAGTACTAAACAATTTCAACTATGAACTATAAACGGTTTTTTAGTTATGAGCGAAATTCTACAAACCCACAAAAGAAATGTGACCCTTAGTAAAACCGATAGTAACCAAAATCGGAGATCCAGACTTAGTTCATAAAGCGGTGCTAAACACAAAATATGAACCTTTTAAGCCTATCCATTTTGTAATTATAGACGATATTCTACAAAACCCACTAAAGAAAGGTGATCCTTTTGTACAACCGTTTGTAACGAAAATGGACCGTGCTCAACTATATGTTAAAAGATTACCAAATACAAGCCTTCCGCTTTCTGCGGCCAGCCGTTTTAAAAGTTACGCGAGGAAGCAACAGACTAACATCTTAAAATATATTTTCCAAAATTCAAACAATTAAAAATATCTTTGGTGGTGAAAACGTTTTCCAACGTTTTTCTATTTGTATTTGAAACCAAAATAAATGCAATAATTATGACATGATTAACTTTCATTTTTCTTTCATAATTAAAAAAATAATTTAATTATTTGTAACGGCTTCAAACAATTCTTTCATTCTTTTAAGGATAGGACTCGTTCTCGTTTCGTTGTCAGCCTCTTTTTTCACCTTTCCCGACCCTTACGCCAAATATTAAATGGTTTTAATCATTTTACAATTAGGTATCAAGCATTTCTCGTTTTCAGTATCTGCTTTTGGGGGCTCTGAGGTATATTTTCTTTGCCTGCAGCGAAGAGAATCCTCTTTTTTGGTGTGCTCCGCGGGGTGTGTGGGGTCTTTGGAGTTCGTGGTGTATTAGCCAAACTATTACCACCACTAATACTACCACCATTCGTTTTGCCAGCTGATCCATTTAACAATACCGGCGTAGTGCAATTACGTACGGTTTTATTATTTGGTGTGGTAGGTTTCAGCAATTCCGCCACCTCAGCCGAACTACTGTTGCGAACCGATCCCGATTTTTCAGCGGAATTCAATAACCACGTCGTGATCTTCTCGCATTCCGTTCGTAATTCTGTATCACGATCAATGAGCATACCTTCGATTTTCTCCAAATCGGTGCTATTCTCTTTTTTCACAGTGCCTTCATCAATTTTCGATTTCAGTGAGATATTCTCCAATTTCAACTGTTCCGTTTCTTCACGTAATTTGAACAATGTTTTATCCTTATTATCCAGTTCGATTTGAGCGAATTGAAGAACATTGGCAAACTCATCAAGCGCTTTCTTCATATCCTGCATGTAAATATCACGATGTTCATCCTTATGACGTAGCTGATTGTATAGTTCGAGATAACGGGCGGCATCCGTATCGATGCGCTCCTGGAATGAGGAAGCAATCTTATTGAATTTGGCCAAAGTTTCCTCTTCCGAGGTGATCATTTGATTGAACATTGTTTCTTTAAGGGATACCTCATTTTGTAGAGTCTTAGCCGATTCCCGTAAGCTCTGCAGCGCTGATTCCGTATCGTCTAGTTTGGAACGTAACGCCTTCATCTCTTCCCGTAGTGATGAATTCTCCTGTTCCAATGCTGATTTGTCCAACTGTACCGTTTCCCTTTCGTTCTTTAGCTTCTCGACGTCAGCATCAGATTTCTTAAGACGTTCCATCAGAATATTAACGGTTGATCGTGTGTTGCTCAGCGTCAATTGATAATTGTATTTCTCGGTAATAATTTTAGCCATATCCTGCTTCAAATCCACCACTTGTTTTTGCAGACTATCTGTCAATTGGATATAATAATCAATACCATTACGTAATTGCTCTTCATATTTCTGTATCTTTTCATCGCGTTCACGAAGCATATCATTCGTGCTCTCCAACAATACCATTACGTCCTGTTTCTCCAATTCGATTTTAATAATTTCATTCTCGGCATGTTTTTGACGTTTCTCCAATTCACCACGCCAATAATTCTTCTCGCGCTCGACTACCGTCTGTAGTTCCGCTTCCAGGCGTTTAACTTTCTCATCAGCTTCAGATTCAACACTACGCACACGCTCCTCTGCCTCCTGCATCAAACGTTCGCGCTCCACGTATTTAGCATTCTCGCGACAGAGTTGCCGTATGTTGTCGCAATGAGCATCGATCTCGCAATTCTTATCCAGTAATTCATCCTGTAACGAGCGTATAAGCTCGCATTTATTGGCCAAATCCATTTTCAATGTATTGCGTTCTTTCTTTAAGCACTCCATTTCATTCTGAATGATTTTCGATTCTTGAGCGTAACCCAATGCATCCTGCTCGATTTGTAATTTAAGCTGAGCGAGATCCTTATTCAAGGATTCATTAGTATTTTGCATATTCTGCAGAAGTTCGCGAGCTTTTCGTAACTCTTGGTCGGCTTGATCGAATTTTTCACGCAAATCTGCTATGTCTTGCTTCAAACTTGCATTTTCCACCTTCACCACATCCAGTTCTTTCGCTTGTTCGTTCGCTTGCCTCTCAAGCTCTTCCTTATTTTGTTGAATTTCATTGATCCTAGCCTTCAAAGCTTCAACATCGTCAGCATGTTGGACGCAGGCGCTTTTCAATTCCGCCTCCAGACATGCACATTTCTCTACAAGCGCGGTCTTTTCGTTCGTCAGCTGTTCATTCAATTGCTTATGTGCTCGATTCTCGGCAGTAAGCTCGTGAATAACTGTATCCGTTCTTCGTGTAATATTCTGATGTTCTTCCTGTAATTTCGTTTCGTTCTCCTTGAGTTGCTCAACATGACGTTTCAACACATCAATTTGATTTATATAATTTTCGATAAGCTCGTTTTTAGTACGCAGCTCGTGTTGTAATGCTTCCTTGCCTTTAAGACGATTGGCTGATTTCGATTGTTCTCTTATGGGTGTTGAGGAAACCGTTTGATGATTACTATTGTGATTAGAATGATGATGATGATGATGATGAGGTGGCAATGGTGTCGAACTAGCTACATTACCATTATTGTTATTATTGGCTGCAGCTAGGATATCGTTCGTTGTCGTTGAATTTTGACGAAAACGCAAACGATGCGGTAACGATGGCGTTCGAAAAAGACGCAAGCCTTTCGATTTTTTATCGCCTTTCGCTGAAGGTTCTTTGGGCTCTTTTGTACTGGAGGCAAAACGTACGGCATCCTTAAAGAATTTCTCGATTTGATCTTTACGTTCCGAATGAGCGGCAGATGAGGATGATGATGATGATGTTGGTGCTGACGCAGAGGAACTAATTGCGGCAGTGTTTGACGTTGGTGTGCTGCCAATTGACGCGGTCGTCGGGACAGAATCCAGTTTATTTGTTGAGGGTGAACCAACGGTAATTACGTCAATGTCATTGAAACGTTTCAATTTTGCCTTCGAGAATGACATGTTGTTTTTATCGGTTGCAATCGTTGTTTGTTCGTTTCTTTGTTTATTTGTGTGCGTGTGTGTTGTTGTAGTAGCGGTAGTGGTGATGGTGATATCGTTACTATTGTTGGATTTCTATTGTTGTTGTTTTGATGTGGTGAAAAAACGATGCGTTTAATTCTGTTGATTTCTTCTTGATCGATTTAAATCAATTTAGACTTAAATGATAATTAACTTATAGTTCTTTAAATTTTTTAATCTGTTTTTTTAATATATTAACATAATTTATATATTTTTATTTGTAAGTCAACTTTATATTTCTTTTAAATTAAAATAATTATAATTTAACTTTAAATTTTCCAGTAAATAGTCTTTTATTTTTAAATGTTTATGAAACCTTAAATTATTTTAATATATTTTAAATTATATTCAATAAATATGCCTTAGATAACAGTTTTCGAATTTTTATTCATATATTTTCACTTTGTTTGTAATTTTTGTTTTATTAAAAATTCTTATCAATACACATAAAATGCAATAACATTTCACTTAACAGTTTTTCTTTTGTAACATTACTAAATCTATTTATTATTTTAACGAATTTAGTGAAACAAAATCAATTTAAAAGAAAAAAATCTACAACAAAATTTAACTTAAGCTATCCTTTAAAAATGATAGCTTCCTTCCTACGTTCAGACAGCGTTCCAGCGATCTTAACTGTTAAAATCGAACTGAAAAATGAATTATCTAAAACGATCTGACGGATACTTTGAGTTTAATATAAAAGTAGAAGACTGTCTAGAACCCTTAGATTGTTTAAACATGAAGGCACAGAAGGCAACATTTCCCTTTTCCTGAGTCTCTTCCTTACTTTCTTTCCTTTCCTTTCTTTCCTATTTCCGAGACTGAGGAAGAACAGGAAGAAACTCTAAAAACCCATTTGTACAATTGCCGAAAAGGTGTATGTTTTCATAAAACATACGCGTAAATAAGTATGTGTGCATATTTATGTGTATGTACGCGGGTACATGCAATAAGTCACCCCTAGATTTTTAACGATGACAACAACAATGAATAGCATTCTTCGTAACCAAACCCATTTACGCGTACACTGCATTGTTGGAAAGGGCACAGTGGTGCGAGAATAAAATAAAACCAATACCATTTTTAAATCACCCACCATAAATTGAAATACGTTTAAATTATAGAATTGCACAATTTTTTATATAAACTAAGCTAATTTTCTGTAATATAAGGATGTTCGATTTAGGCAGTCGAACGTGAAAAGAATTATTGACGTGGTAATTTGGAGATATGTCAAAACTTATTAAGTATCGAAATGGAATTCAAAATCGAATTGGAGATACAGCACGTGGTGATTTCGTTGGAGTTCATCGACGGTATGATCCATGAATGTGATATCAAGCCACTTGAATTCACTTGAATAGATCGAAAATAAAGATATGCTTTCGCAAGATAGAGGGGAAAGAACAAGCACAAAAAATATATCGCGATATTCCTTTGAACTGAATTTTTATAACAAAGATTTTGAATTTTGACCGTCAAATTTATATATACTAACATTTGTATTAGCTGTTTCCACATGATACTAGTATGTGCACTTGTTAGTACTTCACTAAGATGCGTTCCTATACATTTCTGTACATCTTTCTCTTTAATACCATTTCGTCAATCTAGTTCGAAGTACTCTCACAGTTCGAAGTTTAGTTTGGAAAGTGCGAAAACAGACCTAATAATTAACTAAATAAGTAAAGTATTGTGAATATGGTTTCAACTGACAAATTAGTTGTCAATATAGAGTAGTCGTCACGTAACAATGGAAGCTGTCAAAAACTTTGGAGAAATAGGATATTTTATATTAAAAAAAGTCCCGAATATGTGTACAAAATATTTGCCTTTATTAAACAAAAAAAATCATAATAAAATATTGAATGAGAAATACTAAAGCAATCATATTTTCATTTGCGTTAATTTCGGCAAAATTAAATAAAACTGCTTGTGGCAATAGAATACCGCATATGTACTTAAAGCTTAATATGTTTCATGAATTTGCTCCACCGTGCGACTGAAAGCATTTATTGCTTAAATAATAAGAGGGACATTTTATATTCAAGTACGTGTTTTATGGTAAGAACATTTTGAAAGAATTCTTTGGTTTTGCGTGGAAAAAAAATAACATCATTAATTAAATTAATCAAAATACAAACTTGGATTAAGAGAAATTTTATAATTCTATAATAATCTTAAACATTTATACTTCTCAATTTTCCGAATCTATAATGATTTTTAATTCTGAAGATATATAAATAAACACTGATATAAAGTTTAGAAAATATTATTTAAAAACTTCTTCAAATAATGCCACGAATTTAACCCTGCAATAAGACACGCCCGCATGACTGATTACAAGATAACAAATACAAAGTCATACCCTCTTTAAAGCACATGCAACTGTCCCAACAATAATAAAAACCGGCAGTCAGAGGAGGACGATTTTGCCCTTTTGAGTACATTAACGAGAGTATATCAAATTGTAACAGCTTTTTTTAGGAAACTAATGTAATTACTCCGCGTCTCAAATCGTCGCGTCACGTTTTAACTTTCCAGTTGTCTTTCAACTATTTGATATCATTATGAATGACCTCGTACCAAATCTCGCTCTTTGAAACAGTTGAAAGGAAACTGGAAAATCGAACCTTGACATAAGCATGATTTTTTGTTGTTTGCCTTCCTTCCCTTCTTATAATTATTCATCCCTATGCATATCGCATATATTCATATCTACGCGAAAATGCCATCATGTTTATGCACAAATATTTTATGTTGGAAAATAAACATATTGTAATCATAGGGGAACCAAAAATTCAGCCGGCATTTATTTTTAAAACATATATGCGAAACCGCTGAAAAAAAAACGAGCAACAGCAACCCTCGCCAACTGTCCAGAGATGAGCGAATGCATTTTAATATAAACACTATGACTCTGTTCGAGGCGTTAAAATTGGTTCCCATAGGGGGCGCCAACTCTTATTCGAATTAGTTCTGGCTGTGGAACCACCATAGTAGGAGAGCGAATAAAAACGTGGCTCTGAAGTTTCGACCATACCCTTTGGGATTGAAAGGAGCAGCGAAATAAGGTTCAATCTATCAATCAAATCTACCAATTATGATTGAAAATTTTAGCTCAGGTTGCATGAAATTGAGTAACTAGCTAAACAATTGTTTCAGTACGATAAAACAACTCTGACCTAATTTACATGCGTTAGTATGAATAAGATGTTATTAAGTTGGTAAGTGTTTTAAAATCAGATAAACTTTGTTATTGTTCTAAATATTAAAAGGAACAAAAAGGAATAATAGACTTTTAATATTAAATGGTGTTTGTCCATTTTAATATGACTCCACTGTACTTTGCTATTATGTATCCCATCAATATATAGAAATAATATCTTTTCCATTCGTTGCTATAAGGCAGCGTGGCCGAGCGGTCTAAGGCGCTGGTTTTAGGCACCAGTCCGAAAGGGCGTGGGTTCGAATCCCACCGCTGTCATTTTTTAACTTTCATATTCGTCAACTTCCTTTAATTTCTTTTCACATTTTCTACAAATTATTATATATATATATTACGTTATTATTACGTTATTATGTATTTTCTACAAATTATTATATATAAATTATTATATATATAATACGAACATATATTACGAATCCTTGCGATCCGGAATTATTCGCTTACAATTATCCTTATCAAATTAAAAACCATGACGGCATTATATGACATGCCGCTTGACACTTGGCTCAGTGACACTCTTGGCTTGATCACACAAAATCGCTTGTAAGTTAACGATTTCACAATAACCATTTTGGTAATGAGGACCATAACGGCTTTAAAATTCCATCAGAATTAGGAACCTTCTTTGCACCCTTCACTCGAAAGAGATCTTAAGTTAATAATTGTAAACACTGAATGGCGCGACAAGCGATGATCGAAATTCGTTAATATCATTTTATATAAGAGTTTGACGTCACAGAATCGCATTGCGGGATATCTTGAAAGAAACAAAAAATCATATGTTAAAAAAATTTGCATCTATCACCCCCATTGCTGTTTACAACGCAACTAGACTGTGTTGTCTTCAATACAAAACAATTCTTATTCGTATTAAAACTATTCGCTTTCATTAATTCACAAAAAATAATTTATTAAATAAATCCTTGACTCAATATTAAAAATCAAATAATTTAAAGGAAGAAATACTCTCCACGCTAAATTAATTAATTTATTATAGCGATATTGGGTACCATAAAGTACCACGCACTCACACAAACGGCTTAAAAACTAGCATAAATTTAATATATAAACCAATCCCTATAAGATTTTTGTCCATAAATAATACACAAAATGAAAAACTTGTAAATAAAATTCTTGAATATCCAGCCAAAAAAAATTGAAGCAAACCCAAAAACTGACTCGGGTTCTCCCTCTACAAAATCAAAGTACGATTAGTCTCAGCTAATAAAATACAAATCATCCCTAAATCAACCGGAGACAAAATAAATATTAATCAAATAAATTTATAGTAAATAAACAGTAACAAATTATACCCCCAACTAGAAGAATTAAAGAGAGGAGATTAATAACCAATCTAACTTCATAAAAAATGTTACAGCAACTGCCCGCAATCCCCCTAATAAACATAATAATAGGTTTAATACAACGATAATAGGAATAACTCTATAATAGGATAAACCCAACTCTAAGATAAGATACAAAAAGTAACACAAAAAAAGAAATAAAATTAATTACAAATGGAATACACATTCAAACAAACAAAGAAATAAATAATAGAAGAACAAGAGAAATAGACAAATTAATTAATTAAATCAAATAATTAGACAATATAGGATATAAGTTTGCTCGTTAGTAAACAACTTAATAGCATCACTAAAAGGCTGTCAAATACCGACAAATTCAACATTATTTTGCTCTTTATGCAGCTGAATACAACCCAATATTTTACCGAATCCCAACCAACCCAATATTTTTACTAATCTTCCAAAATAGTATTAATAATATTAAATAACAAACATTTAATAATTAACATATTTGGCCCATTCGTACTAAAATATATAATAAAATAAATGATAGAAACCATGTAAGAATCATGTCAAATTATGTAAGAAATTAAATGTCGAAGAGACTTAGTAACTAAGCTGTTTCACCTAGCCGTAACTCTTAATCAAACATCGAGGCCGCAATCTTTTTTATCCATCAGAACTCTCTAAAAAATGAAGTTGTTACCCCTAAAGTGACTTCTTTTTATTTTATAATTAAGATACACCGTTTGTAAATTTCTTTTAAGAAAAACAAATTTACTTCCTTTTGGAAATGTGTTTGGTTGGAGATTTATTATTCGAATGAAAAATTGAATAATTATTTTTGAACAGAATATTTTTCTCAATTGAAATAATAAACAAAATATATACGTGATTGAATTTGAAACTAGTTTATATTGTACATACAAGTAGTAAACATAAACAAGTAAACTTAATTTAACACCCCCTCTCAATCACATATTTTAAGATCGGTTTTTAATTTTTGATGTTTGTTACTATCCAGGGATTTTGTAAAGATATCTGCCGGTTGAAACTCTGTCCTGACGTGTTCAATTTGTACATCACCCTTTAAAATGTGATCACGAATAAAGTGATGTTTTATGTCAATATGCTTGGACCTCTTGCTTTCAACGTTCTTCGCCATCCCAATACATCCTTGATTGTCTTCATATATTACCACGGGAGAATTTGTTATAATCTTCAGATCTCTTAAAATTCCTCGAATCCATATTCCCTCTGTGACAGCTAAGCTTAAAGCAACGTATTCTGCTTCACTTGAAGAAGTTGCAACTATTGTTTGCTTCTTACTACACCAGGAAACTGGGCAATCGAAAACCTTAAAAATAAAACCACTTACTGATTTTCTATCTCTGGAATCAGAAGCCCAATCAGCATCTACATATCCAGTGAGTACTTTTGCTTTTAAATTTTCCTTGTAAACAAGTTTGTTGTTAATTGTACCTTTTA
This sequence comes from Physocephala rufipes, assembly GCA_963966595.1. Classification (NCBI taxonomy): domain Eukaryota; kingdom Metazoa; phylum Arthropoda; class Insecta; order Diptera; family Conopidae; genus Physocephala; species Physocephala rufipes. Next base: position 19,029,673 of record OZ016502.1, on the reverse strand, counting down.
AGTACCTCACAATTCGTTTTAAGGCAATCCAATGTGTTTCGTTAGGGTTTTGTTGAAATCTACCCATGTAACCAACGTGTTAGCATATATCTGGTCTCACACTTAGCATAATATAGATTAAGCTTCCTAGCAGCTCTCGATATGGCTGATTAATTGGGGAACCATCGTTTGCCATAAGTTGTAATCCTTTTTCCATAGTTGTTTTCGTCGAATTGCAATCGTCCATTCCAAATTTGAGCATTAAATTTTTAATGTGTTTTGATTGATTTAATTTTAGTATGTTATTAAAGTAGTCGTACTCTATTTTTGTGCCAAGATAAAATTGAAGGTTTCCACAGTCTGACATTTCGAATAAACATTCCAGTCTACTCTTTAATTCCTGAATAGTTTCTAAGTCGTTTCCGGATATTAATATATCATCAACATAGAGTACCAGATACAATATCTTATATCCCAAAATTTGGTATAAAGGCAATAGTCGTGCTTGGAACGTTCAAAGCCACATTGAATAATATAGTTATTAAATTTATCATTCCAGCACCTTGGACTCTGCTTAAGACCATACAATGATTTATGTAGTTTGCATACTAATCCAGGTTTGACTACTAGACCGTCAGGTATTTCCATGTGTATATCTTCTTTTAATTCACCATAAAGAAAAGCTGTTTTAACGTCAAGTTGGTGTAGATGATATCCTTTTTGAACACTGACCGCTAGAATAATTCTTATGGTTGATAATTTAGCTACTGGTGAATAGGTCTCTTCATAATCTACGCCGTATTTTTGGTGAAAACCCTTCGCCACTAACCTGGCTTTATATCTAATAGGATTTCCATACTCATCCTCTTTAATTTTAAAAACCCACCTTGATTTTAATAATTTGATTCCTACAGGACGTGGCACCAGTGACCATACACCATTCTTTTCCATAGAATAAAGTTCTTCTTTAATAGACTGCATCCATTGAGCTTTGTCTGTTCTATTCTCAATTTCTAGGTAGTCTTCAGGCTCGCGTGCTTCATCCGAAATTGCTGTATACCCCGAATTTAATTTAAGTGCACTACTCATAATTCTTTCGCTGCGGCGTGGTTCCGTGGTGGTATTACTTAGATTGAAATCTTCATCGGCTTCGTGAAATACATCTTCGTCTGAGTTTTCTTCTGTTTCAGAAATGTTTCTATCCTCTCTTTTAACTTGAGGAATACCTTTTGATGCAGAAACGGTATCAGTATCTGTTGTATCCCCCCTCATGTTCGTTTCTATTAATTATCATTATATTAAGCAAGTCCTTTTTATTTTTGCTATCAATTTTGTATGGAAACGAAGATTCACAGAAACGAACATCTCTGGCTAATTTAACCTCTTTCTTATGCCTGTTCCACAATCTATAACCATTTGGAGCATATCCAATCATAATTAATTCGATAGATTTTGGAGTTAGCTTCGCTCTTTTTTGTTGTGGCAGCCATGCAAAGCTTTGCAACCAAAAACTATCAGTTTGGAAATATCTGGCTTTCTTTTATACCAAATTTCAGAAGGCGTTTGTTTCACTTTTAGTGTACTACAGGGACTACGATTAATAATATACGTTGCAGTTAATGCCGCTTCACCCCACAATGATTTCGGAACATTCGCTTGTAATATCATTGATCTAATCTTCTCTACTAATGTTCTATTAAATCTCTCTGCAACACCATTTTGTTGAGGAGAGTATGCATGTGGTCTGAATTTGTATTCCCTTTTCTTTACAAAAACTCAATCCCCTTTTAGAGAGATATTCCCTCGCTTGATCTATAGTCAGCATTGCAACCGGTAGATTATGCATAGACGATACCATTGCCTCGAACTCAACAAGTTTATCATATGCTTCAGATTTATGCTTAATTAGATATATGATAGCGAAATGACTGAAATCGTCTATAAAACTGACGAAGTATTTATAGCCATCCCAGGTACTTGTTTCAAATGGACCGCATATGTCAGAATGAATTCTTTCCAACAAGCGTGTCGATTCTGGACGAGTTCCATTAAAAGGATAACGAGTTTGCTTACCTTGAAAGCATACGTCACATGAATCAGTTGCCTTTTGCATATATGTATTCAAGCCTTTAACCATTTGATGCCTTACAAGTTCTTGAATTAAATTATCGCTTGCATGTCCCATTCTTTTGTGCCAAAGTTGTGTTTCTTCAAAATCCCGACATTGGCTTCAGATCTTATAATTTGTAATTTTAACTCATACAAGTTACCAATCTTGAATGCTTTCATTAAAAGTTTGTTATCTTTTTTAATGTTGGCCACTCTTCCAAAAAATTCAACGGTTATACCTAATGTAGTTAACTTCGGAACCGACAAAAGATTTTCTCGGAGACCACGAACATAGAGTACATCTTTCATTATTACATCTATACCGTTTGAAACACCTTCGATCTTGCCGGAATGACTTGCTTGTAGAGTTTCATTATCTTTGGCTACACATATGTTTATTTTGTTTTCTAATTCTTTTAAATATGAAAAACACCATTTCGTATTGCACATATGATCAGTAGCACCTGAATCTATCTTGAAAACAATAAAATTGTGATTATATTGTGGTTCACTTTTTAAAGTTCTTGCCATCATGAAGCAAACAGACTTAGTGCGTGCTGCTGTGTTTGCTTTGTCTGTAACTATACGTACACGAAAATCTTTTTGCATATGACCTCTCTTCTTACAACGATTACATACCCCATTAAATTTCCAGAGTTTCTTCTCTCCATAAAATGCTATATTTTTCCTTACATCCTGTGATTTTTCTTCCCGATCTAGTTTCTTTGATTCCTCTGCCAACAATCTCTGTTTCACTAATTCCAGAGTCAGATCGGATTCATTCATATTTTCCATAGCAGTAACAACAGGATCAAAGGTATCAGGTAAGGTCACGAATAGTTGTGCGACAATATCGTTTTCTGCAAGTGTAGACCCTGGTGACTTTAGCCTGCGAATTAGTTCATCGAAAATAAGAAAGTGTTTGTGTAGACCTTCGTCATGTTTCATTCTTAAATTTGAGAGTTGCTTTCTCACCAATGTTTGATTTGAAACGGACTTCTTGGCAAATGTATTCTCCAACGCTATCCACATCTCCTTTGACGACTTTTTGTCACGTATATATTCCAGATATTCATCACCTATTAGACTAACCAATACGGATTTTGCCTTCTTGTCGTTTTTGTCGAATTGGGCTCTTAAGCCTGGTTCAGCAGGGGGAGTATCACTAATAACTCCAAGAAGGTCTAATGCATCCAAATGCATTCGTACTCTAAAACTCCAGCTATCGAAGTTTTTGCCACAGAACTGCAAGATTCCATGCGATGATTCTTTCTTTGTATCGCCCATAACCATATAATTAAGATACACCGTTTGTAAATTTCTTTTAAGAAAAACAAATTTACTTCCTTTTGGAAATGTGTTTGGTTGGAGATTTATTATTCGAATGAAAAATTGAATAATTATTTTTGAACAGAATATTTTTCTCAATTGAAATAATAAACAAAATATATACGTGATTGAATTTAAAACTAGTTTATATTGTACATACAAGTAGTAAACATAAACAAGTAAACTTAATTTAACATTTTATTATCACTACTAATAGATCAATAAATCATAAATTAATGTAATTGAACATTTAAAGTTTATTAAATTTAAACATCACTTAAATTAAAACAATGAAATATTATCATTATTATAACCTAAATAATCTTAACAATTAAAATAAATTAAATATAAGAATTTATTGGATGTTCACCATATTATTTCAGCTTTTCCACTCAAAAATAAAATACTAATTAATTTAATATAAAACAGTTATTGTTTCGTCCAACCATTCATATAAGCCTTCAATTAAAAGACTAATGATTATGCTACCTATGTACAGTTACAATACTGCGGCCTTAATATTTATAAGTGGGCAGGTCAGATTTTTTATAAAATCAAAAAGACCTGTTTTTGTTAAACGGTGGAACAATAAATTTGGCGAATTCTTTACACTAACCTAACTGAAGAATTGCTTTAACAATAGAATATACTAATTTAATCATTATTACTTAGCAAAATAAAGTCATAAAAGCTTAAAGTCAAATAACTAATTAAAACTAATAATAAATTATAACAAACGTACCAAGGATTTATAATATTAATCACACTATTAATTTATTTTAATTAATCTAATTTATAAAAATTTATTTCATAGCTTATTCATAAAATAGTTAGTCTTAATATTAACTACACTAATTTCATAAAAATAATTATTTCAAAATTCTAAATCAAATTTATTTTTGAAAAAAAACTGATACCGTGAGAATAACGAACAACTTTTCATTTCCAATAAAATATTATACATCATTACATTACATGAACCCAATCACGCATAAATTATATAATACCTAAAATAGTTATAGTAATAATACTACACAATAGTTGTCAAAATAAATCATATCCCTGTTGCAATTTATCGAACATTTATTCATCATAGCGCAAAACACGTTTACTTTAAATAGAAAATGTTTTGCAATTCTGAATTTTGTACTAATTGTGTTCTGAATGGTTTCTGTCGTTGCTTTTCATTATTTCATTGATATGCGCAAACATTAGCCGTGTTCTTTTGTCGCGTGTATACGCTTATAAAAATTTTTGTATGGGTGAATAGGCGTATAGCCGCTTAAATAAGCGCCGATAGTTATCCACGCTAACTCAATAAGCGGGGATAGGATATAATGCAGCCAAATCACGACATTAATTTTATTGTTTAATTAATCGGGGAAAGACACATCTAAGTGCCAGGAGAGAAAAAATGGATAATTGCCGTATTACATCACAATCTTTTGATTGACCAAACGGCATAAAAGTACTCATTTTTCATGCAAATAAGGTTGTATTCGTGGTTGGATGTCAAAATTCTCCGTTTTCTTTATTTTGGAACAACATAAAGAATTTTATTTGGAGGGGAAAAGCAAACGTTAGGCGCACTACAACAAGAAAACAATATCATGCAGAAGTATGTAATGTAATAAGGGTCTCATCCATATTCCATCTCTGACAGCGAGAACCTGCTGTATTAATATTTTTTGCAATGCTGCCAGCTTAGGATATAACATTCGCGCACATGTCATTTTATATGTAACGACAAAGAAACATGGCCATTGATTGTGTTACATTTCTCGAAAGCTCAAATTAAATGAAATCTTCCAATTTTTGAGAAATGGATCAGATTATATAACTAGATTACAAATTCGCATTGGCAAATACACGCTTGAGATTTCACAGCAACAAAACAATAATACAAAACTGTCAAAATTGATAAGATTGTCCCACTCGGAATACATATAATAATATATAAATAACGTAATTATAAACTACATCAAAATATCACTTCAAATATTCAATTTATCAAGTAAATTTTAAATCTAATGTGAACTTATCGGTGTTTGCTCTACTTCTCAGTTTGGAAAATAGGTTGAAAGCCAAATTTTGCATTTGAATTTACCACATAAGACAATAATAGCTAAACAAAGAGATTTACGTGCGCACAATTGTGACAAAGGTCGTAATTATAGATAAACGAGTAAAATTATGACCGTGCGATTTCTTCAACCACCTACTTTACACCCACTTAAATTAAGCATAAGATTTGCAATACGGACGTGAGATCTATAAGGAATTCTTTACATCTTAATTTATTTTACAATTAATGTACAAGTATATTTATTTCCAAATTGAAATTATGAAACCATTCAATCTGTATTACAAGTTTGATCTAAGAAATTTCATAAATAATAATTTTGATTTTACAAATAAAACAGAAGCTGCATTCGGCTTCAAGCTATTAAATATATATCAATTTTTTTTATTTATCACTTCTTACGCCGAACGCAATACATCTATTGTGAATTGATTTGACGTTTCGGAATCTCGCCTTCAATATACAATCTATTTTAATGTTAAGAAGACGGAGGGATCGGTGTGATAAAACGTGTTAATAATAGTATAAGTGAATAACAAATCGCGAAAAAAATTTAAGAAATTATGTGAGAAATAGTACTACGGCTTTATATATCCAAAGGTGTTTAATTTTGTTCGCATTTACAAGTGTATAAAATTCCCTAACAATCCCATAGCAAAAATGGGAAAAATTGTTAATACACATAAAAATAGTGAGTATTCTATAAAGAAATGTTTAATTAAGAAAAGTGCTTGAAAAATAATGAAAAACCACGAGAAATAAGTGGTATTAGAAATTGGAGGAACCGAATAAAATCGAATTTGTGAAATCCTTCGCGGATGCGGTTCGAGAATACACGCAAATACTGTGTTTACCGGCTTATTTTTAGTTTACAGTATATTGAAGGTTGGAAATTTGAGAAAAATACACGAAACTTTAAATTGCTGTCTACATAGAATCTGCATACCATGCTTGCGTATTATTTCTAAGGAATCGACGTCGTTTCCTTATTTGGGTCTGCTTTACCTGCTTTGAATTCTAGATGCATTTGGGTCCACGGGAGTTCCACATGATGTCCTTTTCTTTCCAATTAACTTTTGCATAATAGTTATCGATGGTAATTATGATAGCTTTTTGCCGAACCTTGACGGATTCAAATAGTTTGAATATGCATTTTGTTAAACCATGTTTTTTTTAATTTCAAGCCAAAGGTTCTCGAACGTGTTAATCGTCTTCGAAAATGTCAATATATCCGATATTTTGCCGTATTTTGAATTTCCATTTCGAAGATTTTATAACTCTCAAAAGTAATAAAAGCAAGGTTTATATAAATTTTACACCCATATATTGGTGTAGTGTTGTTGAAAAGCAGGTGTGCATAATTTAGATCGACAAAAAAGTCCAATTACCGAATATGAAATTGAATCAATTAATTCAAAAGTAGGTGTGCCAATCGCACAGCTTTCAAAATTGCCAAAATGAACTTATCCTACAAAGGATGGCATATTCATAAAGGAATTTTAATAGCATTACTATTACTTTTTATTGCAAGCGTACCACGGCCAATTTTATGAACATATATTTGTCTACTACCATGGAACCGAAATAGCGACCATTTCAATTAACTTGTTCGAAATATGAATAAAAGCATAACTAATCACATTAGGTCTAAGAAGTGATAGAAGATACTGATGCAATTTGTTCAAAATCCAAAAAATTGCCCATTTTGTTCAAAATCAATCATTATTCCTTTTCGGATTTCCTGAGAACACTATTACTACATGATGACAGGTGACAGGTGGAGGCGTTAGGCTAAATTCAATCAGGGTTTCTGAATCCCTGACATATACTTATTAAATTTGCCACGGATTCATTAATACATTACAAACTAAAACACAAAGTGATCTTCTTTAGATGTAGAATATAAAAATTTATCAACATCAGATAATATTGCGATATTATTTTTTTAATCCACAATTTAAAAAGAATATTTAAATGTATCTCAATAAATTTCATTGAATCGTGGAAATTATTTTAGCGAATGATTATTATTATTTAAAAATTAATTACATTCCAACAGAAAATGGCCTTCGTTTTGGATCGTAAAGAATGTTAAATGCTATTTATAGTAAACGAATATACTTGCGTATATTGACAGCAATTCATAACTATAGTAAAGCAATATATTTTGACATTACATTACAAGACAAGCCCACACAAATTATCGTACCTTTAGCTGAACTGATCCATGCAGATCACTTTCGCTAGCTAGCGTTCAGGGACAACCAGATTTGAGTTGTCTTTATCACATACCGTAATCACAAATACCAGTCCCAGCCCAAACCAACCACAATCGCCAACCAACGAGACTCTTTCGAATTCAGTTAATGTTCTTTTCCTCTAACCAACAAAACAACAGAATTTTCAAATGTCGCAAACAAATGTTAGACGATATATTTACTACTCGATATTAATAAAACAAAAAATATCACCTTTCAATCAGACAGACTAGTCATCGAGTTCCATCGAGTTCCACTCTTAATCACTTGCACGTTACCTCAGTCGCTTAGTCTTGTCTTGCAAGCGTTACGGAACGGTTGAGTTCTTTTATATTTGAGCTTCTTTAACGTGTACTGCTTATTTTTATGTTTTATTTTGTTTTTTCTCTCACAGTTTTGTATCGCTGTGCTTCTTCTTATTAACAAAAAATTATTAACGCACTTTAATTCACAGCTACAATGAGTTTATATGACGGTTTATATAAACGTCTTTCTCAAGTTGGCCAAGAGCATCTATTGAAATTCTGGGATGAATTAACGGCCGATGAACAGAATCTGCTCGTACACGATATTGAAGAATTAAATTTAAAAGAATTAGGACATTATTTTGAACGTGCCACAGTTTCATTGACCGAGAATGCCATCAAACTGGACGATCGTTTACAAGCCATACCCGAAACAAAATTGGTCAGTATATCTCGGACACCAAAGGACAAACTAAATGACTATCGTTTGGAAGGATTGAGACAAATTAGTAAAGGACATGTGGCAGTATTGTTAATGGCCGGAGGACAAGGTAATTTTTACTTAAGTAACTATTAAAAAACACAAAAACTCGCATAGTTAACAATTTTTCAAATACTATAAATATTATGGATAAATCTAATTAGTTGAAATTATAAACACAATAACAGTTTAAATTATTACGCCTAATAATAATAATAATAATAATAATAATAATAATAATAATAATAATAATAATGGTAATAATAATAATGATAATATGACAATGTCTATATTGCTCTAATACGACTGCTTATTATAGTAAAATAGTTTATTAGTTGAAAGTCTGCCTAACTGTATTTTAATCAAAATATTAATTTTTAATTAAATTTTTTTAAAAACTATTAATATTAAAAAACGATTTAGAATTTTAAGAGGTTTTAATTTAAGAACATGTTCAATTAAATTAAGTTAATTAAGCAATTATTAAATAATTTATTCATCCGCTCACATCAAGCTAATTTAATAACTAAAAATTAATCCTTCATTAAAAACTAAACTTTCTTCTTGAATTCTTTTGAATCGAACTAATCTAAACTAATCATTCTTTAATTAGCATAATTTCATGAAGTAAATTATAATTAACAAATTGAATTAGTCATAGTCATTTTATGTATCATTAAGATAACTAATACTTCTAGGTATAAAACGTATTTATTTGTAATTTTGGTCCAACGTAGCAAAAAAATAGACCATCAAAGTTCGATTACCCTCAAAAATATTTGTGATGCAATAAAGTTGGTTCTTTTTTTTACTTTGTAAATGTTAATACGATATATAACGTTTGAGAATCGTAAAAAAATACCACGTATTCAGTTAAATTGGTAGCAGTGTGGGAGCTTGTGATTTTGTATGTGTAGATATCAAAAATTATTCCACTACTCACTTCATTTTATTAACATTTTTTCACCACGTTCTTCTACTCAGTTCCCCTTTGTTTTGTCTTGCCTTATGTCTTGTTTTTTTAGTTATGCGAATTTCTTTAATTTGTTTTTTAAATGCATATCGTGATTGCTTGTTGGTTGATTGGTTGTGTTTTTTTTAATTATTTACAGTCGTAGAGATTTTCCTTGTGTTGCATATTTCCACATCTGGAAGAGAAGAGAGAAACAAAAACTTCGTTGGTTTTGTCTTTTGTTTTGCTTTATAAATGAAAACCAAAATAATAACAAATAAGAAATAAAAATGCTATTCAAGCGTGGACAAAAGATTTATTCTCTTTAAATAAAGTAAATACTTTCTTAGAGAAACAGTATTCTTCCTAAAAATACATAATTAAATAATATCTAATGCAATATAATAATAATTTACAAGACAAATAGAGCCTATAAAAATATACACGACTTTCGTAATTCACTTTACACAAAGTTTTCAACGAGCGCGTGACGAGAAAAATCTTGGAAGACAGATTTCTCAATTTTCATATAAGTTTTTAAGCTGAAATTGTATAGCCGAGATGTTGGTATTATATATTATCACTCAGTAAAAATGTGTTGGACACGCCCCCTTTTCATGTGTTGATTTTTTTGATAAAGCTTGCGATGAAGATTAGTTAGTAGATATAAATGAATCCAGAAGAGAGAACGGTAATATTAATGGGGGCGTGCACCGCCCACTAATTACTAGGATCAGACGTCACGAGTCTAGGGTATATAAGCTTTGTCCGGGCCGAAGCTAGCATTCGTTTAATTTTAATATATCTATAAATTAATATAAACTATGAATATCTACCCACAGTTATTAATTATTAAGATTATCATCGTCATTACCATTTAATTAGCGAATTTGACTAATAACAACTCCGAAAAAGTACAAAGACTTTGTAATTTAGATTTTAATAAGAATTATTTTTGAATTGACTTCAAATTAAGATTTTCCTTAATCAAAACGTACCTACTGCATATTATGAAATCAGCTGATTATTTTCCAGTTGAATTTATTAAGCCACCTATGCCACTGACAAGATGATATGAATATGAATCGCTTGAGTTTTACTTTTTTACACGCCTCAAAATTTGCGTAGACGATATACGTGTAATATTTACGCAGCTTTTACCGTTTCCATAGTTTGTGGTTTCTGGGAATTTCTTGTTACTTTTGAGTTTGCTACCAATTTAATTGGACAGTAGATGATGGTAGCTGTAGAGAATATAGATGTCTCCTAAACTAAAATTTATGTTCATTAACTCATTAACCAAGTGGTTATCTACCTTTATCCCTTTTTTAGATAATTTCAAGAAATTTTTCGTTCTACAATTGAAAAATAATTACATTTAGTACCATTAAAATATCATTCACTTATCTCCCAACGGTCATTCATGTCATTATTTTTTTTTATAAATAGTACAAAAATATAGATAGCATTTTTAAAACATTTTTCCATTTTGTTCGGACGTTTCTACTTTCCAAAGTATATTTCCAGTGAATGCAATTTTACTTCGATTTCCATTAATTGAAAACTTTTATTATATATATATATATATATATATATATATATATATATATATATATATATATATATATATATATATATATATATATATATATATATATATATATATATATATATATATATATATATATATATATATATATATATATATATATATATATATATATATATATATATATATATATATATATATATATATATATATATATATATATATATATATATATATATATATATATATATATATATATATATATATATATATATATATATATATATATATATATATATATATATATATATATATATATATATATATATATATATATATATATATATATATATATATATATATATATATATATATATATATATATATATATATATATATATATATATATATATATATATATATATATATATATATATATATATATATATATATATATATATATATATATATATATATATATATATATATATATATATATATATATATATATATATATATATATATATATATATATATATATATATATATATATATATATATATATATATATATATATATATATATATATATATATATATATATATATATATATATATATATATATATATATATATATATATATATATATATATATATATATATATATATATATATATATATATATATATATATATATATATATATATATATATATATATATATATATATATATATATATATATATATATATATATATATATATATATATATATATATATATATATATATATATATATATATATATATATATATATATATATATATATATATATATATATATATATATATATATATATATATATATATATATATATATATATATATATATATATATATATATATATATATTATATATATATATATATATATATATATATATATATATATATATATATATATATATATATATATATATATATATATATATATATATATATATATATATATATATATATATATATATATATATATATATATATATATATATATATATATATATATATATATATATATATATATATATATATATATATATATATATATATATATATATATATATATATATATATATATATATATATATATATATATATATATATATATATATATATATATATATATATATATATATATATATATATATATATATATATATATATATATATATATATATATATATATATATATATATATATATATATATATATATATATATATATATATATATATATATATATATATATATATATATATATATATATATATATATATATATATATATATATATATATATATATATATATATATATATATATATATATATATATATATATATATATATATATATATATATATATATATATATATATATATATATATATATATATATATATATATATATATATATATATATATATATATATATATATATATATATATATATATATATATATATATATATATATATATATATATATATATATATATATATATATATATATATATATATATATATATATATATATATATATATATATATATATATATATATATATATATATATATATATATATATATATATATATATATATATATATATATATATATATATATATATATATATATATATATATATATATATATATATATATATATATATATATATATATATATATATATATATATATATATATATATATATATATATATATATATATATATATATATATATATATATATATATATATATATATATATATATATATATATATATATATATATATATATATATATATATATATATATATATATATATATATATATATATATATATATATATATATATATATATATATATATATATATATATATATATATATATATATATATATATATATATATATATATATATATATATATATATATATATATATATATATATATATATATATATATATATATATATATATATATATATATATATATATATATATATATATATATATATATATATATATATATATATATATATATATATATATATATATATATATATATATATATATATATATATATATATATATATATATATATATATATATATATATATATATATATATATATATATATATATATATATATATATATATATATATATATATATATATATATATATATATATATATATATATATATAATGTTTGCAGATAAAGTGTTTTGGAGACGATAAGCATTTTTTATTTTTATTAAAAAATTTTCTTGAGTTTTATATGACAAATGATACCAAAATTCTAATTTATTTATTATGAAACTCTCCTCGTTATTTTATTTAATTTATATTTTATTAGTAAATACAAAAATTTGCTCTATTACGTAAGCAAAAATCCCTCAGCCTTGAAATTGTTTTTGTAAGAATTAACATTTAAATTAAATAGCAAGAGATCAGTTAAAGACTGGTAGCGTTTAAATATCAAAACTAACAGAACTTTGTATAAATATTAAAACAGTAATTACATTTAAATATTTTAAAAACAAGTTTTTAAAGGTCATCCAGTCAAGACACAGAAAACCTGAAAGACAATCTGCTTTTATCCAAAAAGCAGTAAATTATGGTTTAAATGAAATTAAGTTTAAAGAAGGGGGAAATTACTGCTTCATGCAAGGGAAGAGTGAAGGGTAGCTTAGTAACAAATGCAGTTTTATGGTGATATATGATATGGATGAGGGCTTATTTGGCTTAAACGGTGTCACCAATACTAATAATGCGATACTTAATCCTTACTCAGTGTTATTGCACCTACATTATATTTATTATATATTTCTCTTCTTAATTTTAGGCACCCGTCTCGGCTTTTCGTATCCCAAAGGTATGTACGATGTTGGGTTGCCATCACGTAAGACACTGTTTCGCATTCAGGCTGAGCGCATACAAAAATTAGAGCAGCTAGCTTACGATGCAACTGGGCAATACGGTACGATTACCTGGTATATAATGACATCAGAACATACCATACAACCAACACAAGAATATTTTATGGCCAATAATTATTTCGGTTTGAAGAGGGAAAATATTATATTCTTCGAACAAGGATCTCTACCATGTTTTGAATTTGATGGTAAAATTATTTTGGATCAAAAGCATCGTGTTGCGCGTGCACCTGATGGTAATGGTGGCATATATCGTGCTATGAAACAGCAAGGCATCTTGGACCATTTGAATAAACGCGAAATACTCTATTTACACGCTCATAGTGTGGATAATATTTTAATCAAGGTAGCCGATCCGGCTTTTATCGGTTATTGTGTTCAAGAAAATGCCGATTGCGCAGCAAAAGTTGTGGAAAAATCACATCCCAACGAGCCGGTTGGTGTAGTCGCTATGGTGGATGGTAAATATCAAGTGGTAGAATATAGCGAGATATCGAGTAAGACGGCACAGATGCGTAATGCCGATGGCCGGTTAACTTTCAGTGCTGGCAATATATGCAATCATTTCTTTAGTAGTACTTTTCTACAAAAGATTGGTAGTATTTATGAAAAAGAACTTAAACTGCATGTGGCCAAGAAGAAGATTCCGTTCGTTGATAATTCGGGTAAACGAATTTTACCCGAAAAACCCAATGGTATTAAAATCGAAAAATTCGTTTTCGATGTTTTCGAATTTGCTGAGAAATTCGTAGCTATGGAAGTACCACGCGACGAAGAGTTTAGCGCTTTAAAGAATCTCGATGCTGTGGGTAAGGATTGCCCTTCAACAGCACGTAATGATTTATATCGATTGCATAAAAAATATATTGAGGCAGCAGGCGGTATCGTGCACGGAACAGAATGTGAAATTTCACCATTTGTTAGCTATGCGGGAGAGAATCTTTCTGGACTCGTTGCTGGCAAATCATTTACAAGTCCGATATATTTACGTAGCAGTCGGGATCCATTGAATGGGCATCTGTAATTGTGCAACAACTATAGAAAGGTTTCCATTTTGAAAAGAAGTATAAATAACTATGAGGAAGTTATCAATAGTTCATGCTCTAAGCATTTCAATAATTGAGATATACTGAAAGGAAACTAAAGCCATGGGTTTTTGTAGCTCGATCTTGTGCTTCAAGGTTTAAAATAACTAGTCGTAAGCTCTAGGCTTTTCATACGAATTGTTTGATGACTTTCCATAAATTTCGGGACATCTGTCTATAACTTTTGATCTTCATTGTATTTTTTCAACCTAAACTAAATCGCCTGATTCTTCTTATATTTTGAAAAACAAACATTTCCATTTTATCTTTATACCTTTTATAAATTACCAATTTATACAATATAATTTATATTTCGGTTACTTAATGTGAATTCCTTAGAATTTCTCTTTTTTTTATTGAGAAATATAAAGACAAATATGACTGAAAAAATCGGTCCTAATTATGCCTTTATATCTATCCATCGTGTAATGTAACTATCTATAATATAATCCACCTATAATCTAATTTATATAATTACATACTATGAACTCTACTCGTTTAATATTTTATTCTATTGTAAAAATCTGTTTGTTTGAAAAAATTTTCCTTGTGATTATTTCTTTTATCGAAATTTGCAAGTCGTGATAAGATTTAAACTGAAAATAATTTTTTCAATGTGCAATATCATTTTTAATTTGTTTAAATTAAAATTAATGTACATATGTATGTATATATATCAAAATGTATGTATGTATATTATTCCAAATTAAATAAAACAACATAAGATATTGCTACTTTAGCTATATGCATAATACGAAATAAATAAAGCGTTGTTGTAATTTTATTTAGAGGGGTGACTATATAAAGCCAAGTCAGTATCAAAACATAAAATCTGGTTTGGCCTGACACTTTATTATTTTTTGACCATATAGAACATATGACAATGGCATCGTAACATCTGTTGCCAATTGTTTCTATTTGCTGTTAAGATAATTCGACTCATATACTGCGATTATATAACAGCAATCGTCGAACTCCGATCTGTCATTAAAACTGTTCTAAAGCAGTTTTGCTCTAGACAACAACAACCACCATGAGTTTACATATTTGTTTATAAACGTGAAAACATTTCTATGAGAAGGCTATTACTATATCATATCTATATATACTATATCATATCTATGATATATCATATCAAGCTATACTTATATCAAATATTAACACTAGTGATATTTCTCAATTTAGAACAAAGTATTCAAAAATTTGTATATTGCTGCCTTTAGCTTCCTCCAGTTAACACGTTTATTGAAAATAGGACGATATATACTCGGGTAAATTCTTCAATATACAAAACTCAATTTTAAGTGGCATATTTTATGTTTCCAAGTATAAGACAAGCTTTTTAAGGAAGGGATTGCGTAATAATAACTACACAATTTTGTTTTGTTTACTTTATTCATTTTCGAAATTTTGATAGTTAAAAACAACTATTTTGGAAAATTACAGCAAAAGTAAAATTATTTCGAGATATTACACAATAATTCCCTGTGAAAGACTCTTCGTTGCGACCTATAAAGTATATTATAAACAAATATGCGAATTTATTGTGGATGCTTTTTAAATATTTCTATAAATATATTTCTATAAAAATCTTGTGGACTTTTATGTATTTCTCTTTATAAAATATGAATAAGCAAAAATACATAGATCAGAGATTATTTCCTAAATAAATTTTAAGCTCGTTTTATCCTCAATTTATAATTCCAGTTGACTAGAAGGCACGAAATTATTATTTTCTCCATATAATTTTTTTAATTCACCGTTGGCGAGTATTACAGAGAATTTTAGTTATAAATACTTAATCGCAAAAAACAATGACAAGTTTATTGACGATTGCTAAGACATTGATTTGTGTTAAATTGGGGGATATAGCTATCAACTTACTAGGAAAGTTAGTTAACTTTTCAATTTTCGTCAAATTGCATAGATGCATCTGAGCCTTAAAAATAGTGATCAGGGAAAAACATACAAAAACAATATTGTTATGAAACCACATCTAACTGTAAATAATTTTAATAGAAAAAATTTTTTATAAAAGGCAAAAATTAAAAAAGTAGAAGTGTGTTGTTACAACAAAAAATTGCGGTGGCAACCTCGAAATTTTATTTTTACTTTTACTTTACCAATCTTGCCGTTATGACATTCCGTAGTCCTACTACTTTGACAGCTTGTATTATAGTGGACTACATTGACAGCTTGTATTATATTTACAGTGTTCTATTTGGAATTCGATTTGATTATAGATGTATAGTTATCGCTCCAAAAACCAGGGTCGAAAAATCAACAGCAATCAGTACAAAATCAGACTGCATTAGAACACAGGATCCAGACGTTGTCCCTACCGATCGACTCTGTGTCAAATCGAAGCCATTGCTATCAAGCAAAAATGTCCACCAGTCATGCATTGAATCGCAACGTTCCGTATTTGAAACAGCAATTCTCAGCTCTGCTACGCAATACCTCGCCAGTAATTACATTGATCTGTTTAGTAACCATTTGCGGTTATTTACTATCGTTCTCGGACACAGCAATTCGTGTACTCAGCGTAACTCCGGGCTATATTTTACCAAATTCCGATTTCAGGATATGGACGGCATTCACTTTTTGTTTTATTGAATTACACTGGTGGGAAGTTCTGGTGGATGTGGTGACAGTCGGTTTATGTGGAAAAATGCTAGAGCCTCTTTGGGGTCAAATGGAAATGTTTAAATTTTTTGCATTAACCAATTTTGGTGTCTCGATACTGACGACAATCTATTATTTATTTTATTATATATGCACTAAAAATACAAATATTCTCTTCAACGTTCACATTCATGGATTGGCTGGATATGTGGCTGGCATTTGTATTGCAGTGCGTCAGATTATGCCGGATCATTTAATCTTTAAGACGCGCTATGGCAGATTAACTAACAGGTACAACTAATATCGATATCGGTATAATCAATTGATATTTTTAATATTTTCCTTTCTAGAAATGTTCCAGTCATGGTGCTTGCGGCATCAATTGTGTTATGGGCTGTTAGTCTCCTTGATGGCACGTACCCCGCTATGTTTGCTTCTGGTCTATTGGTTGCATGGGTTTATTTACGTTTCTACCAATATCATCCCAATGGGCGTGGTGATAGTTCAGAGAGCTTTACATTTGCCAGCTTCTTTCCATTGATGTTGCAGCCTGGAATTGGCATGCTAGTAAACCCTTTATACGTTTGCTGTCTGAAAATTGGCGTAGTTAAGCCACCCGCACCACCCCGATCGTCAGCAACTGCTAGTCTGACATCAATCGCAATTTCAATGCCGGGCGTAGATCCACATGATATTGAACGGCGAAGGTAAGTGGCTTAAAACGTGATTAATTTCTCTTGCAGCCTTTTATGAAAGCATTGATTGTCCATTTTAGACCTCAATTACTGAATTATTTCTTACCGGTTTTTTGGGAATACAAAGCAAATATTTCAATTTCTTCTTCCTTATATTTATTTTCATGAAGGCAAATTGCATTGAAGGCTCTTAGTGAACGTCTAAAAGTCACTGATTCTTCACGCCACAATCAATTGCCTAAATCATTTCCCACGGTTACTGGAGGCACCGGACATCAACAGCATAAACATCATCATCATCACCACCATCACCATGGAACACATCATCATCATGGAAATATACACAGTCATCATCCCAGCACGGGGCAATATTTAAACCAAGTCGCACAAACAACACATGGCGGAATGACAGCGTCATTCCATCCGCAGTTAACAACATCTGTTGACGGACGTTTATCTCCAATAACAACTGCCAGAGCGGAACCACGTATGATAAGTACCATGAGCCCGATTGCAATACCAATGCCAGCGCCACCTACACACGAAACAAATACCACCAATGCCAACGATTCATCAGAAACACAAGAACTGCTTATTAATATGGAAACGCAAGAGTAGGCTTGAAAATAGACACAGAGAGCGTCTGGAAATGACTGTGACTAATGACGAATTGAGTTAGAATTGTTTTTAAGTAGATTCATTAGCTTAGAATGTGACCATCATTTTCTGGTATCTGTTTTTTCTATTAATTAATGATTAGAACTATTAAGTTATCGTCGCACTACAGCTCGATTTACGGGTGACAGTAAGCATAAACGAATTATTTTTTGTAACATTTTCGTGTGGTTTGAATCTAATAGTTGTTAGGATAGAGTCCTATTTTAATTAAGAAAGTCTATTTGATGGAGTAATTATTAACTTCCAAAGAGTAAATTTATTCCATTCTGGGGATCTTCCACCCCGTTTTTCACGATTACTTTTATGCCTACAGTTGCAACCGAGTAAGTTTGTGTATTCGAACGCATTGGGATGTAGAAAAAATTGCAACCATGATGCAGAGGGTCCTTAAAATAAAAATGAAAATGTAAATATTTAACAAGCCACACAAATAAAATAAGAAGGTTTTAAAACTTAGATATCGGCAGTTTCAAACTGTTCGTCCTCATCCGTTCAACTCAAACAATGTGTTTCACTCAAAGTGAAATTGTGGCACCTTCACTTTCACACGAGCTGCAAATTTAGGTTTAGCTGTAATTAATTCTTCAGAATTGGAAAAATTTAGTGTATCGATATTTTAAGTGCACTGAGTATAGTCAAAATATAAGTTTTCTTTTCACATGTGCTAATAAATAAATAGATTGTTACAAGTTAACACCGAAGCGAAAACATAATATCGATCATTTAATGATTATGTTGGTTGGTTTATTTTTATATGAGGGCGTATATATTCTAGATATCTTAGAAAATGTCAAGATTATACAATTGCAGTTATTAAAAACTAAACATATTGAAAAATTTATTGCAATTATAAGATTTAATAAAGTTTATTTTGATCTTAAATGTCAGATTTAGCTTTGTTTTCGCTGAACACGCTTTAATCAGCTCGAATTTTCCAAGAGTTTACACAAGAAATGTTCACACTACTTTGTGTCTCATCTGTAATATTGATTTTGTTGCCAAGATCCTTGTTGCTGTTGCGTTGGCTGTTGCGACGTCGGAGGTGGTGGTGAAGGATTGTACCCATAACTACCCGCAGTCACAGAATTAGAATTGGTTGCAGATACATTACCACTACTTACAGCACTACCAAATGAATTTAGCACACTGCTGTAGTATGAAGCATCTGCAACGGTTTCCGGTGTTTGATGGTGATGACCCTGTGTAATAGGGGTTTTCTTCAACGTTTGATGTAGTGCTACCTTTCCCTGATGACAATCCTGTGCGTTGGCCGTATTAATACGGGCAATATTGGCTTGGGTAAGAGTTGAATGGGTATGTGCACCGATAGTTTGTTGCTGCTGCTGTTGCTGCTGCACCATGGAATTTGAAGGTGCAGAGACTGGCGGCACCAAACTTGACGAAGTAGGCGGCCGTAAGGAAGAGCCTCTTTGCGTTAATAAAGACGACGAATTTGTGGAACAAAGAGAAGATTCTGAAAGCTACGGAACACAGTAAATTAAAAATATTTTCTGTTCGATAAAGCAAGCATACTTTTCGTTGACTACTTATTCCCGCTGTCTTCGGTGGATCCATGACAATATCTTGCTTCATTTCATTTTGTGCCTGTATTGGCACAGATGGCAAATGTGATTGTGTGACATGGCGATGATTTATATGAGCTTGTAGATCACGCTGAGAATCAGAGAGTTTATGTAGATCTAACCTAATGATGAAATATCGCAAAATATGTTATACCTGCGATAAATATGTGCGCCTGCATCCCGTATTTCCGTATAGACTACCACCATGGGTACACATGAAGACTGTACCCAAGCCGGATTGTTCCACACGTACAACTTTGTCATTACAACGGGGACAAACCTTAACAGGTTCGGCGCGCGCACACTTCAGACAGAAGACATGCTTGCACGGAATCATTCGTCCGTAAATTAAAATTGGTTTATCGCAACGATCGCAACAATGTATCATTGGGTTAAGCACTTTTTCGCCAATTAGTGAAACTTTATGATCCCATTTCAGACGTAACATGGGTTCCGGTGGACCTCGTGAAATTGTAGTAAACGTTGGTGCTTCGAGTTGTGAAATATCCGCTTCCATATCAACTAAAAAAGAATTTACACAAAGAAATTAAGGAGAAATATAACGCTATAATTTAAATATTCAGAAATATTGCTTGCATACTTGTCTGGGGTATTATAGAATGCACTGGTGCTTGTACTCTGCCACTTAATCCAACTACTGACTGTATGCCTGCAGATACACTATTAGACCCACAGACTTCTTTCTCATGACCAACTTTGTTGGGTTCGATTCTATTATAATGATCTTCATTTACTTCACTGCTTGCATTTTCCATATTTATTGCAGCTTCAGGATCTTCAATAGCAGTGCTTATACCCTCCATTGTTTGATCTAACGATCCTTCTTCATCGGAGTATATTACAACCGGAACTTTTTTCCCCCTACCACGTCCACGTCCACGACCTCGTCCACGAGCACGCGTTCCTCTAGTGCGGCCCCGACCGCGCTTGGTAACAGTTTCATCTGTTTCCATAACTTCTTCTAACGTCGATAAAATGAAGATGCTGACTTTACCATCATAAACCAAGAACCTGTTTATTCTTTATATAATAATGCGGAAATAGTTGCAAGCACCACGAGCCGACAAATCTTCAAATCTTATCCTGTGAGAACGACAGAAAGATTTGAATCATAAAAATCTGCTAAAACAATTTCCATGTCACGGATCATGGAACAAACATAATTGTAAACCCACTTGCATTTGTTTTTATTTTTAAAATATATATGTACTTCGCCGCGGCAAAAAATTATTGGCATTAGTGTTCACACTTGCAAAATAATTTTTTCTACATCTCTTTAAAATATCTTAAAAGGTATTATGCCGTAAACACATAAAAATTCAACGAGAATATTCGATGAGAAAATTCTGAACGGCCATTCAAATAACACGGGCTCTCATTGGCCAATACAATTAAAATAGTAGGTGCAGCGACACGCACAAAAAATAAAGCGTTTTCCAAGTTTTTCGTTGTTATCGACGCAAGCAGCGTCGAAATTTTATATGACGGCCAGCACCCTTCGAACTTTTTCCAGTTTTATGCAATCATGATATGTGGATTAGAGTTGAGTGACTCAATTACTTTACCAGAAGACCTCAAATCCATGATGCGCTGAACACAATTGGAAGCACAAAACACAATGCACATTTGATAAAGAGATAGGTCACTTCGCACTAATTCTTGTTTTTTAAAGAACACGTACTCGCGTCAAAATCAATCAAAAACCTGGGCTCGGGTAGAATGTAGCTTGTATTTTAAGCGTTAAAGGTTTGATGAATTTGATAGAGTCTTCTAGGATTTCGATAAATTTTTTCCAAAATTTACTTCGTGATTGTTAAAAAATAGTCCAATGATGAACAGGGGATAACTGTGTGGAAACTGGAAATTGTTTTTGGTCTCCTAAGCTTTTAAAACACATTGTTGGGTACTGATTTGAGGGACATACTGCTCTATGATACCCCGTCGCAATAGTTGCAAAAATCACATCACTTTTGTTTATGCGAGGTGAAACATGTTTTTTTTTTTTGATACTAGAAGAAAGTAAACACTACCAAAAACATGGTTCAAATTCACGTACAGTGTACGTGATGTAATGAAATCAAATTCAAGTGATGTAAACAAAACTTAATAAATAGACGTCAAATCACTTTTGCGCGTGGTGAATTGGGAGTGTCCTATCTCTTTATCTTTAATGAAATCAGAGATGGTAAGATAGGAAACCCTTTTCCCATAAAAAATTGTACAAATCAATTGTAACAAATCAAAATTAATTTTTTAGTTTATAAATCAAATAAAAAAGGAACATTCATAAATTCTTCGGAGTTAAAATTATTAAACTAAAGGTTTTAAATAAAGGTTTTTCTATGGTATAAATTTGAATTCAAACTTAAATGAAAAAATTACATTTTCGGAATAGTTTTTGGAGTGGACATATTTTTTTCGATGATATGTTTTTTCGAACCCATAAATATGAGGTCCTTTATAATTGTTTGCCGGTTTGTTTGAATTGCTATTTTGAAAAAGTAAATAAATGAAAAGTAAGCCGAAGAAGTGCGATTAGGATTTGTCATTTTAAAAATAGATCTAATATGAACACAATTATGTCTCTGTGTATGCACATTTGTGCTCATATCTTTTTATCAATTTTTCTTAAATATTTTTCGCCTACGGCGCTGCTTCCTCGCTACAATTTAAATAGAAAAATTTCACTCGAAAAGAAACAGCATGAGTTAACGGCAATATTTCTCATGGCAACGGCAATATTTGCCCATGGTTGCAAAACAGAAAGGTGTTATTCTTTATAACAAAAGTTTGCAGGTACAGAAAAGGTCTGAAAAATTGTACTCTGCATTCCGCTTTGAAAGATTTCTCAAAAGATCAAGCACCGACTTGGATGAAATAAATTTTATATAATTTTATGTACGCTAACTTATGTACAGACAATACGTATGTATTAATTATACATTTTTGCTTAGAAAAAATTATTTTGTATTTAAAAAAAGTAGTAAAAAGGTATTGCAGCGTTTATTTTGAAAACTATGGGGATATCGATAAAAGGATATTACGAAACTATGGGGATATCTATTTTGCATAAATCAAGGATATTACGAAAGCGTTTCCAACAATACCAAAATCTAACGAATATCTCTAACGGTTTAAGAAACATAGGCATTATTATTTGAAATTTCCAGCCGTGTCCAGCTCCAGCCGTGTCCCCAGGGGAGGGCGACAAAGCTTTTTTGGCTTGTTAGGGTCAGGAGCGAGAGTACTAACAGGCGAAATTAAAAAATAATATTTTTGGAAGAACTTGTAACCCCTTGACTTAAGCCGTATTTGAATATCTATTAGAACTTGGGAAATAACATCGGTTTCATTTCTAACTTCAAGGGTTTCTAGCCCCATCCCCAAAGGGAGCAGATCAAAAGGTTGTTTTTGAGTCAGCAACAACAACTACAAAAACAAAAAAATTACAACAATATCCGCGAGGGTTCATGAAAGTAAATTTGTTCCCACTTCATAAATAAATAGTTTTTTTGACTCAGTAGAAATCACTTATTTTTTCTGGGTGGCGCATCTGTAATCTAAACAACAACTACAAAAACAAAAAAAAAAATACAACAATATCCGCGAGGGTTCATGAAAGTAAATTTGTTCCCACTTCATAAATAAATAGTTTTTTTGACTCAATAGAAATCACTTATTTTTTGTTGGTGGCGCATCTGTAATCTAAAATTTTACAGCTGTTCATTTAGCTGATCAGGATTTGTTTTTATGTTACAATAGCCAGCTAAAGGAGTAATACTTGGTTGCTCTGTATCACAAATACGCGATAGTTTGCATTTACTTATAATGTTGAAATTATATATTCGTCCTGTGTGGAATTACCACATTTTCAGAAGTTGGTCAAATCAAAAGTTGAATCCATTCAACTCATTAAAAGTTACATATTCCGCCGGTGAAACAACAAACAGTTCCAATAGCACCACGTTGTTTCTACGCTTTGCAAAACACCTGGCCATTGAAAGTTATAAATTTGATCCCTTATATCCGAGGACGATAAAATACTCAACTTATTTTCCTGTTCACGATTTGAATGCATTCAAAGGTGAAATCCAGCGGACGCCGACAGAGCAGTTACCTTTTCTAATTTTGTTTGCATATACTTCTCGTGCCATCGGAGATCCAAATAAATTCATGCAAGTCATAAGTGAAATCGATGCAACATGCATAAAACGAATATCTGAAATGAATAATGAGTTAATATTGCGTACGTTATATTCATTACTGTTTTTATTTCCTCATAAAATCATTGGCACACGTTTCTATGAAAGCGCAGTTGAACGTTTGCTTGCAGATGATTCTGTTGGTCTTCATAAAGAAAAATTTGTACAAGTATGTTTTTATGTCGGACTAATGAAGAAAAATGTACCTACAGTTATCCTGAAAACATTTAAGATGTTTTTGGAAAAACATTTAGATACGCATGTGGACAAACTATCGAAAACTGATTCAGCTATTTTGTGTAATGCTATATATAAAACGGCTGTACGTGTTAACAGCGATTCCTTTAATAAAAGTCTTCAAAATATATTAATGACGATAGATCAAGATGATGAATTGCTTATAAGTTTAATAAAAAACTTACGACTACAACGTGTAAAATCGACGGAAGTATGTGAACGCCTTATTCAATATTGCGTACCGGAATTCTTACAACGTGTTCAACCCAGTTCATTAACACATGTATTAACCTATTTTGCAGAAAATAGATGGGATGATTTGTGTGCTAAGAATATAGCTCTAGAATTTAAATCACGCCTTGAAGCCTACGTGAAATGCGAAAACAACAATGAAAACGTAAGAGCTAAAGATGTGGGCATGTTTCTATGGTGCTCCGCGCAATTGAATTTCCAATTCTCCGATTCAGAAATGGATTTTTTTGAGAATGTAATATTAAATAATGCAAAAAATGGCGAGTTCATAAAGTATCCGGATATGTTAGTTGATTGTGCTCTCAGTCTTTGGTTGTTAGGAAAAAAATCGCGACCAATATTACAAGAAATCCTGAAGATTAAAGAAAAGTATGCAGTCGCTAAGCCAAATCATTCAAAGATCGATACCCGCTTTGCCATGTTTCAATCAGCTGTCGCAATTGAATATCCGCTATGGTTGCCTTCAATAAAAGGATTTGAAGAAGATCGCCCTGTGCCATCATATCTACTCCAACCAGATTTGATAAGATTTTCTGAACAATTACAAAACGAAGAAGATATAGCGATGGTGAAGTTGGTTTGTCCGATCTACGGTATTAATGTACCTGGAATTTGTGTCCAATTTCGGAATAGTGACTGTAAAGTATTTGTTGAGCTCCTTACAGAGGACCAGTTACTTCGATTTAGCAGCGAGCCTATATCAATTTTGAAATTGAAGCAGAGCTTGCTTAATGCACAAGGTTATGACGTCATTAACGTAAGTAATTATTTCTTTCAAATAAAATTTACACCATGCCATATAAATTTGTCTCTATTATTTATATTTACGATTTGGAACTTGATTTGGACTAGTTTTGTTCAAATAACACGGGTTTCTAGTTTATAAAAGTAATAAGCCTGAAATTTTCTTTCTTTTTTGAAATAATTTAATTTTGTCATTTGGGTTTTGCTTTAATCCATATTTGAAGTCAATTTTGGTTTAGGATATAGTTCTCCTTGTCTGCTGGTATATAACAGGTATCCTTCAAGTATGATTGGATAGTAGTAATAATTGATAAGGTTTAACATCGTTTGCATTGTATATGCATATCTCCATGCCAAAAATTATAGTCAATCGTTTTAAATTCAGATCCGGTTCCAAATATAGGGGATGTTTAGGATTTTTTTTTTAAATTGAAAGTATTTTCATAGATCCTGATAAGTTCGTGGAATTTTATAAAATCCGTGTACATTTTTTTTAAATACACCGTGACCAGAGCCGAGCGCATTAATATTCTTTACCAACCTATAGAGAAAATATAGCATGTTTTCGCCATGGATTACTGCCTTGCATTTAATGTAATCTTCATGCTTACATATATCATTTCCAGTAGCACAAAATTTTAGTACTTGGATTTATTGTATGTTGTTATTCAGAGTACACTCTCCGAATATAAATAAAAAGATTTTTCAGTAATCTTTGTATCATCCATCTGAAACCTCAATGTCGCAGTGAGATCACACTATTACTAGATTAAAGTACTGTGGAAAATTAAAACTGGAATTAAGGCTCTTCGCGCAAGTTCTTTGGAAGAGACCTTCATGCACAATATTGCATAACTATAATAATTTGTCCCTTTCATTATTGTGTAATATAAATAACGAATTAAAATTCAACAATTTTCCTTACAGATAATGCCTCATCATATTAACGGTGATTATAAGTGTTTGAAGGACCTTATTTTGAAAGAGAATCTCATAGATGCGAAGCGTAAATTAATGCAAAGTATTTAAGTTTTATTTATAACAACACACTACTACGTAAATGAAAATAAAATTTTTTAATTAAAAACACTTATTTTTTTCAATAAGCGATGTATTTATTTGCTCAAGCATTTATTTGCCTAAGCGAATAAATGCTGATAATAGTAGCTTTGTCTCCGTTTCAAAATTGTTTGGATCCTTATATGAAACGACAAAAAATAAATTGTTGTTAGCATTCCTCGTGGCAATAACTCACAGATTTTTGAGATGTGCCATGTTGTTTTTTTTGCTCGAACATTGGAGAACAATAGCACCGATTGACGTATGCGGAATTTGAAAATATAGTGTGTTAATGATTTCGTCTAAAAGTCACCATCGTCCTGACAGGCTAGTCGGGATAGTAAGTCTGTCAAAATAATCCCGACTCTTGGGAAAGAGAAAAACAAAATCTGTAGTATCAATACGTACGATCCCGACACCAGGGATAAGTATTCGTGATCCACCAGCAAATTGCTTAAATTTTGGTAAATTTTTTCTTAAGTTTGCCGTCAATTTCTAAACACAGATTCCTGAGAATTTGCAACGACGAGTCGTTTTTCAACTTTCACTGCGTTGAACACATCTTGTGTACATAAAATAAGGGTAGGTGGTTACACTAATGCATACTTTTGTTGCAGTGCTGCTTAAATATAACAAAGGCAAGGTCGCTGCATAAACAAAGCTGTCTACTATAACCTCACCCTTGGTATTATATTTTATGTATATCCTTGATTACAAGTGGATACAACTGTTTTCATTTTAAGATGATTACCTGGATAAATTTATAACATGAAAAAGTGATATCAAGGCGAAAGTGAAAGAAAATATTTTCTAAATAAAAGATATTTATTAAAATATTTCAGGAACTGCAAAAATGATAAATCCTGTAGTAAATAAATATTAAAAGAGGATTTACAAAATAGATAAATTTGGATCTGAGCGATTAAGGCTTAGGAAGACTTTAAAACAATTTCAAATGGCTGGAGAGAATTTGCGCATTCCACCTTTCGAACAAAATGTTGATTACTATATACTCACGCTGTTTGAACGTTTGGAGACAATGCGAAAAGAATCAAATGGCGAAAATCAAAGACCTCTATACAAATACCAAGCAAATCGGAAAATGCAAATGGAAGTGCGAACACTGGAGTTTTGGCGGTGCGTAACTGTTTTATTTATAATCAATGGCATTCATAGGAATCAATTACGTTAAAATGCTATTGTGGGAAAACACCTAATTTAACCTTAATCAATGCAAAAACTAATAACAATTATTTTAGTGATCCAGACGGGCCAACATCGAATGGATGTATAGGATACTCCTAAAACCATGAGTTGAAGTTAATATTGATTAAATTTTTTTTCAATTATTTACAGATCGGTTATTAGTGAGTGCTTGGGATCATTTCTATATGTTTTCATAGTGTGTGGAGCAGCTGCAGGTGCCGGAGTAGGAGCAAGTGTGTCTTCAGTTCTTTTGGCAACAGCTCTGGCTTCTGGCTTAGCAATGGCGACTCTTACACAATGCTTTATGCAGACATCAGGTTAGTATATTTTATATATAAATAATAAAACCAATTTCATGGAATAGACGATTTATAAATAGATAATAATCATAAAATTATTTTAATTGCTGAATTAGTTGGCATTTCTTTCTCAAGTGAGAAAAGTGTCATGTAAGTCCCAAAAAAAAAACTAATAAAATAGGAAAAAATTATATATAGGCAAAATGGGTAAAAATTAATAAAATAATATGTCCGTATTTGTTGTTATAATGTAAAAGAAATAACTCTTTTAATTGTGGTTTTATACCTTACACTCGAAGGTTCATACTTGCTTCGGTTTAGTATATTAAGTTCGTTCATTTGTAACAAATTAAAGCGGGCATTACAAATTTTGAAAAGTACATAAATTCTGATTCCATCATTTGAGCTCCGTCCGTCGGTCTGTCTGTCCCGAAAATCACGATTACAGGAGAACGAGGAGACATTTTCTCATGAAATTTTCTACATATATTCTACATTTTCTATATATTTTCTACATATATATAAATTGTTTGGTATTGAAAACCTTACCGTATGTTACCGTTTTTTTTATTCTATTTTATTCGTTTAACACCATCTAAATAGATAAAAAAAATTGCAATTAACACTTTGATTTTAGGAGCTCATATCAATCCTGCAGTTACTCTAGCCTCATGTGTTATCCGTTCGATATCACCGTTCCGGGCAGCCATGTATATAACGGCCCAATGCGGTGGAAGTATTGCAGGGGCGGCGCTTTTATATGGGTAAGTTTAATAATTCTATCCCATTAGATGATATCATAAATTTTTGCATTTAAAAGTGCCAATTTTCCAATTCCAAAAAAGTTTCCTATTTTGAAAAATAAAAATAAAGGAAGATAATTTTTTATTTCACAATTTTGCAATACACTAAAAAATCATAGACAGCCATAATTATTCCGTGCTGTCAGGAATAGTAGTTTTTCTGATTTAGTAAATTTCAAGTCCCACGATTTTAAAAATAACGGTTTTTCTTTTCTGTCTTTATAAATTTTAAATTTTATCATTTTATAAATTTCAATTTTATATGTTTTTGTATAAATTTAAAATTATATTGTTTTGTAAATTTCAAAATTTTCAGTTTTGATACATTTTATACATTTTAAATTTTATCATTTTATAAATTTCTAATTCATAAATTTCAATAAATTTAAATCATCATGACTTTTTAGGCTACAAATTTTATATTTGCATAAATTCCAAATCTTTTTACTACCTATTAATTAATACATTGATGAAACTCCTAATAGAGGAATTCCCATTTAAATTATTTCATCCCATTTAAATTATTTCAAACTTTTTCATGTCATTAATCAACTTAATGAATAATCATTTTAAATGTTATACATACTTTTTTTAGAGTTACTGTGCCTGGATATCAGGGAAATCTACAAACAACCATTTCACATAGCGCTTCTCTGCCCGCTTGGGAAAGATTTGGCGTCGAGTTCATTTTGACTTTCGTTGTCGTTCTCTCGTATTTTATCTCAACCGATTCTTTCAGAAGAATAATGGGGTCCTCGACTACTGCTATAGGATTTGCTTATGGCGCATGCAGCTTCGTCTCGGTAAGTAATAGAAGAGATTTATAGAAAATTTTGTACGCCATTATTATTATTATTACTATTAATAATATAGAACCTATACTTATAAAAATGAGCTTTTTCCGTTTATGCTGCATGTTTATTCGGTTTGAAAAGCGTGGTAGGTATAGGAAAATTTATATTCATTCGTATTTCAAAAAAATTCTAATTGAATGAAATTCAAAAGGTAAGCTTATCGTATTAAAAGAAATTATTTTACAAAAAAAAAACTGATAAGTGCCGCCCATTGTTATGTATTACATTAATATGGTATTATAAAGGTGTTCGCCTATATAATAATACCGCCAATATCTCATTATATGTTCTGTAGATGCCATTCCTGAATCCGGCTCGTTCACTTGGTCCTTCATTTGTGCTTAATAAATGGGATAATCATTGGGTATATTGGTTTGGACCTTTAGTAGGTGGCGTCGCATCTGGAATCGTATACGAATATATTTTTAATTCGAGACGAAATACGAAATCAATGAAAACCTCGTCAAATAATGAATCTTCGTCGCTTCAGTCGGCAGCAGATTTCAATTTGAATCAAGATTTAGAAAAATCCAATGTTACAGCAAAATATTCTGGAATATTTCAACGAAATGAGCCGTCCAGTAATGGTCACAATGTGGATGATAGCAGAAACCTCTGTAACAATTTATATAGCGCACAACCAGTAACAAATTATGACCAAACTGAACCATTATACAGTGGAACTCGTTCAATGTATTGTCGGTCACCCACTCTACCTCGCAACCTCAATCGGTCGCAATCCGTTTATGCTAAGAGCAACTCCGCCATTAATCGCGAGATTTTTGATCGAACAGGTCCATTGGTTCCTGCTCAAAGTTTATGCCCCATGCGAGGCAGAAATCAAGTCCAAGCTCAAAATCAAAATTTACAAAATCAATTGCAGCAGCGAACTGAAACAGTGTATGGCATACAAGAATCATCTCGACAAAATCAACACCATCAGCAGCAACATCAAAATCAGAATCATCAAACCTTACAACATACTTTGCAGCAACAACAAGATCCCCAACAACGATCTCATCCAGCGGAATCTGTTTATGGGCCACCGATAATTGGTAATCGTGGGCAATCAGCTCAATCTGATGATAGTTCCTATGGATCATATCATGGTTCAGCTATGACTCCTCTTTCTCGCAACAATAATGGAACATCTTCTGCTATGATTTATGGCCCTCTTCCATCACATTCCGGTGACAATCATCATAGTTCATACATACGAACACAATCAGAACGTAAGATTTCTCCTCCGGTCGTTTCTCATTCTGATTCTGCTACAGCTATGCCCAATACTTACCCCACGAATCAGAGACCGCCATTATCTGAGCGACATCCGCAGCAACAAATTTATATGCATCATCAACAGTACGAAATGTTGCCCGTACGTCATAAATAAGAAAATGTGAATTTGAAAAATTGATAGCAGATTCGATTGAATTTTAATTACGATATTCTAAAGGCTGAGCAAAAAACATTACAATTTTTATAATTTTGATTTAGATGACTAAAATCGTAAAATTACGTATCATAATCGTATTTTTTTATATTTGTATTGAATAAAGTTGAAATTTTTGAAGATATTTTTTCTCATAATTCAGAACACTGGCAACACTGCTTTTCTACGAACGCTTATGAAGGTTCTTAAGGCACTACGTATTGCCAAAGCAGGCAACACTGAAATAGTCAAATCTCATTACGGTGAAATTAGAGGTAAAAAATAATTTTGGTGAGCTATCCTCAGGATCCAAATGAATGCATGAATTATCGAAATTTATATGAATTCAAGATGAATTCACCATAGTTATGTTGAAGAAATTAAAGGGAAAAATATGGGTTTTTGGCAAATGAATTATTCCGTGTAAAATATATTTTCAATGTGTCTCATATATTGAATTAAATAAATTAATTAATAAATTTAAGAAATAAATTAATTACGAATGTTAATTAAAACAATAATATAGATTGATATTTGTGAAATGAAGATAAAAATCAACAAATATTTGCATATACACAATATATTAAAATATGTGTACTAGAATGTGATTAATTCAATGTGTATTTATTTGGGAATTATGGAATTATGCGATATTGAAAAAACTTCACTTGGTTGCACGTTAATGTCTAGAAGGCAACATACTGGATATTTTTTAGTAGATTCTTTTAAATATTTGTTTTGTTTATACTACCCTCTGGTGTTCAAGAACTTTGCCTAAAGGCGTAGCCTATTAATTAAGACACTCCATTGTACAAATCATTAAAATAGTACAAGAGATTTCATTTCGTTTATTTTCATATGCTTATAAAATCGAAATTAATTTGCTAATAAATTAATATATATATATATATATATATATATATATATATATATATATATATATATATATATATATATATATATATATATATATATATATATATATATATATATATATATATATATATATATATATATATATATATATATATATATATATATATATATATATATATATATATATATATATATATATATATATATATATATATATATATATATATATATATATATATATATATATATATATATATATATATATATATATATATATATATATATATATATATATATATATATATATATATATATATATATATATATATATATATATATATATATATATATATATATATATATATATATATATATATATATATATATATATATATATATATATATATATATATATATATATATATATATATATATATATATATATATATATATATATATATATATATATATATATATATATATATATTGTAACGAATTCGAAATGATGGTAGAATTCCCAGATGGTAATTACACGGCGGCGCCAGAACGTCCACAGCGCATAATAAGGCATAGACAAAATTCGCGGAAGGACAGCAATCAAAATATTGGAATTTCCACACCAGATAATTACGCGGATACGCAGATGTTTACGCGCTAATTATTCAGAGCCGAAGGACATTTGGCAATTAAGGAAACTGCATTTAGTAATGGAAGCCGAACGCCTATAAATAGCAAACGAGCATCTCATCGAGAGCAGTGATATTCCAGACTTTGTGAAGAACATAGCAGTGAAACTCTAGACTTTGTAAAAAGAACGTAGCGGTAATATTCTGATCCTTGTAAAGAACGTGGTAGAGAAATTCTGTTCCGTGAAGAACATACAAGTGAAAAATTGTATAAAGTGCTTGATGGAAATCAAATAAATAAACCTCAAATTAAAGCTAGAAGAATCCGCGTATTTTTGTGAGGGATTATCGGCAATCCAGCGATCGGGCCCCGAGAATAATCAAGGGGAAGTGTGTGTCCAGTTACGAAGAAGAAACACACGTAACAATTGGTGTCAGAAGTGGGATTGCCAATTAATCCCAAACATGGTGAAGTTTGCCGATTTAAAAATACCTCAGCTAAAGAGCGAGCTGGAGTCTCGCGGATTGCCTATAGCAGGTAATAAAACAGACCTGCAGTTACGCTTACGAAATGCAATGGAGAGTGAAGGCATCAATGTGGATGGATACGAGTTTTCTTTCGAAGTCTCATCAAAAGTGGAGGAGCAGTCCGTAGAACAGCAGACATCTTCATTCGATATGAATATGCTTTTGACAGCTATGGCACGAATGCAGGAGCAAACTTCCACCCGCATGGAGCAGCAGCTGGCACAAAACACCTCTCAATTGCTGGAGCAAATTTCCACACGCATGGAGCAGTTGGCACAAAATACCTCGAAACTACAGGAGCAACTATTACGCATCGAGGGAAATTCTGGCCAATTACAGGCCAGACAAGATGTCTTGGAGAACGAATTTCGCAGACTGGAATCGGAGCTTGCGCGACTGGAAGGTCATATCCATGAAAAACAGTTAAGTGGACCAGATGCAGCTACCAGTGCTACGAAATTGAAAGCGCCCACATTTGACGGAACAGTACCGTTCAAAATTTTCAAACTACAATTCGAAACAACAGCAGGAACTAATCACTGGTCTACGGCAGAGAAAGTTGCAGCATTGGTAGTATCACTAAAAGGTCCCGCCGCTGAAGTGTTACAAACAGTTCCTGAAAAGGAACGTGGTAATTACGACGCGTTAATGGCAGCAATCGAACGGCGTTATGGCAGCGACCATAGGCAACAAATATTCCAAATGGAGTTAATGAATCGCCAGCAAAGGGCTAACGAGTCGCTGCAAGAATACGCAACAGAGATAGAGCGCCTCGCACATTTGGCCAACGCAGATGCCCCAGCAGAAGTAATCGAATTACTTAAAACTCAGGCATTCATGAATGGAATACGGGATACGGATACCAAACGTGCAGTTTACTCCACGCCAAAGAAAACATTCGCCGAAACAGTAACGTTGGCCTTGACACAAGAAACAGCCGGACTTCTCAGCAAACAGGCGCACAAAGTACACCGGCTGGAGGTCGAACCCAATGAATCTCTGGAAAAGACCATGAAGGATCTTATGCAGAC
The DNA here is from genome assembly GCA_963966595.1 of Physocephala rufipes. Lineage (NCBI taxonomy): Eukaryota > Metazoa > Arthropoda > Insecta > Diptera > Conopidae > Physocephala > Physocephala rufipes. The sequence goes on along the minus strand of OZ016502.1, from coordinate 18,994,864 downwards.
TATGTCACAATTAGTCTCGCGCAGAGATAAGGAAATTAAATGTTACAGCTGCGGGAAAACAGGACATATCGCACGGAATTGTAATGCTGCTGGAAAGAGAAATGAAAATCCAGGAAAGAGAACCGCCGAAGATGCAAATGGTGCTGGCGAAAATAAGAAGCCGTTAAACTAAAACGGACCAGTTCAAAGGGGCACGAGCTGGTTCCCACTACTGATGGCCCCACAGTATCCGTCTCACAAATACATCGAGGAAGCAATAATTTAACCGTGAACGGGACTATTAGTGGACGATCGCGGATATTTACCATGGATGCTGGTGCAACTCATTCCATCGTTCGATCGGACCTAGCAGGAGATAATATCGAGTCGCTGATTGGCTGTAAACTGCGAGCAGCTACAGGAGAAGAAGCTGCGCTCTCTGGGAAAGTGGTGTGTACCGTTCAGATAGGAACGCTAGAAGTGATTCACACTTTCTTGGTGGCAGAGATAATGGACGAAGTCATAATCGGCGTGGACTTTATGTTGGCCCATGGTCTTACCTTAGATTTGAGAAGAAGAATGCTTACGTGCCAGAACATGGAAATACCGCTTAACACTGGATATGAGCAGCCACAAATCAGGAATGCGAGCGTAAGCCACCGTCAACAGATCCCACCACAGTGCGAAGCAATCCTGTGGGCATACGTCGAAGGAAATTGTGGGACAAACCAGCTGTGGGTAGTAGAACCATCAGATCAGACGAGGAATATATTGGTTGGACGAACACTAGTACAAATGAAAAAGGATAAGCGGATCCCAATTCGAGTAATGAACGAGTTCAAATCGCCGATCACTTTGGACAAGGGAGCAATAATCGGACAATGCCAAGCTGTGGAGGCTGTGGTGAGCTGTGACAATAAACAGCAGGATTATAGCAAGGAGGTGCGAAAAGGAAGCTTGGAAACTTCAATAATGAGAAGCTGGCTCGATGAGTTGAGTGGTCCAGAAAGGGCAAAAGCGAGACGACTGCTGGAGAAATACAGCTCAGTGTTTGCCAATAACGGCAATAAACTGGGGAGAACCTCCATCGTAAAGCATCGGATAGACACTGGCGACGCAAGACCAATTCAGCAGGCGCCACGCAGAGTTCCGCTAGCAAAACGAGAGGAAGCGGGCCAGATAATCCCATGGAATAGGAGGTGTGCTGTCGCAGACTATAAATAGCCAGGAAAAAGTAATCGGATACTTCAGTCGAGTCCTTGGAAAACCGGAGAGGAACTATTGTGTCACAAGACGAGAACTCTTGGCAGTGGTCGAGTGCGTGAAACATTTTCACAAATACCTCTATGGACAGCATTTCCGCTTGAGGACGGACCACGCAGCACTCAGATGGTTGCTCCAATTCAAAAATCCGGAGGGACAAATTGCACGATGGATAGAAAGGTTGCAGAACTATGATTTCAAAATACAGCATCGGAGAGGTGGGCAACATGGAAACGCTGATGCACTTTCTCGACGTCCATGTGCCCTGGAATGCACTCATTGCTCCAAAGCCGAGAGGAGCGAAGGTATAGTCGACATCCGATTGATGAGTCTACAGCCTGCTGATGAATGGGAGCCCAGCGCGGTCAGGAGGAGCCAGCTGGAGGACGCAGACTTGGTGAAAATAATGGAAGGAAAAGAAATAGACAAGAGGCCGACTAAGGAAGAGATGGCACCAGAAAGCCCGTTGGCCAAAGCATACTGGGCGCAATGGAATAGCCTGAAATTGATCAATGGGGTACTGCACCGAACATGGGAGAGTGAGGATGGAAAACATAGCCGAGATTTAATTGTAATCCCGAAATCCAGGATAGCGACTATTTTAAAGGAGTTCCACAATGGACCAAGTGGAGGTCATCTTGGCGTTACAAAAACCCTGGAAAAGATTAAGCAGCGGTTCTACTGGGTGAACTCTCAGGACTCAGTTGCAGAGTGGATAAAAAACTGTCCGCAATGCATGGCGGCCAAGGGTCCGAAAACAAGGAGTAGAGGAAGACTGCAGCAGTACAATTCGGGATCCCCATTCGAACGCATTGCTATAGATATTGCTGGTCCGTTTCCCACCAGTGATTCAGGAAACAAATATGTGCTGGTGATAATAGACTACTTCAGCAAGTGGCCAGAAGTATATGCAATACCGAATCAAGAGGCAAAAACTGTGGCTGAGACTTTCGTGCAGAACTGGGTCACGCGATTTGGAATACCAATGGAGCTACATTCAGATCAAGGAAGGAACTTTGAGTCTGATATATTTCAAGAGATGTGCTCACTGTTGGGTATAAAGAAGACTCGAACGACAGCCCTACACCCGCAATCGGATGGCATGGTAGAAAGATTTAACCGTACACTCGAAGAACACTTGAGGAAAGTGGTTGGCAAATGTCAGCGGAACTGGGACAAACACATCCAAATGTTTCTACTGGCTTACCGATCGGCAGTCCATGACACTACGGGCCACTCACCAGCAAGGACTATTTTTGGAACAGATTTGCGACTCCCATCGAACCTCAAGTTTGGAAGCATCAATGAACGTTCTGGAAATGGAAGCGACTACTGGAAAACCCTTCAGGACGACATGAATGAAATTCATCAATTAGTAAGGCAGCGAACACAGTTGATGAGCAACAAGATGAAGGATCGTTACGATCAAGCGATGAACTCCAAGGGATTTAAAGAGGGCGAACTTGTGCTACTGTACAATCCGCAACGAAAAAAGGGAAGGTGTCCAAAACTACAAACGTCGTGGGAAGGGCCATACAAGATCGTAAATCGACTGAACGATGTTGTATACCGCATACAATCCTACACGGCGAGGCGAGGGAAAATGAAAATCGTCCATCTCGAGAGATTGGCCCCATACGGATCTGGGAATTTGGTGTCTGATCGGGACGATCAGAATTAAGCGGAGGGCAGTGTAACGAATTCGAAATGATGGTAGAATTCCCAGATGGTAATTACACGGCGGCGCCAGAACGTCCACAGCGCATAATAAGGCATAGACAAAATTCGCGGAAGGACAGCAATCAAAATATTGGAATTTCCACACCAGATAATTACGCGGATACGCAGATGTTTACGCGCTAATTATTCAGAGCCGAAGGACATTTGGCAATTAAGGAAACTGCATTTAGTAATGGAAGCCGAACGCCTATAAATAGCAAACGAGCATCTCATCGAGAGCAGTGATATTCCAGACTTTGTGAAGAACATAGCAGTGAAACTCTAGACTTTGTAAAAAGAACGTAGCGGTAATATTCTGATCCTTGTAAAGAACGTGGTAGAGAAATTCTGTTCCGTGAAGAACATACAAGTGAAAAATTGTATAAAGTGCTTGATGGAAATCAAATAAATAAACCTCAAATTAAAGCTAGAAGAATCCGCGTATTTTTGTGAGGGATTATCGGCAATCCAGCGATCGGGCCCCGAGAATAATCAAGGGGAAGTGTGTGTCCAGTTACGAAGAAGAAACACACGTAACAATATATATATATATATATATATATATATATATATATATATATATATATATATATATATATATATATATATATATATATATATATATATATATATATATATATATATATATATATATATATATATATATATATATATATATATTATGGTCATAAAACAAAATATGGTACACAATGCACGTATATAGCGTAAAGAATAAAAGTGTACATGATATAAAATTTAATTTAATAAATCTATAACAAGTCGGAATATTAAAACGAATGTGGTGGAATGGCAAATGGGAACGTCATTAGCACCTGAAACTGGAATATTGTTCGGTTCTATAACTTGCAATTTCGCGAATTGTTTGGGTCTGTAACTTCGATTTCCAGGCATTTTTTGGATTTTTTGGTTCTACATCTCACAAACACTGCTTTAGGAAATACCAGAAATGCATTTCAAGTTTAATATCTCGTTATCTCTGCCTCAGGTTTCTGTCTTCACAAATATCAATTTATATTATTGTTTTAATTATTCTTCCTTTAATTAATTTGTTTAATTCAATATATAAGACACTCACATTGAAAATATATTTTACACGGAATATTGCAAAAAAGCACATATTTTCCTTTCTCATTTCATTAACACAATTATGATGAATTTATCCTCAAGAGAAGCTGATAGAAAAAACATAAATCCTTGCGTTTACATAACTGGATTATTTGTTGACCTCGCAATTAGATTTGATCATTTAAGTGTTAACCGCTTGTGTGGCACGTAGTTCGTTACGAACTTTTTTATGGATTCGTATTAAAGCAGTGTTGCCGGCATTCTGGACTACGGTATAAACTAAATTTTGTTGATTATTATGAAAAAAATAATAAACCAATATATTATTCTTAGTGTATAAGATCCAGACCATTTTTAGGTTTAGCAGATTGCGTTAATTTTGGTATTGAGCAAAATTATACAGGTCACTGGATGTAGTTTCAAAGATTTCAGTTGAAGCATTTCTTTTTATATTATATTATTGAAATTGGGACGTGAAATAATATAACTATTATATTCCACTCACTTTTAATTGCAATTTCAAATGCTCCAGTAACTTCTATGACATTTACATGATTATTAGTTAAACAATTTCTTCGCCAGCGATTTTTCTTTTTATTAAGCAAACTGCTCAGGATAAATTACTACCGTATCATAAGATCGCAAGTGCTATGAGACAGTTACAGTCTGGTTCTACACGTTCAAACACAATGCGAATAAGGCCATGTAAACGGTTTTCAAATACGTGATTAGAGATTCACATTTAGGGTCGGTGTAAATGTGCTATTAAGTCTTTCGCCCTATTACGCATCTCCAAATTGCAGATAGGACAGACAGCTATCCCTTTGGGTCTATGCCTCTAATCTATAAGCCCGGTTTCATTATCGAAGCTTTCAATTGCTCTCCACATTTTCCACCCAACTGAGTGCAGGACAGTCCAAGAGATAATTCGAATGTTTCGGTTCCTTCTAGATCTTGCGAAACGTTTCTATATTAAAAAATATGAAATGTATAGAAAAAAAATTTGCCTATAGAAAAGATATAGGCAACGGATGTGGCTTGTCTTTTGGCATTTTAAATAGCGCTATTTCTACACGTACTTTCCCAGTGATATCCAAGTTTTTGCATGATTTTTCTAATTGGCTTCGTTCTAGCTGCGTCATGAATCATAAACATCATTCAGCAAAAAACTCTCGGTAATATTAACTTCTCCCCTACAGATCATTTTTATATCCTATTCCCTTTAAAAAAGGGAAATAGGATATATTAACGTTGATACTAAATTTGTAACGCAGTGAAGGAGCTACAATAGATATGGAAACGTATATATATTCTGGCTCAGAATGATCCCCTGAGTCGATTTAGCCCTGTCCGTCCGTCTGTCTGTCTGTGGAAATCACGATTACAAGAGAACGAATGAAGCTATGATCATGAAATATTCAAAATTGGTGTGAATGTTTCATATTACAATAGGCAATAGGAAATCGGACAACTTCCACGCCCACTTTTGCTATTTAATGTGAATTAAATCGCGTTTAGTGCTCAACATCAGTAGCGGGATTCAGTAACTCATTTTCGATAGCTATCGACATCGACAGTCGTTAACTGTCTACAAATCGCTAGACATATCGATAGTTGCGATTCTGTATCTCGTGGGTAACGATTTTGTCGATAAAAATGGTCGTTAACTTAACGATAGTTGTCGACAAGCTGTCGATGGGTAGAGGATGGCTTGTTAAGCCTATCGATAGCGTCGAGTGACATTAAATCATATGTGTTGAACAAAGGCAAATAGATATAGCGTGCGCGCCTCTTCGAAAGTTTTTAGGCACTTTTATAAATTTATACTTTATTCAAGATAAAAGTAAAAATATCAATTGTAAATATATTATTCTTTATATTATTCTTTATTCTTTATATTATTCTTTTTGCTAATTCTTTTCCTGAAAAATGAAATATTTTCATTCACAAAAATTATTTATTTTATCTCTGTTAATTTGTGTTTAAATAATTAACACTAAATTTGGATATTATTATTATTTATAATATATTTTGATATACTTACACATTCATTTTAATTGAATAATTATACTCGCTGCTGTTAATTGCCTAAGTTTTTTTTTGTTTGAAAGAAATTTGTTGGTATAAACAGACATTGTTGCCAACTTTTATTCAATTTTTATCGACACAATAGATAACAGTTTCGCTCTCATCTTGCATCGACAAGCCGCGCATACAGAATCGCAAAATCTTATCGATATCGATACGCAAGCGACAAAATTCGATAGCTATCGACATCGTTAGCTGTCGACAAAAAGTTACTGAATCCCGCTACAGCGCCGAGAACGAACGTAAAGGTGAAATTGTATATCCGAGTCTACTGTCTAATTTGAAAATATAATCAAAAAAATGGGTGTGGTCCGCCCACTAGAGACAAAATTCATACTAGCGTACAGGGATCAAAATAAAGATATTGACATGAAATTTAGCACAAATATTACCTGTCATCATAGGAAGCTGCCACGGCCACGCCTCAATTAGAACTGTTTCACAAAAAATGAGTGTTGAAAAGAACAAATAAAGCATAAAATTTGGTACGAATGTTCTCTGTCATTACAGGCTGGTTATAAAAGTAAATATAATAATTTAAATATAAATATATAATATATTTAAATAAGCCGCCGACATTTTATTCGAACGTTGTTATCATGAGATTCGGGAATAGGATATATAAGCTTCGGCCAGGCCGAAGATAACGTTCTTACTAGTTTGTTTTGGCAGCCTTCAGTCATTCTTATTATTTTACTTTAAATAGTAATTATTTATTATTAATTAAAAAAAATTAAGTTAATTATAACCAAAGTGCGGAAATGCTCGCTCATGGGCAGCTCAACTCATGAGCGCGAGCCGACTGAAATTTGTCATCAGCTCACAGCTCACGCCAATAGATATCAAATGTAATGAAACAGATCTGGAACACGATGGGAGGTGAGCGTGGACACTAAAAAAGGACGGGAAGACCTTTATCAAATTACTAGTTTGCATATCAACGCTTATCAATGTGTACATAATTATTCAGTCAACTCACGAGTGCCCATGAGCTATACATTTAGCTCACGCTCTGAGCTGTAAGCTGCACGATATTGCTCAGCTCACGAGCGCGAGCTGGCTGATGTTTTTCTTCGATTCACCGCTCACGGGCGTTAATCTGATTTACTCACAGCTCGTGAGCGTGAGGTGAAAAAAAATTTTGCTTGGCTCGCTTATGAGTCAGCGCGAGTTGAAATGAGCTGCTCGCTCGTGAGTCATTCCGCGCTCTGATTATAACCTTCAAAAGCGTTTTTTTAGTAAAGTGCACAGGAATGGAGCTTACTACCGTCGTTTTAAAGAAAATAATGCATAAAACGAAGAATGGATATCGCAAATTACTTTAAAATTTAAAGTTTAAATATATTGTATTTATGGTATTCAAACACATATATCTTCTAGTTAAAAACTGAGCGCTATGAGAGAGTGTAGCCTACTCCGAAAAGACCGGATTATGCATCTATTCTTGACTTATATTTCACAGTGCATGTGAGTGGCTCGTTTACTCAAAATATTTCGCTGCCAACGAGTCCTGGTCCTTACAATTTTTAGTTTTTAGTTATTCTGTATACGTTAAAATATTAAAATGTTCATCATGAATGAAAGAAGTCAATCTAATAAAAACTCAGTCATCAGATTGAACTTGGGATTAGTTTATTCAAGGTAAAATTGAATGGACAAATATTTAATTTATTATTTATTTAAACTTTAATATAAAGAATTAAAATAAATATCACACAATGTGTGGGTGTAAGATTTTATGATTACATCTAAAAAGCATATTTATTAAATAGATTTATTTATAGGATTTTCTAAATATATCGATACATAAAATCTTTATCGTTTATATATTTCATAAAAAATGTCTACAATATATTCAATTACAACGGTAACTGCAAATATGTGAAATAGTGTGTGTTCAAACCTGGAACAATTTTGTTTTAAATTTAAAAATTTACAATAAAACATCTAAATTCTAGATAATATAGATATAAATTATTATATAAATTATATTATTTAATCGATGTTAAGTGATGATAAACGTTTTTCCACGCTATAAAATATCAAATAGGTTAAATATTAATAAAGTTTGCTATACATTAAAATAATTATATACCCTATAAACGCGCACACACCTAATTTCAATATCCTGGAAAAGTTCTCCAATCCAAGCAACTACAAGGCAATAGTGCTGCGACAATTGTACCAACAATTCCCCTTCGTCTAACATTTCCAAACGTTCAATCCTTTGCCTTTCGGCAGGGCATATACCTTGATAAATTTGCACCATGTCCCATGCGCGACTTCCAGTCCAACCGCATTCCAAAAATCTTGAAATTTGTGTGTCAAGCGAAACACATGCTTCAACACCAGCTAGATTGCACCCTCGACTGCGTAAATTATTCAGCATAATATCACCAAATTTATCTTTCATATTGACCTTGGAAGGGATAAGAAGATTATAAAAAGAGATAAAAAGAAGAGAAGAGATAAAAACATGAAAATATCTTCCTTAATTTTAATCTGTTGAACTTTATGACCTAAGATTTTATCGTTCACAATTCTTTCACGCAAATCTCTTTTAGAAAAAAAATATTTAATTATGGTGATTTTTACTTTGGAACAAATCGATTCAACTGATTAAAAGAAATTTTATTTTTAAAATTGAAATTTTTGTATTAATTTGCTAAACTCATTTGATGAACTTAATTTAGAAATCATTAAAACGATAGAAAACCATTAAATTAATACTTTGATTTTCGAACGCGGGCATTTCCGAAATTAAGTGCAAACAGGAGAGGGTAGTTCCTCTTGCGTCCCAGCAACTAATGTGTTTCACCTTAGAGTAAACAAGTAAGAGCGCTATCTTCGCCGTGACAGAAGCTTAAATACCCTATACCCACCGAACATATCTGTGCTCCTAGTAGAGACGCGGATCACGCCCACTTTTTACAAAATAACTTAGTATTCGTGGTTCAGTTCCTGAATAAAAGTTTGTCTTCAAATTCGCTCTACAAACTTAGAAACTGAGCTTCGTATGTGCATACATTCAAATAATTCTAAAAAGTAGGCGAGGCTCTCAGCCGATTTCAATTATTTTCAATCAACATTTCACCAACACCAACTTGCTTACAATAACAGAGATAAATTTATGTCAAATTTCATGACCATATCTCTTTTCTTTCTCTCGTGATTTCAAAAGACAGACACACTGACGGACAGGGATAAATCGACTCAGGAGATTGTTCTGAGCCAGAATATATATACTTTTCCATATCCGACACACCTCCTTTAATGCGTTACAAACGGAGGAACAAGCTCAATATACCTTAAATCCTTCGGGTGTAGGGTATAAAAAGATTCATATTTCTGACAAATCATATTCCTGCGCTCTTTGTGAGTACATAATAGAGTCAGAAACGAATATTTTTTTCTTCTCTTGACGGCTCACTGAAAAGGGTTTAAAATAAGAGTCAGAAAGTCAAACATTTTGAGTTTTATGAGTTCAACATTTTACAGAAAATAAATATTTATGAGCCCTTTGCGATTCTTTTGAACTTCTTAGATTTTCTGATCTATTTATGATTCTTTTCTGAGCTTTTTAGATAATTTATAAGCATTTTCGAATTTTTACTGAATATTTTATGATTCCGTTCTGAACCCCATTCGAAGAACATATTTTTTCCTATAGAGATTCCTTTCTACACTCATGGCTATGAACTTATCTTATAAACGTTTCTCAGAGTATTATCGGATATCAAAATATTACATTTAAGGTGCAGAAGCTGGGTGAATTAGCCCTTCTGAGCAAATTTACAGTTCCTGCTTTTGGAAAAAGACGTGCGATTAGCTACGTGTGTAATCGCGGTTATCAATAATATTGATAAGCGTATAAATACGGATAGTCCGGATAGATATTTATTTGTATCTATATATGAATCTGACAGGTTATGGAAAGCATTTCCATGTGTTATGTTCAGCGCCTTCCATTAACGAAGAACATCGATAATGCATACGAGCCCTAATTAATCCATCGTAATTTTTAATTATATCGTCTGAAGGTCAACACTTGAAGTAATCTCATTGACAAAAAATCGAACATTATTGCTTACCATTTCATAATTAATAAACGCTGCTGTTGAGAATTTTTTCGCAATCCAACTTAATAAATTTTTGCAGTTTGGCACTTCGATGTAAACAAGTACACATTCGGCCAGGAATATTGTTGGCAATAAATAATCTATTTCGGCCTGTCGAAGCTTATTATCGACTTCATCAATGTTTCTTAAATCAACACCCATCAAATGATAGGTGGGACCATGTAGATCTGTAGAACTGAGCCGAACCTCACCATCCTCATCGTGAATTTGTTGAAGGAGCGCCTTATTACGTTTTATTGTATAGCATTTACGCGCAGTTACAGCGGGAAAGTCGAATTCAATAAAGTTTTTAACCTGGTACGAGGATTCTCGCAAGCGGAAGTATAATGTATCGAAACCACAACCAAGATTTATGATTTGGCAATTTCCACCCGATTTCTGCAATGATATAGAATTGAACATATTTTCAAATTTTTACATTTTTTAAATTTTATAATCGTTTCGAATTTTATTTGAGAGCTGGACTTGTGTTTACCTCCGTTTTGGTGTGGAAGAATTATCACTAAAAACATGAAAGATTTTGTTGCTCACGTTTAGGTTGGGAATTATTGCCTTATTGATTTAAAAAAACATTGATTATACCTTGTAAACCCTATAACGATATATTATAACGTATAACGAATTTTAACGTACAACGAATTTTTTGCCAGTGGTTTGATGCAATATTCATATTTTAGAAAACTAACTCTTATTTCCTTTGAATTAACATATTTAACAATTTAAAGTGCAATCATGGTGTGTGTGTGTGTAGTTAGATGTTTATTAGTAATCTTTCGTCGGAGTCGGATGGGCGAACTAAAGTTACTTACCATTTGTTAAATTATGTGGCCGACCCGAAGTTCTTTTTCACCCGAAATTTTAATTGACGACCGAACCGTGGTTCCTAACCGTTCCGTAGTCTCTAACTAGCTATATCGTGGCCGAACCGAAGTTCTTTTCCACTGTGAAGTCTTTTTGAAGGAAGCAAACAAATTTCGACTCCAACGAAAGATTACCCACAAACATCTAACTACACACACATCGCGACAGCACTTTAAGAGAGGGTTAAATCGTTAAATTTGTTAATTCAAAGGAAATAAGGAGAACAAAACGTAATAGCTGATTCCCCAAGCAATCGACGATGAAAATATCACACCCTGGACGATTTACACACCTAAACCTAAGCATCTACGAAGAAAAATCATCGAAGAATGTCACGATTTACCAGCAGCTGTTTAACAATAGCAGAAGTGGCCTCTTCCACTACATAAATATATACGTGGAAAGACGTACAAACAGTCAATGATACAAAAGAAATCAATCAAAGCCTTCCGGTCAAATGCCTACCAAAACAGCAGAAAAACCTCGGGATATAATTTCCGCAGATTTCATTGGCCCATTCCCAAAAGCCAAACACAATCAAATTCCTACTAGTTTTTGCATACAAATTTTCAAAATGGGTAGAATTAATACCACTACGATTAGCAACAATCCAAACCTTAATAAAGGCCTTTCGGAAAGAATTCTTTCTAGATTTAGTATTCTAAAAACTCATCACTGACAACGGAGTACAATTCGTCAGCAGAAAATTCAAAAATTACCTAAAGGACGTCGGAGTACAACAACAGTTAGCAGCACCATATACACCTCCAGAAAATCCAATAGAACGCATGAATAGAACGGAAAAGAAACGCACGAGAACATGATGATAACGCCAAGATAAAACAAGTAAGAGAGCTATCGTCGGCATGGCCGAATCTTAAATACCCTACACGCACAGAATATATTCGTATTCCTAGTCGAGACGCCCACTTTTTGCAAAATTATTTAGTATTCGTGGTTCAATTCCAGGATAAAATTTTGTCTTTAAATACATTGCCACATGATCACCTATGAAAAACAAAATTTATTTGTTAGCGATAGATTTCTGCTACCTGAAGTATATTGCCTTTTCTGAGTTAGTGGTCAGTATAAAAAAATTTCTTTCACATTAGTAAAAGTATTCATATCGGCAATGCAAACCCTTCCACATTTACGTAGTTGTCAGTGTTGCCGTGTGAAAAACAATATGATGGTAAGTGTTGTGTTCAGCAAGGAAATACTTATAGATAAGTAGTTGTGAATGTAAAATGTTCTTAAATCATGTTTTCTCTTAAGCTATTGCATGGCTTTCGATGGAAAATATATGCTCAGCAAGCTAGGAAGCCCTTCTTTCTGAACACTGAAGTTTATCCTCGGGTTAATTAAACATTTTACAGAGAAACAATTTAATAAACACAAAATGTGCTAAAATCGTGAATATACAGTTGTCTTGAAAAATAGACGCTTTCCATAAAATGATTTATTTGCATAAATGAAGGATATTATTACTGGCATTCATTTGGTGAATCAGCTATATACTTATTTTTTATGGTTTAAGAGAAATAAGCGAAAAAATTTAATTTTAAGGACGTATTCCTTACAAATCTGGCGAGCGACAAAATCCGTGTTGTTATGTTTACAACAACAATAACACGAAAGTTGTCCAATAAAACAACATTTTATGTAGTAGTAGTCCAGTTCCGAGAGCTGTAGATATATTCTGGAAACCCTTGACTGTCTATTGCCCCCACTTTTTTGAGACAAAGCCAGTAATTCTCTTGAATAAGAAAACCCAGTTGAGCAAATTATTCTTACTCACATTTAGGAACTTTTCCAGACACATTTCAATGCCTTTAACTCTAGCAAAATAGCCACGATTTATTTCTGGAGCTCTGCGATCTTGACTGCGCACAAAGTATCCAATATAATCATCCTTCCAATATCCTAAACGAACAGCGCTACGCTTGCAGTCACTCGCGTCGTCATTTGTGGCAATAACAGCCTCATCAGTTGCTTGGAAAGAGCACGGTGAGCTCATATTGGAATATTCTGTAAATGTCGATCAGATTATTCAAAAGAATTTAGTTCTCATGAAAATTAATCCAAATGTTATAGCTCCCTTGGAATTATTTGAAGGAATTATTAGCATTAACTATGCTCGAACCACAGAAACTCACAAATGACATACTCTCTTTTACTGGAATTTTATTAACAATTTTAAGACTTCGTTAGTACCTGCGAAATCCACTGTTATTACCAGAGATATTCAATCCTTACAAAACAAATATTAAAGTCAGTACAAGGCCAGCGACACGTTAGCATAGATCCTGAAAATGTGTTTAAATTGCTTGCAAGGGCAAAGAAAAATTAACAGACTCACTCAGAGTGTACAATTTTCATATTTGTAAAAATTTCTCAGACAGCTTAACGGAAAAGCTTACGGCATCGCTTCAGGATATTTAGCCTCCCTGATTGAAATCTTAACATTTATGATTAAGCATTCCTGAAAATCAATATATCTCTTTTTCAATAACCAACAGCCCAGCAAAAATTTGCGGAATACAATATGATATGCGCTGCTACGTAATAGGCGTGATGATATTCGCATTCTGACTAGGCGCCCTAATTGTCTGTGTTTTCGAATACGCCATTTTGACCTGGCGACACCAAATGAAGGTAGATAAATAGTCCCCAGGTGAAGGCTAAACACATTAATGTTATAATTAATTAAATAATTAATTTTATTCTTGGTAACTGGAAATTAAGGAAAAAACTTTACTCAATAACCTCGATTTCAGTTACATAACTTTTAGTATTTATACAGCTTCGCTATCACATTCCACCATATAGAGACAGCACACACATATAGGACTCGTTTTCTTCTAATATTTTCAAAAACATATAAAACATATATAAACATATATGTTTTTAAAAGCGGAAACAAAACATAAAAGCGGATAGACATACTCTCGTACGTAAATATCAAATATATATATATTTATTATAAAGGTTATTTTATTGTAAGAAACACAACAGCTTCATAAAGTATAATAAATTTCACAAAATATATTAAAGGTTTCCAAAGTATATTAAATTCTTATTTCACTGAGTATATTAAATTCCATACAAACAAGGCATTGCATTTTTTGTAGTCTTCTTTGATCTAAAACAACTAATTTATTTGTAAATCACATTGTTCGAACACTATTGAGAACTTGTTTTTATACAATCGCCCTATTTATCAGTAAAATTCATGCAATTAAAAGTCATCAAGTAGAAGGAACTGATTTTTTGACAATATATTAAAAGTTTGGCAGCATTGCATCTGCATCTGATTTTTTTTAGTTTTGTGAATATTTGTTTTCTTCCAATTGCTTTTATTTTAAGAAAGGCTTTATTTATTATTGTTTGAATTAAAGTATGTTTTTTAACTCAGAAGAGAAGATCTCCTAAATTTTGTATATATTATTTTCGACAAAAGTAAATGGGTTACTATTTTCCAAGTGCTTTGAGTATTTTGTGTAATTTTTGTTTTGCCACACCTTAATGCGATCCATGTAAATGTTTACCTCGGTATGGCCTCGACAACGTTGTACGGAGTGGTCTCTGCCATTGACTAAGTTGCTTTACTCCAAATATCAAGCATGTTAAGGAGAATAATTCCTCCTTAGACACTGCTTCAACTTCCTAAGTCTTTGTCACTGACCACTACAATATCTAACTAAAATTATATAATTATGAAGTTATATCCAATGTTCCTTTTATTTTGTAATTGATTTTTTCATAAATAAATTCACAAACATCTTTTTGTAGATGTTAAAAAAAATTATGAACAATGGTGCATAATTTTTATTGTGAAGAGTTTTCGCAAAGTAAAACCTTTCAAAACAGGATGAGTCTTGGATTTATAATAAAACAATCCTATACGTATATTGTACTCCTTTCCTTGTTCATTCGTGTTCAGCCTCAAGATCGTCAGATCGATATTAAATCACATATAGGAGTTAACAATTACCAATTACCTAGACTTGACAATAGCGGTTTCAGGTACGTCTACAGAAATTAATTCGAATCAAACGGCTATATTCTTTTATAGTGAAATTGTCTGTCAATAGATCTACGGGCTCTTATAATCAACCACCTGGATACTATGATATGAATAGATTTACAAGCTCGCGGGGAATGCCGGGTGAAAATCCCTTTCATGCGGTAAATATATGATGGCTAATTATTTCTTTTATAATTATATTATGTTTCTTTTCAATGAAATAATTTCTTTTATTTGATCACTTCTTAATTTGGTCTGGCGAATTAATTTCCAATTAGATAACAGATTATTTGCAAAAAGGAAATTAATATTATAAGCGGTTTTCTTACGGTACGCTATTAGTTTATTAAATCTAATTTTTTGTTTATTATATTATTTTTTATATTTTTGATAATTTGTTTCCAAACTTCTAACAAGCAAATTCTCGTTATTGCGAATTCAATTCATTTTTAATTTCTTCATTCAAATCGTTTTTAAAGTACAAATTATATAAAGGCACAGGCTTTTCAATTCAACGGATGGAGTTCTATCCAAGTTCTGAAAAGTATTCAAATTGAAGGTAGAATACTATACCTTCCGTCTTCTCACACAATACCTAACAAAAAATATCAATTACTGGTATAAAATTAATAAAATGTCGTTATATATTTTAGAATTATCGAGGTTTTTATCAGGATCAATTACGTGGAATTTTAGCAGGATGGAGAGAGGATTTGCAGGGAAAGGAACGTCAGAATTCGTTAGCTTTAGAACGAGACGTATTCGTTACAACTAATAATGGAAGAGTGCAGGGTTTTAAGGTCTACAGTTATGACAATCCTGATCCGAAATCATTCTATCGACCGTATTACTCAGCTGTTGATCGCATAATGGGCGAATGTTCGGTATTTTTGGGTATTCCTTATGCTTTGCCTCCTACATATGAAGGAAGATTTAGACCACCTCGTTTACCTCGTGCATGGGAATTGCTCCAAGCTGTTGACTTTGGACCTGCGTGTCCTCAACCACTACGTTTTACAGGACCACATAATGGCATAAGGAATGTTAATGAAGATTGCCTTTATCTGAACATATATACACCAAAAGTATGAATGACTCCTTCAGTTCTGAATTTATTACTTCACAATTTAATATTTTATATAATAATTGAAATAATTAAATAGATTAGGTCATAATTAATTAATAATTATGTAATAATTTTTGTTGACTTTTTAGACTGGAGCTGGTGTTGCTCAGAAGTATTCAGTTATGATATATATTCATGGCGGAGATTTTGTTCGTGGAGCGTCGAATTTATTTCCTGCACACATCTTGGCCTCATTTTATGGCGTCGTTGTTATTACATTCAATTATAGGCTGGGAGCATTGGGATTTTTGTCAACGGGTGATGAAAATTCACCGGGAAATTACGGCATTCTGGATCAGGCAATGGCCATAAATTGGGTTTATAATAATATTGAATACTTTAATGGTGATCGAAATTCTATAACCCTATTTGGACCTGGGGCTGGAGCAGCTTCTGCTGGTCTACTTATGGTCGCACCGAAAACTAGAAATATTGTGACCAAAGTAATTGCTCAGTCCGGTTCGGCACTTGCTGATTGGGCTCTAATTCAAAATAAATATCGTGCGCAAAACACAAGTCGTGTTTTCGGCAATCTTCTGGGCTGCTCAATCGAATCTTCATGGAAATTAGTAAACTGTTTACGTACCGGAAGAAGTTCTTTTGATCTTGGCAATGCTGAATTCTCTCCAAGTGTTGGTACATTTGCCTGGGGTCCCGTATTAGATAAAAACTTCAAAGTACCGGCTGATGATTGGTATGATGGTTGGCATGAGAAGGATTGGAAATTTCTATCAGATACACCAGAAAACTTGATACGTCAGAATAATTTCAATCGGCATCTTCATTACATGACAGGAATAACTACACAAGAAGCAGCATTTTTTGTATCAGATAATACTTCATTGGCACCAAATTATGAAATTGATAAAGACTTCTTCTATGAAAAAATTAAAGAACACGTTTTTCGCTATAATTATACTTTAAATCCGAAAGGGGCCTTTGAAGCTATTAAATTTATGTACACCTATTGGCCGGATCCAAATAATACGAAAATTTTGAGAGATCAATATATAAAAATGTTAACTGACTTGCATTACACTGCCCCCGCTGACAGAATGATTAAAGCATTAGTCGAACAAAAGGTTCCAGTTTATATGTACGTTCTCAACACGACCGTGGAGGCTTTAAATCTACCAGAGTGGAGAAAATATCCTCATGATATTGAACATTACTTTCTTACTGGCGCTCCATTTATGGATGTAGAATTTTTTCCTCAGAACAGCAATATTAAACGCGATATGTGGACCGAAAATGATCGCAATATGAGTCATTTCTTCATGGAGATCTTTTCAAATTTCGCAAAATATGGGTACGTGAAAATATAACTTTGAAATAATCAAATCTGAATAAAATGCAATATGAAGTGGAGGAATTATTTTCGTAAAGAATTTGTTTATACTTTATTAACTGATTTCTTTCTTTAGAAAACCAACCCCGCAGCAAGTTCTAGGCATTTATTTTGATCGCGGATATCCGGGAGAATTTCGTTACTTAAACATAAATACAACATATAATTCATCCATACTTTTCAACTATCGTCAAATCGAATCCGCCTTTTGGTATCAATACATGCCGACAGTAATTGGTACTTGGGTCCCTAAATATTTATTAGAGATGGAGCCCTGGTTGGTAGATAGGGACCCCCTGCAAATAGCTTTTTGGAGCATTTGCATGGTCTGCTTACTTTTAATTTTATTGATCGTGATATGTTGTATAATGTGGCGAAACGCTAAAAGGTATTAGACAATATATATATTAACAAAATATAAAAATCAATAATTATTTTAACGCTTTCTCTTTACAGACAAAGTGATCGCTTTGGTGATGAGGATTTGTTTACGAATTACAATGAAACCGAGCCTGATCACAATTTTATTGGGAACGATATGGGAAATAAACATGTATTAGAAAATAATCACGCTTTGCAATCCCGTGAAAATATTTACAATAGTCGTGCCTCACTTGGTGATGACAATTCAAGAGCAATCAATGATCGCAACAGCCCTAAAGTTTGTAAAACTAGTGTTAAAAATACACAAATAACACCGGTAACACCATTGGAGAAATCCTATAATGGCAACTCACTTCAGCAGGGTCATTTCTTAAAACCACCAGATGAACCAGTATTAAAATCGTCTTCATACAATGATAATGAATTTGCTAACAGCCGGAACTCAACACCGGAAGTAAGATTGCGAACTCCAAATCCTAGTATACAAACACAATTAATTGAAGGCATACCACAAACATCCGTCTAGGAATTATTGGTACTTTAACTAAAGTCTGAATCCATTCATCAAATCTATAATCCGCCTATTATAGATTTAATCAACTAGTTAATGAAACAATATGCGATATATCGTTTTAAAAACATTTTCGACTAAACGTACAGCATTTTGTATCGAGACATCTCGATCTCACTGAAAAATATTGCCTCTTTTTTAAAGGTGGCTGACGTATCACAGAGTGTATTGGCAGAGTGTATTGTATCCAGATATGGATACAATATTTTTTGGTACTATTATTTCGATCATAATTTAAAAACGTAAGGGACCAATTTTTATGATATATATATATATATATATATATATATATATATATATATATATATATATATATATATATATATATATATATATATATATATATATATATATATATATATATATATATATATATATATATATATATATATATATATATATATATATATATATATATATATATATATATATATATATATATATATATATATATATATATATATATATATATATATATATATATATATATATATATATATATATATATATATATATATATATATATATATATATATATATATATATATATATATATATATATATATATATATATATATATATATATATATATATATATATATATATATATATATATATATATATATATATATATATATATATATATATATATATATATATATATATATATATATATATATATATATATATATATATATATATATATATATATATATATATATATATATATATATATATATATATATATATATATATATATATATATATATATATATATATATATATATATATATATATATATATATATATATATATATATATATATATATATATATATATATATATATATATATATATATATATATATATATATATATATATATATATATATATATATATATATATATATATATATATATATATATATATATATATATATATATATATATATATATATATATATATATATATATATATATATATATATATATATATATATATATATATATATATATATATATATATATATATATATATATATATATATATATATATATATATATATATATATATATATATATATATATATATATATATATATATATATATATATATATATATATATATATATATATATATATATATATATATATATATATATATATATATATATATATAACTTATTTTTTTATGATTCTCAATTTTTATTATTTATTATCCGCCATCTTTTTTCCAGTGTTCGGAAAAATCCCTCAAAAACACTCAATTTCGTTTTTTCATCTTAAAAAACGATCATAGAAGATTGAGATAATTTTTTCATCATGAGCGATATTTATTTTCGAAGTTTTAAAAGCACTGATCGCAAACCATAAATAAATTTCTTCGTACAAAAATAAATATCGCTCATTCTATAAATTGTTCTTATCTTTACAATTTTTCAATCGCCGAAGATCGTGGAATAACCGAAGATCTGCAGCCGAAAATCGCCGAAAATCTGGAGAATAACGATCATGAAGGATGAGTAAAACTTCAGATTTCATGAATATCGATCCCTGCTGATGCTTATGCAAGCAAAATATCGATTGCAGAAAAATTGACGCAGAAATTTCAAGTGAGCGGCAGAGATTCGTAGAAAAAACGATCAATACGATTCAAGTATGTTTTTTTATGCGTTATTAGCAAATACATATCCACGTGGTTAAGTGTTAGGTCGCTGGCGAATGCGGGGCGTGTATTTGTTTGTTTTTGTGTGGGAATTTGCTTATTTTCTTCTTCGTTTGGATTGTTGTTAGCTCGCGCCAATGCTTGATCGTTTAGTTCGATTCCGTTAATTTTAACCCTTAAATGCACAACACCTCCGATTTACATAAGAAAAATCATGAAGGTAGTTTATACACTCCTAAGACTAGTGGCATACTTAGTTTTTCTTTTTTTTATTTTTAGTGGCTAAATTAAGAAAAAACTAGACGGTGCATATATGCATCGCTGTGCACCCGCGCATAAAAATGTGTTTGTAAGTGAAAAATATTTTTGAGTTTTTTTGTTTATTTTTTTTTTTTATTTTCATTTATTTAGTATGAAATACTAAAAAACAGTTTCTTTCTTTATTAATACATAACGCTGCCTTACATTTTATACACTGCATATACGTTTGTAATGAACATCCTGGTAGTTTACATTTTAATCTATTTTTTACCACTTCTGGGAAATGACCTATACCATCGTGACGTACGTCGATTGGTGGAATGGGGTAAGTTGTAGTTGACTTCAGTCTTTTATCTTCATGCAGGCTTGCAACTGATGGTGAAGACGGATTCGAAGGTCTGCCACGCTTGCCCGCAAATTCGATTTGACACATAGTTTGTGCCAATTCAAATCTAAAATTCGCCTGATTTTTCGGAGAAACGCCTTTAATTTGGCACGCATGCTTGTATAAGAGCCATGCATTGATGACCGTCATGTCCAGAAGATGATGAAAAAGTCGGATATACCATTTTCTTGACTTTATGGTAATTCTATGTCGTCCTATAAAGCTATCCATTAGGTCGACTCCACCCATGTGCTTGTTATAATCTCTAATCACGGCGGGGCATTTAATTTGCAAAATCTTTTTTGTTTTGCGATCATACCTAAATGTAAAGAAAAACATATGGTATATGAATAATATTATATATTTTATAGTAATGATATTTTCAAGATTATATAAAGATAAATCGTACCTATTTACTTCAGTTTCGGGCTCTATTCCGGCAAAAGTGGAGAGCATTGCAACCACTTTGTTGTCTTTCCACAAAGTATTGGAAAGCTCCACATTATCCAAAGTTGTTACCATTTCCAGTGCTGACCCTCGTGGTTTCTTTTGGAACTCTTTCTCTTCCGGAAGTTTGCATTTGGGAATCCTGTTTCTCCTTACTGTGCCCAAACAGTGGATTCCTTGCTTATGTAAATAAACAAATAGTGGTAATGAGGTGTAATAGTTGTCGCAGTACAATTTGTAGTTCTCTCCTTTTGGTACTTGGCGACATAGACGAACTACTACATTACCACTGGCTCCCAAATCTACCTCATGTGCATGGCGTTTCGACGGTGTATTTTCCATTCCAGAGTATATCTCAAAGTTGTACGCATATCCAACTTTTTACGTCATAAATTCGCTAAAAAATTCTTAAAAATACATTACCTGCAATAATCCCATATTTCAATTTCATTTTTCACGTAAATTGATGCTCATAAACATTTCAGCACTAATTGTTTTTTCTACGATTGGCCACAGGTACGAATCTATATACATACATACGCTCATAAAAAGGTATCGCTCTATGCACAACGATGCATATATGCATCGTCTGAATTTATGACCCCTACTAAAAAGGTTGATTGTTTCTATTCAATTCTTTAATGTAATTTGTTAAAGCAGACATGTACATATAACAAGAAAAAATTTTTTTTTTAAATTTTGTTTATTTTCTTGGACAAAGTTCGGTTCCAATTAATCAAAAATTCAAAATGTACAAACTTTTTTTTTTTGATTTTGACTGTATTTTACACTTATTTAAACAATTTAAATAAATAAAAAAACTTATGAAAAATTTTACTTGAACAATTTTAATAATGTTAATTAAGTAAAAAATTAATTTTGCACAAAACTGTTGCCTTTAGAGGCTATTTTTAAGACGGTGCATATATGAACCCATATGCATTTAAGGGTTAACAAGTCATAGAAATATATTAAGTCAGGAAAACTTAAAAAAATCGATTGCTAGTTGAACTTAATAAAGATATATTTGATAAAATAAAACTTTATGAAAATTAAACACCAAATAAAATACACATAAATTAATTCGTATGCAGAAAGGTTTATATGGAATTTCAAAAACATAGTTAATAATAATTCGCTTTGTAGCATGTATTTAAATTTCATTAAACCACATTCGCCCCCAGAAATCAGTTGAAATTCTTAAGTTCATCCGTTTCAAAATATACCAACAAGAGAAATATATGGAAAATCCCATAAGCAAATATAATTTATTAGTCATCATCCACACCCTAACGCTCAACCCGCTCTGCATATATACATGCTGGCATGCAAGCGAAAAGCAGCCATATTCAGAGCCATCTACACGCACATTAAACATTGACGCGTGCCAACAACAAACCAAACGAAAAAAATAAGCAAATTCTCACACAAATACATGCTCCGCATTCTTCGCCGGTATCCCAAAACAAACTTCACATCTACATGTACATCTACATCCACAATTAGGGAGAATGTTCGGACTGTAGTGATCGTTTTTTTTTTTTGTGTTTTTTTCTTCCCAAAATTTTCGCTCATTTGAAAATTTTGCGTCCGTTTCTCAGATCGATACGTTGCCGGCGCAGATATCATCAGAAATGGTTATTCACGAGACCCGAAGTTTTATTCATCTTTCATGATCGCTATTCTCCAGAAACCGAAGTCCCACGATCTTCGGTGATCGAAAAGTTGTCAAAAGAATGATTGTTTTATCTCCGAATGATATTTATCATTGAAGATAAATATAATTCAGAGCGGGAGCGATGATTATATTTTCGATTTGAGATGGAAAAAGATATTTATCTGTTAGGATGGAAATATTCTCATCTTTGGTGATCGATATCATTTGAGCGATTTGAAAAAAAAACGATTCCGAACTCTACTTTTTTCTGCCTCATCGAATTCGGATTAAGGCAGCCATCGAACTTTACTAAATTCCTTTTATCGATCTTTAAAAACGCTTCTAGGACTTTTGTCGCAACGTACGAATGCACAAAATAAAAACTAAAAAAAACATTATATTTAAAGAAACTGAAATGAGGATATTTCAATAATTCTTAATTAATATATCTGTCAGTTTTAGATCCGATTAGTTTGGCAACCTAATAAGGTTATAAGATCATTACTAGATTATCATTATCAAGTAGATTTTAATTTTTAAATTCCCGTTGATAAATTTGTGGCTGTTAAAGAAAGTTACACATGATTTCAAAAGAGATTTTGAAATATTTTTAAAGTACTAAAAGATATATGATAAAATATTCATGCACATTCCATAGGTCACGTTATCGGCTATAGGATTAGTGAATAATGGGTTATTTTAGCAGAGGCGGTTTTGGTTTTTGAGAATGGTGGAATGTATTCCACTTTTTGTTTTCTTATAAAATATTCAATGCAAATATACTTTTCCTTTAATGGATCTTTTTTCCTTACGAAGTGTATTAATGAGGATTTCGTCTGCCTTGAATATCATTTTTCTACAGCTTTAATCTCCTTTCGTTCTTTTGTTTCTACATGATTATTAATAAAGATGATTGCTATTTTTTATGTCAAATCAATTTAAAGATTGTGAACTTAGCCGTCAATTATCTTGACTGTTCTACGCTTTATAAAGATATTCTCAAATTCCAAAACTTCACAAAATAATTCACAAAAACTTCGCAATAATTTGAGCATTGCCTCGGTGCAATGAGTAATCTGTGTCCCCTCATACGTTGAGAGAAAGAGAGTAATGAATGACATTTTAAAAACGTTCTTCAATCAATGATGAAACCTATGACGTTGTTTACAATCCTTATAATTCATATTGCTCTATGCATAAGACTCTCTATGTATGATAATAATTTGATATAATCTCAGTGAATTGGTAATTTAGCTTTCATTAGCTTTTCATTACCATCTGTGGATATTTTGTATTGTGGAATTAATCAAGGAAGAATTACATAACACTGAAAAAAATTGTGTTGCTATCATTTCCTACCATTTTTCGCAATTTCGCTTTTTTCCATATTTTTGCCAATATTTTTTCATTACTATTATTTATGAGACGATTATAATCAAGATTTAAGAAATTTTATGTTAGGCTAATTAAATAATTCATAAATAAATTAGATTTTGAAAAAAGACGTATAATAGAATTATCTTATAATTGTAAATAAATCGATCCTTGTTTTATTAACATATAAGTTGAATCGTAAATATTGGAAATCATAAAACGAGAATGTACGAATCACGTTGTATTTTTATTTTAATATTTATGTTTTATTTTAAAGATGTATAATTGCAAGTTTAGTATATATAGTTAGCTTTTATATATATCTAAAGTATATCCGTAAATAAAGACGAGATATAAAACAAATATGAACAATTCTGACGCCATTTTTATAGGTAAATAACCAAAAACTAAAAAAGTACAAAATGTGCAAACATTACTAATTCCGCAAATTGCCTGTAATTATATATGTTAGGAGCATTCACGTTGGGCTCCAATAAATAAAACAATTTTGGAAATTCTGAGTTTTCTAAAATAATTACAAAAAGAAATCGATTTCTACAATTAAAGAAACAAGGAAAAATGGAAGAGGATTTATTATATATCTTGATATAATAGACGCCAATATATCAGAATTAGTAAACTCAGAAAATACCTAATTTATTATTGGCTTGTTTAGTTTATTTTTCATGTAATTTTTTATATTCCAATTGTAATTACTTTTACCACATATTTCATTCGGACATGACTGAGCGCCTAGAAAAATTAACATTTTAAACATTTAATGAAATTTATCAGCGTTTATGAAAGTAAATATAAATCGTTTTTCGTTTTAAAATTTTGGTTTTTTAAATCAAGGACTTAATTTTATCTTCTCTGGGGTATAATAAAATGCAACAAATACGCATGTACGCCACATGTACGTCATAATAAAAGCATAAGTGCAATGCGATCAACTTATAGTATTAAAAATCAAACAAATGTTTGCCCAGAAGACGTGTGAAAACGTTAGGAATAATCACAAACGAGGCCAGATATCTCTTATTTTCGTCTCCTTTTAAGAAACATATAAATGTGTTGTGATTTTTAAAATTTATTATAAGAATTCGAAATGAAAGCTCAACGCAATAGTATGCCTACTTAATGATTTCTCTTGACCATCGCTATAGTGTAGAATCATTGTGGGAAGTTAGTGATTATTGTAATCAAATAAATCCCAATAGAATTGTAAAAACAGCTTAACACATTTAGTTCAATAAATTTTGTGAATTCCCGAGCGTAAATCGCTATAGATATCTCGGTTACAGACCAAATCACACTTTCGTTGCGTCACTTAACAATATATTGTAAATTCGTGGAATTATATAATGTAAAGTTATGTATTTATTAAAAGGTATTTATAAATACAATGAAGCGGCAAATACAATATCTCGTTTTAATAAACGCATGCCTTCTGAGAACTTATTTTCTAAATCAGTGTTTCCAATTGTTTTTGCTGCCTGACACAATTGCCGCAACAGTTCTTCTAAACGACGCATGCAACGAATTATAGAACCCTCAAATATATCAGTCATTTTGCAGACTGTGAGAAAGGTGGCGCCTTTACACCACGCCAGAACTACATCCATTAGAAATGGCTTAAATTTATCTACATATGTATCTTCATCGACATCAAGTTTACATTCCTTTGAAACCTTGGCAACGCGACGTGCTAAATCCTGCATGGATTGAAATGGTCCGGCCAGTTCTTCAGTAGCCTTCGGTGTCTCTGAAGACTTCTCATCACATACAAAGCATGAGAGTAAAGATACTACCTGCGGAGTGGTTATATCATTAAAAACTCCATTGAATATCATTTCCGTCAGCAATAGTTCGTCAGCAGAGCTTAATTCACAGGCTACTCTCCCTTTAAATTCAATTACATCTGCTGCTGTGCAGTAAACCATGCGACGCAGTACCCGCTTTCGATATTTCAGCTCGTCCATCTGCAATAAACTGCGGGCTTCCTTAAGTTTTGATTTAATATTTTTAATTTCATTCATAACATTTAATTTTTGTGTGTAAATTGAATATAAATTATCCAATTCTTTTGAATTATGCAGTGGATGAGCAAATAGACGCTCTTCGAATTTATCGATTGAATCAACAATAGTTTTAAATAGCGGATCTTTAATATGCATTTCGGAAATAGGATTAAGCAAAGGAGGTCCTTTGGGGAATCGCTTTTTAACTTCTTCAATAGTTTTTAAAACGCTTCGTCGATTATCTGCCGGACGCAAATCATTTGGATAATAAACACGAAGAGAAGAAATCTGTGATATCAATTTGTGAACGACTGGTACAACTTCCATGTTTCCCTTTTTACCAGGTTTCCATGGTTTCGGTTCATCTGCTTTAGCTGACTCTTCCGTTACGTGCAAGAGTATATCGACTATTACTTGCGTTTCTGATTTCAGAGGATTTCGTTGATTGTTTGATTGTTTTTTAAAATTAATCACAATACCCCAATCAAATTCATCAACTTCATTCTTTACTTTAACTAAACGTCCAGGCTGCAGAAATGGTACCAAATATTCAGGTTTCGTAATCCAGCTGCGAAACTGCTGGCCTAACACGTTTAGTTGTTCACGAACGTGATGATAAGATGATATACTGTGCTCCTCGGGTATTTTAAACTTTTCCAATTCTGCCTGTTTTTCTTGCATTTGCTTATAGAGCTCAGGGATTGATGATTGATTTTGGAATTGAAAGAACGAACGTTCTAACATATATTCCGGATTGATTTCCTCAACCCGTAACAAATTGAGAACCATATTATACGTCAAATGAAAAGCAGAATTAATTGGATCTGCTTTCCCTTGTACAATCCCGCGTCCTACACTGGGCGATACCTTTTCATCAATCATCAATATGACAATGCCTTTATCATCAAGTCCACGACGACCCGCACGACCAGCCATCTGAATATATTCACCGGAGGATATCCATCTATATTTGAGTAAATTTTAAAAGTTTTCTAAGTCATCGACATCGTTTATAAGACTGACCTAAAAGTCTTGCCATCAAATTTTCGAGGTGCTGTGAAGAGAACTGTACGAGCGGGCATATTTAATCCCATAGAAAATGTTTCAGTTGCAAATAAAGCCTTAATTAATCCTTCACCAAAGAGAATTTCAATGATTTCCTTAAGTATTGGCAATAAACCACCATGATGAATGCCAATACCACGTCGCAATAAAGGGAGTACGTTTTCCACTTGAGGTAATCTACGATCCTCTTCGGAAAGAACATCTAAAGCACTGTGGAATACTTCATCAACCAATTTTTTTTCCTCAGTACTATTGAAATCCAATTTTGCCATTTGCATGGCATATACTTCACAATCCTTCTTGCTGAAGGAGAATATAATCACGGGAGCAAAATTACGTTCCATGATCATTTTTACTATCTTATATATATTTGATTGCCCCGCATTAACACCCTTGATGCCTCCCTTCCGACCTCTTTGATCACCCTTTGACATTTCACCTTAACAAAAAAGATATTAACTTTTCCGAATCATTTCTAATCCCTTTGAAAATATCTATTCATAGAGTAAGCTTTTCGTGAAAACCTTACCTGAGTTTTGTAGCACGTTCATAGCGGTGGAGAAGTTGTCTTCCTTGAACTGACCTTTCTCATCGACAATTAAATGTATGCCATCACCCCCGGCTGGGAAAATATAGTGCTGTAGAGGTGTTGGACGGTAGTCGGTGTAAACAACATGACACGGTTGTTTGTGAAGATTGCAGACCCACTCGGCAAACTGACGAGCATTTGGTATTGTTGCCGAAAGAAAAACGTATCTTACGTTGTCGGGTAACAGGATGAGAGTTTCCTCCCATACAACCCCTCGCTCCTTGTCACGCATATAATGGATTTCATCGAAAATCACCCAACCAACCTCTCTCATAATTTCTGAACCTCTATATAACATATTACGCAAAATTTCTGTGGTCATAATAAGACATGATGCCGAAGGGTTTATGGTTACGTCACCAGTAATCAAGCCAACATCCTTGAATTCATCACTGAATTCGCGGTATTTTTGATTTGACAATGCTTTGATCGGTGTTGTATATATAACTCTTTGTTTACAGCCCAACGATTTCGCAATAGCATATTCCGCAACTACTGTTTTACCAGCAGAAGTATGTGCGGAAACAAGAACACTTTGACTATTATCGACACATAAAATGGCTTGTTTTTGGAATGGATCCAAAACAAAGGGATATTCCTTAGCAGGTGGTCCTGTAACAACTAATGGAGTATAGTTCTGCCCTGGATATATGGCCACTTCATGTGTGCATGACTCGGGTGAATCAATAATGTGTACAGATATGCGAGAGCGTAATGTTTCAATACATATATCATCAAATAGTGATTCGGTTATTTTCGGACGCTTTTGGGAACTTAACTCATCGTCCGAATGCGGTCTTTTTTCAATCGCTGGTTCGCTAAATGAAAGGTTAGGAAAAAATAAGTGAAAATGAAGTTAGTAAATTATATTTATTTAACCTTATTTCCGGTTCATCTGTGCCTTTCTCTTTGTTTGATGCAAGTTGTTCTTCCGCCACAGGAGCGGAATTACTTTCACGTTCAGTATCAAAACAACTGAATAGTTCATTAATATCGCTCATTTTCTTATACTCAGGAACCTCAGGAAGCGTAAATTGTGATACTGATCTTATGCTGCAATTCTAAAATGTTAGTAACGCTTTTAAACAAAATAGCTTCAACTGTTGTCACAGATTCCAAATTTGAATGGGAATAACTCAATCGATATATTACAGACGATTACAGTGTATCAACTAAATTATTATTATAAACTCCTTCACTAATGAATTAATTTACATCATTCATTCTTACAAGGATATAAAGCAAACAGAATGATCTTTCGTTTACAGTTTTCCTGTTCAGGAAGACTGTTCCTCGGTGGATTGATAAGAACTTCAAAATAAAACGTAGACATTAACCAATCTTAACTTCTCATAAACACAAAAGATTCATTTGGAATTGAAACATCTTTTTCATTCGAAAAAATCCTTACATTGTCCCAGATTTTGACTACAATAGCTTGAATTACTTATACAGATCATATTGTCCAAGTAAGAATGGGAATCTTATTTTCTATATCTTGAGATATGACACCGAATCTACATTCAGAACAGAAAAAATGTATACATTTCAAATTTTGGCAACTCTAATGTGCTCGAGACTGCTTGGGAAATATTTATAAATTTTATGTAGATTTCAACTCGTTACACCACCCCAAATATTTATTTTTTATAATTGTTTCCGCCTGAGAAATGGATTTGAATATTGAATATTTTAAATAATTTTATTTAATATTAAAAAACTCGGAAATATAGTGCTCAAAACAAAAATATTCTCATCCTCACTTACTGCCAGAGATAAGATGCCCAAATATTTATTTTTTATAATTGTTTCCGCCTGAGAAATGGATTTGAATATTGAATATTTTAAATAATTTTATTTAATATTAAAAAACTCGGAAATATAGTGCTCAAAACAAAAATATTCTCATCCTCACTTACTGCAGCCGGCTACAGATAACTAAATAATTACTAAATGCCATTTCACACGTCTATGAAAGGAATTTTATGTATTACTTTATGTTTGTGTACATTAAGTCTACTCGATTCTATCAACTTTATAAGCCATGTTTCCTTTGTCGCGTACATATGCTTATGGAATTTTTTGTGTATGAAAATAAGCGTATAACCGCTTAAGTTAGCGCCGATATCTACCCTCGTCAACAGCTTGAACACATAGAATTGTTGCTTTCTGCCGGCAGCAAGCAGCAATGTCAAAATTACATTGGCTCTTATGGGAAGCGAGAAAAACTAAACGCTGCCGACAGAAAGCAGCATTTCTTTGTATTCAAGCTATAACTCTGCGATTGAACATGATGCGTCCAAATGACAACTTTAATTTTCTTGTGAAATTTATCAGGAAAAGACACATTCATAGGTGATAAAACAGAAAACAATATTTTACAAACTTTTGTTCGCCCAAACGGTGTAAAAGTTCATAATTTCCGTGCAAATAATAGTAGCATTCGGGGTTGGGAGTGAAAATGCCCAGTGTTCATTATTCTGGAGCAAATGTGTATGAAGGAAAAAACACACATTAGACTCACCACTACGAAAAAGCCACATCATACAAGATTTTACGTACATTTTGCTCTTTTGGTAGCGGATATTTGTATTACAATTTTTTATAATTCTTTCAGTTTGTGATATAACATTCCTAAGCGGCGATGGACTTTTTTTTGTAACTTTGAAAATAAGCTTATGCGCACGACAAAGGAAAAATGCCTATAGCATGTGTAAAAGAGGACTGACAGACAGAAAATTATTTTACATAAATTAAGAATATCTGCCTAGTTTTCATTTGGAAAATACGTTCTGGATTAATTTAAACATAACTCTAGATACGAAAAAATAAAAAAACTCGAAAATAAAAGCTTTATATTCATCTGCTGGATTATTTTACTTTATACCATATAAATTAATTTTCGAATACGGTATTGAATGTGGTTAAATAACCCAAAAGAAGTAGGATAATAACGCAACGCAGAGCGTATTAATTGAAGCAGTCACTTTGATATCTATAACGTGTGAAATGAGGCAAAATATGTTTGGTTCTTGCATGCTTTTAACTTCCTCTTTTAAATTGTCTGCTCTTTGCATGAGGATTTGGTTTCCTGTCCGTAAGAAATTGATGTATGTAATTTATACGCAAATGAGTAATTGAATTGTTAAAATATAACAAAAATTTGATTTGAAAATAGTGCATTTGAAATTTTGGTTGTCATATGACGAATACTGACAAATACTAGTTTTAATATTTTGTGTATGTGGCGTAGTTAACGAGTTATCGCTTGACGTTCTGTATGCTTTTATTGCAGAATTTTTTAATATAAAATAGGAACGTATTTATTTTGCAGTTTAAAAAATGGGGAAAGGTAATAATATGATTCCAAATGCCCACTTCCATAAGTGGTGGCAGCGTCATGTCAGGACTTGGTTTAACCAACCTGCTAGGAAGTATAGAAGGCGTCAGAATCGTATTAAGAAAGCGAAGGAAGTATTCCCTCGTCCATCCAAAGGCCCACTACGACCTGTTGTTAGATGTCCTACTATTCGGTATCATACAAAACTGCGCACTGGCCGTGGATTCACATTAGAGGAAGTTAAGGTGAATAAACTAAGTTTATTTAATAAATCTTAAAACATGTTTAATCTGCATTATATATATTTCGCATCTGAAATAGGGAGCGGGACTTACTCCCGGATTTGCTCAAACCATAGGAATAGCTGTCGATAAAAGACGAAGGAATAAGTCAGTTGAATCACGTCAACGAAATATACAACGTCTGAAGGAATATATGAGCAAACTCATTTTGTTCCCGATCAATGAGAAGAAAATTCGAAAGGGTGAATCTTCTCTGGAAGATTGCAAATTGGCAACACAATTAAGAACTCAAGTCATGCCAATTAAAAAGGAGAAGCCCACGGTAGAATTTAGAGAAATTACAAATGAAGAGAAGAAATTCAAAGCATTCGCTACTTTGCGCAAGGTACGTTTTAAAAAAATTGTTTAATTTTTAAATTAAAAAATCTAATTCCAGGCTCGAACGGATGCTCGACTTGTGGGAATTCGTGCTAAGCGGGCTAAAGAGAATGTTGACAATCCAGACGACGCTGGAAAGGATATTAAAAAATCAAAAAAATAATTTTCATTCAAGACCTTCAATAATAAAGTTATACTTTATTAATCAATACCTAAATAGGTGATTCATGAAAACAAATTTATTTCAATGCTTTGAATTTCGTGGCTGAAAAGTTTAGGCATTTGGCGCACGAAACATGTATACAGAATGTAATCGTTCTCAAAATTTAGTTATATACTTGATGAACGATGTTTTTAATCTCATAATAGGAAATGGTTTTGTTTTCATTTTTGAAAAATTTCATCGTAAAATAACGGTTGTAAGTGAATTTAACGACGCTATTTTTCACCCTTTAAAGCGAATTTTAAGCCGAACACTGGTCCGTATACTGGCGATAAGAACCACAACTGGAATCAAATAAAAATATGTTTATGGCATTTTGTTTATACCGATTATAGATCAAATGAAATGAGACCAGTTCCTCACCTACTTTTTATTAGTACTATTGTTGGTGCTCGTATCTGAAATTTTCATCTCAAGTTAAAATTGAATTGCGGGAGTAATACAAGGGAGTAATACTCGAGTATTACCAATTTGTACTTCTCTGCTGAAGATTGATGTCATTCCAGGGTATTCGTTCAGTGATATATTATTCAAAGGATGTGTTGATTGTACAGGCGGTGGGGGTGCGGGCCTGTTAAAAGGATTTTGTCTATTTAACGCAGGTTTCTGAACAATTGTCTCTGAGGAGGAAAACTGATTTTCTGTAAATAAAAAAAATTAGAAAATGCTTACAAGCGACAGGTTATACGAACTATTTTGAAGATTTTCCAACTCTTGTAGTTGTAACTGCAATTCAGCCATAATCAGCACTTTATATTCAAAACTTGCGCAAGTTAAAGCTTTCATCCATCTTTCTAAATCTTCCTGGGAATCACTCGATAGAATATATGTACGATTATCACGGAATGCTATCTGAAAGCAATAAAGTTCATCCTCCTCCATTAATTCTGCAATGTGTGTTATTTTTTTAGGATCGTAATGGATCGTAATAGGATCTGGAATGAGCATGTACGTACCAATTATGCAGCCCTCGACAATAATTAATCCTAGTGGTTGCTTTTCGCCTTTCTTTTCAAAATAAAAAAGTAGATTTCCTTTTAATGCAAAATAGCGACGCTGGAAGGCTCTGTTGATCTCACCCCTCTTACAAAGGTAGCCTTCAGAATCATAAGGCATTGTACTAGCCCATACGCATAGATTCTTCTCATTAATTTTCATTATCAATCTGTTTTAGTAGCTCGCTATTCCTGTTTCTGTTCGTTTTGAACATTATTAACAAATAATAAAATAAACGAAAAATATTGTCACCAATATTCACAAAAACTATACGGCAATACTTGCAATTTGCGAAGAAAACTAACAATTCAGTTCGCCTTGTTTAACCGCTGATAAATATTAGTCGCACGGAATCATCTATATTTTCTTCAGGTTCGAATTTCTTATGGTAAATAATTCCCATTTCTCAATTCATATTTTCAACATATATTTATATAATTCATATTTCAACATAATTCAACATATTAAAAAAGACTGATTCCGTACTCTCTCTCACCATTTTAAATAGAGATAAGGAGATGACATATGCATCTGCAAAATACTAAACCTATCTCAAAAATATGTTTTAGCGAAAAATCCCGCACTTAGTAGGCAGTAGAGATAAAGAGATAGGAGGCTTCGCACCAATCCACATGCATTTGCTCTATGCAATCACAGAATGGTACAAATTTAGCTGGAATTTGGTACTTATATCTTAGAAAATGCGTACTCGCGTCAACAACAATAAAAAACATGGGCTCGAGTAGATGCTTCTGATTTTAAGCGCGAAAGGTTTGCTGAATATGGTTAATTGTCTGATTATGCTGCCTTATGGCCTGATTATGGTGCCTTAAGGGCTACTTTACAATTGTCAAAACGCTATCATTATATGGTGTTCGTGTGTGTGTTGCTGCAATACACGACACTTGATCCGAACCTCAACCAAAATATCAATCCGAATTTAAATTCTCTCAAGTAGCGTCAACTGACAGTTCAATCGGGCTGCCACATCGGATCTCTTCAGAATCCGATGGTGAAATGTAGCCATATCTTTAAGAAATTGTTCTTTAGCATAATTAAGGTTCAAGGGATTGTTCGTAATTAAGACTTTTACAATGAAACTCAATCTGGCACCAATTGAACATTTTTGAAAACATTTTGCATTAAATTTATATTAAACAATAGAAATATTTGTTATTTGCTAATATGAATGGGGAGAACTCATAAATCTGGCCCAAGTGAATCAGGTTCTATGCAAAAAAATGCTCGACCGTCTGCTTCTCCTCGTTCGCAAAAACTCTTCGCACAGTTCTATAAATTCCATAATATTATCAGCCTTATAATGTATCACGATACGAAAACGTAATCTTCGATTTTCATTTGCTATTTCCCCACTTTTCTTCGATTTAACGAAGAAATAATGAAGAAGAATGCCAAAATAACGATAACGAAAACGTAACGAACACGAATCGAAAACTAGATTTTTGTTGGTGTTTTTTACATGCATTCCCGTGTTCGACTGGAAATCACTTCATAATGTATCACGAATACTTCACGAAAGGGTTGTCAAAATTGACGATAACAAAAAAGCGTTCGTCAAAGCAAAGAAGCATTGCTGCTTTTGTGTGCAAGGACCGGAGAAGTGGAAGGAGGTAAACAAGCGCACATTTTCTGTAGATGCCAACAACAATAAATTGGAAATGAAACGAAGTGAACGAAGAGGTTTCATTATCAGAGCCTGATTCCAGCTTATTTTTTGTTTCGAGTTCGTCAACGTTTTCGAATCGTGTTCGTATCGTGATACATTATAAGGCTGTATATCACTCTTTGTTTCATACTTGGACAGTATTGCTTAGTCAAGAATTTTTTCTTACACTATTTAGTATTTTAGTGTTGGGAACTCTCGAATAAAAACTATCGAGTTATTCGATAACTGTAAATTATTCATTCATTCGTTAGTTTTTAGTAATCCAGAAATCATTCAACGAGTGAATCTGTCTCCCAGAATTCGTAATTATTAGAAACTATCGAATAATTCATTCGGTAAACAAGCCATCGGTAGTTCACAACATATCAAAAATATTTCAGAGAGTAAAAGCCGATACCTAATTAATTAAAGTAGAGAAACGAGTCAGTTGATTATGTTGTCAACACATGATTTGAACACGAATAGGTCGAGTAAATGAATGAATGAAAGAAATTACTTAATAGTTAAAATCATTCAGCTACTAATTATCGACAGTTGAAATCAGTCGATAGTTCCCATCACTAATTTTAATATTAATATATTACTTTCGTAACCACAAATTAGCACATAAAGTAAAATAAAGTGAAAGAAGGATGTCGAATCATATCATCAATCAATAATCAACATAAAATGTACCATGCTTGACAAAATGTGACTTGTTAGAAAATCTCCAAATTAGTTTAATCATAGAGTAAGAAATTACTCTAGAAGTTATTTCTTACTCTATGGTTTAATTTATGAAAAGGGATCAAATTACGGCTATTAACAAAGTATGTTCAATTTATGGATGGAAGAAACAAAGTTTACTTACTATACGAAACTAGGATCCATTTAAGGCCTTAATATAGAATACAAAGCAAAAAATACTTTCGTAATAAGGCCCTTAGTGTTTAATGTTTTTAAGTTAACAAATTGACAATTAAATACCTTGAAAATATGATACATTTTTTTAAAAAATTTATTGGTTTTATATTTTATTGGAAAATATAATACAATACTTCTACTGGTTATAAAAACAATTAACATTACTGCAAAATAAAATGCCTAACGAGAAAATATGTACAAATATTGCACCAATTTACCCAAAGTAATTTGATTATATCCAACACAAATGTTTGTTTCATGCTAGTGGCAACATTCGCAAAATTGATAAACAAACACGAAACAGTGTTCGGTTATCTCATTTTCCCTTTTTTAAAAATTTTCCTGCTCAGCTAAGTTCGCGCAAAGGCAGCATAATCAGACCATTAAGGGCTACTTTACAATTGTCAAAACACTATCATTATATGGCGTTCGTGTGTGTGTTGCTAAAAAACACGATACTTGGCCTGAACTTTAGCCAAATATCAAACCGATTTTGATATTCTCTCAAGTAGCGTCAATTGACAGCTCAATCGTGCTGCCACATCGCATATCTTCAAAATCTGATGGTGCCATGTAGCCATATCTGTAAAAAAATTGTCCTTTGGCTTAATAAACGTTCAAGAGTTTGTTCGTAATTGAGACTTTTGCCATGAAACTCCATCTAGCACCAATTTACCATTTTTGAAAAAATTTTTCACAAAATTTATAGTAAAATAATTGAAATATTTGTTATTTGCTAATATGAATGAGGAAAAACTCATATATCTATCCAGTTCTAGTTCCAGTTGTATAATTACCGTAACGGGGTATTATATTATTAATTACTGTAACGGGGTCTCATGGAGCAGTATGTCCCTCAACTGTGTACCAAATATTGTGATTTAAGAACTTGAGAGACCAAAATATCCAATTTCTACACAATTATCTCTCCATTCAACGTGACTATTTTTTAACAATCACGGAGTAAATCTTGTGAAAAATCAAAATATCCATAAGGCTCAACCACAATCAAACCTTTGACGCTTCAAATCCAAAGACCTTCTACTCAAAGCCCATGTTTTTAATTGTTGTTGACGAGAGTACGCGTTTCCTAAGAATTAAGCACCAAATCTCTTCATCTCTGATATTCAATCAATCTATGGATGAACCAGGCCACATCGTTCTCACACATTGTGTCCGTGAATTAATTTGGTTATAAAACTCAGGTAATGATATAGGACATTCGTTGCTGTAAATTATAAATTCGTTATAATAGTTATTTTTAGTCTATAAAATTCACAGCCACAATGTGTGAGAAGCAGTCCGATGTCGTTCATGTTTACTGTGAGTTTCCTAACGAGTATAACGCCATATTTGCCACCGGACGTGTTGAAAACATTTTACCCAGCTTCTATTTCTATATAATTTTCACGAAACGTAAACAATAGTGATAGGCTTTATTTTAAGAAAATTAATAGGAAATTTCTGAGATGGATGATCCGCCAAATCAATGTGAAATATATAATTCCTAAAATCAAAGGAAATTATGTATACGTATAATTAATTTTTAACATTTTAAACCAAATTTCTTACAGTAAAATACTATTATCCGTTTTATGCCGGATAAGTAATTTGTAGTTCGGGTTTTCGTTTACTATAATGAAATAACTTCTAGCTATATTAATTTTCGGCTCTTGTTCACTGAATAATAAAATTTTATTTATCAAATGATTAAAAAATAAGTAATAATTTCTAAATTCAATGATTTCAAACAATTTTTCTATTTTTTCTTTATAATTGATATTAATGCAAAAACACACGTGCGAGTATCGTTTGCGTGGCTACAAAATTCTCGTGAAACATGTACCAATTTTCTAACAAACTTTTCCTTTTCAAGAATGCATGCCAAAAATGCGCATGGATTAGTGCGAGTGCCCTTTCTATTTATCAGAGATAAAGTTGCCTCTGTTCTTTATCTTTGCTATAAAATATGGCCATTATAACGAAATTATAATTTACAGCAACGAGTGTCCCATCTTTTTATCTCTAGTGTAAATGTTGGTCTCGTTATATCTGGTTAAATTGTGCGATAGCGACAATTAGTGATGTCGGGGGTGATTGAAATAATTGATTCTGACGAGGATACTAGAGATCAACCTGAGAAACAATTTAACTATTTTGTGGAATCTGCAGAAACAAACGCTTCGAAGGACTTATCCGAAGACAGACAAAAAATTATCACTAAAAATGACAAAAGCACGGTCAGCTTAACCAACAGGCAGTCATTGTCATGTTCACCTTCAAAATCTCGTCGTCGTCACAGACGTAAAAGTGCTCACCAGCCAATGCGAGCGAGTCCTGACGTTCAATTTGAAACAATATCACTGGAGGATGAGGAAGACGCGTCAACGTCTGTTCATGTACTTGATTCACAACATGGTAATTCACCAAAATCAAGTTCTAAGCCTCTTTTATATAAAAGAGTGCCTATATCTTCTGCAAAATCATCAAGTTTATTAAAATCAGTATCTGAAGATTTTCTGGCCAACGGACAGGTCAACTCTCTTATACGACACATAGCTGCGGAAAGAGTGCGGATTAACTATCTTTTGACGTGCTATGGAATGCCTGAAATAAACTTTTCATTATACTCTCACTACGAAAAGCTGAGTTGCCAGTTTGAAGATCGCATGAAGCAACGGAAACTTTGTAATCGAAATGAGCAACTAAAATCGATAAATTAATTGGGACACTCGAAGGCGAATATATCTAAAATGTAGATAGGGTACTACTGGAGTGAGTCCATTATGTATTGCCATATATGTTTCTAGAAATTATAAATTGGTTAAATACCCACGGCAGTTTTAATGCGTTTACTTGAGCCAAAGTATTGTAGGCAAGTTCATATTTCTATATTCATTTCATATTTCAGTTCATGTTTCTATATTAGCTTCAAAATTTCTGAAATTTGTGCAAAAAATCGTGGCTCCAGCTCCAATTTTTCTTTAATTTTTTGTTTTTGCTGGTGTTGGTGATCCCAACAAACGTCAAAACTTGTTCCGTTTACGTCTCGTTTCGGAGTAATGACTTTAAAAATATAAATTAATTTAACTATACTCAGAGACTGTGAATGGGAGGCGTATAAGGAATGCACCTATGGATATACAGTAACAAGATCTTTTCTTGCACCCCGCACCCGGAAGGTTTATCCTATATTAAGTTTGATCCTCCGTTTGTAACGCATTAAAGGAGGTGTGGCAGATTTAGAAAAGTATATATGTTCTGGCTCAGAACAATCTCCTGTGTCGATTTAGCCCTATACGTCTGTCTGCTCGTCTCTGTCTGTCTGTTGAAATCATTGTTACGAGAGAACGAAAGTAGATATCGTCATGGAATTTGGCACAAATATTCTCCATTATTGTAAGGTTGGTATTGAAAGTGGGCTAAATGTGATGATAACCACGCCTACTTTTTATAACTTATTTGAATGTATGTATATACAGAGCTCAGTTTCTACGTTTGTAGAGCGAATTTGAGGACAACATTTTATCTTAGAACTGAACCGAGAATGCTAAATTATTTCGCAAAAAAATGGGCGTGATCCGCGTCTCTACTAGCAATACGGATATATCCTGTGGGTGTAGGGTATTCAAGCCTCAGCCGGGCTGGAGATAGTATTTTAATTTTTTCCACTGCAAAATTTGTTATTAACCTACACAAATATGTTAATATTAAGAACGAATATTTCCATAGCTTTCTGCACGTGCTTTCGAAGTATAAATCTAAAATATATTGCATTTTCAATATTTACATATATTAAGAATAAGCGACTTTACAAAACGTTTTTAATTAGTGAGTTTTTTTGCTCTTGAGTTTTTGTAACGCAAAGTTTATACAAACAACTGTGTATTTACAATATAATTCTACTGATTGAGGGTTGTTATCTTTGCCGCGATCGAAGGACACCATATATAAAAACTTTTTATACAAAAAACGTATACCATAGAATTCTACGAACTGAGGCCCCAATATAAAAGCTTTATACAAAGAACTTTGTATTTAGGATCAAATTCTACTGACAGGGTTGTTATCATTGTCGCGGCCGAGGGCCGCCATATATAAACACTTTATACAAACAAATTTTTATATACGATAGAATTATACTGACAGGGTTGATATCCTTGCCGCGGACGAAAGCCGCCACATATAAACACTTTATAGAAACAACTTTTTATTAACAATAGAATTCTACTGACTGACAGTTGCTATCCTTGCCGCAGCTGAAGGATTATGTTTTATACAGAAAACTTCAAACAAAAATGTGTGGCAGAAGCGTCACTAAGGAAAAACACTTTTTAAACAAGCGATTATTGTCATACACGATCGTTGCTTTTCCGAACTTGTGGGTTGAAGGCGCAACGCTAAATTTCACAAGAAAAAAGGTACTACATGACTTTATTTCAGGCAGAGTATTTTTTGTAAAATCTCTTATTTCCAGCTTAATATATCTGGAAAAACGGCGCTCGACTGCGCGTCTTTCTATAGAGAGGCGGTTATATATGCCGCCGCAAATCAGGAACCACTTGGCGGTTCAAATGTTACAGTCGAAATTGATGAATCAAAATTCGGCAAACGGAAACATCACAAAGGACACCACGTGGGAGGCCAGTGGGTTTTCGGGGGTATTGAAAGGGGGAAGAACCGTTGTTTCTTGGTCCCTGTGGAAGAGCGAGCCAGGGAAACATTAAATTTAATAAAAAAATTTATAAAGCCGCATCCCATTATTATTTCCGATTCTTGGAAGGTATGTACGGACAACTTTTGCTTACCTTTTTCATAAAATGAAATGTTACTTTTTTAGCGTTAGACTCAGACGTCCTTGAGGAGGACTTATTGTAAAAAAATTGAACCTGATTTTTAAAAAATGCCCTTTTCAGGGCAACAAAAAATTATAACAAAGACAAAATGTTTGAAAAAGTGAATGGAAATTCTGAAATTGTTATTCTGTTTTATTATAGCACCGCAGGCGAGAAATTTTTAGGAAAAATCGCCCAAGTTTGTTTTAAAAAGTTTTCTGTTTTGGGAAAGCTTCGCAGGCGAAATTTTTTAAGAAAATGATAAAGTGTACAATCAACTAATTGCAAAAATCATTTCGTTGTAAATTTGAAACTGGTTTTTCTCCATAAAACAATCTCCGTCTCAATGAAAAAAAATTTGTTGTGAAACCTGAAATAATGTAGTTTTTTATTTTAAGCATAACTGCATGCTCTAATCACACATATTATTTAGAAAAAAATAATTAAAGGGCAAGGAGGTAGTAGAATGTTAAAATTCCATTTACTTCAAAAATTTAAAATTATTTCAAAAACTCGTTTTATATAAATTATTGGTATTTATATGAGCTTTCGAACGATACTATTTTCACCCAAATAGCTGGCGCAGTTTAGGAGATATAAATAATAATTTTTGAAATTTCGATGGGCTCTAGCCCATCGTCCCAAGAACTAGCGGGCATTTATTTTATTTTTATTAGGGTTAGGAAATAAGCATAAAACCGACAGAAGAACGACGAACAAATCGGAGCTAGTACGATCATGTAAATATTAGCCTTATTTTATTTTAATTATTATTTTATATATTCTCGCTGCTAACGAACTAACCAGAGATAATTAAATAGGACACTCGTACTAATACATGCGCATTCTTCCAATACATTTACAAAAGGATACAAATTTCCTAGGAAATTAATTTGACGAGAGTTTTGTAACGACTCCAGCGGAACTCACACGTGCATTTTTGCACTGGCATCGATTCTATGTGGGTTACAGATGAAAATGATAAAGTGTACAATCAACTAATTGCAAAAATCATTTCGTTGTAAATTTGAAACTGGTTTTTCTCCTTAAAACAATCTCCGTCTCAATGAAAAAACATTTGGTGTGAAACCTGAAATAATGTAGTTTTTTATTTTAAGCATAACTGCATGCTCTAATCACACATAT
The DNA here is from genome assembly GCA_963966595.1 of Physocephala rufipes. Classification (NCBI taxonomy): domain Eukaryota; kingdom Metazoa; phylum Arthropoda; class Insecta; order Diptera; family Conopidae; genus Physocephala; species Physocephala rufipes. The sequence continues at coordinate 18,953,059 of OZ016502.1, read as the reverse complement.
TATTTAGAAAAAAAAAATAATTAAAGGGGCAAGGAGGTAGTAGAATGTTAAAATTCCGTTTACTTCAAAAATTTAAAATTATTTCAAAAACTGTCGTTTTATATAAATTATTGGTATTTATATGAGCTTTCAAACGATGCTATTTTCACCCAAATAGCTGGCGCAGTTTAGGAGATATAAATAATAATTTTTGAAATTTCGATGGGCTCTAGCCCATCCTCCCAAGAGCTAATGGTCATTTATTTTATTTTTATTAGGGTTAGGAAATAAAGGCCTGATTAGTCGTACGTTCGCTCTTTTTCGAACACGAAACTCATATGTCAAAACTCATAAGCTATATGCAGTTCGTGTGGTTGTGAGAATTCCCCCCGCAATATCAAAATCATTTTAATATTTGGACACGTTTCGAAAAATTCTCAAATTCGAACAAAGTGACAACTAGAAGTGAGTGGCCACATGAAGCTTTCACTTCAATTTATATTTACCAAGAAATGGATGACGAGAGACTTATTGAGCTTGTTAGGCTAAATGAGCTATTATACAATAAATTCAAAGCCAGCTATAAGCTAATAGAATTAGTACATACTACCATGAATTGGTAGATTGAGCTTTAATAATTTTAAGTTTTAATATTTGTAAATTATTATATATAATATTAAATATATATATAATATTAAATATAATAATCATAATTCGAGCTTTAATAAAAAAGCTTTGGTAATTGAGCTTAAATAAAATAAATTAGTTTCTCAAAAATTCCATTTGAAAAATTATTTTTTATCTTACATAAGGGTGATTGACAGTCGTTCTTCGGCACCTATGATTTGTAGTGGCTTTTATAAATGGAAGCCGACCAAATTGAACAGAAAATCATAAATAGGACGAGTCATACTTGTGTGTATAAAAAATTGGCCTTCATCCACATTTTTTATACTTATGAAAACCTTTCTAAAGTAACCATGTCTCACTCGGTCTCTGTTTATAGGACGAACACGCCAACGCCTAATTTGCCTCGAATTCTTCCATTCAGAGTAGAGTCTAATTATATTTAAGACCTCTAAATCACTTTGGTAATCCAATTACCTTTTTTGGAATTTGCAAATGATTGTAAGAATTGTTAACAACACCAATGAGCACAGCTGTCAAAAAGTGTGAAATTTCTATGAATGCCATTAAATTTGAATGAATTATGAATTTCCCATTAAAGTCCGAAGAAACGGTACATGATTATTAATAATAATTAATAATAATACTTTATTTTCTATAATTACTTATATTATTTAGTAATATTTGAGTTAAAGAAATCCAAAGAATTTTTAAAATATAAAATTCATCAAAAAATGCCCACAAAATTCCCACTTTCGAACATGGTTCGACGAGATCGGCAACATCATAATCAATTGAACCCCCTTAAACCCGAACAATTTCGAAAAAGTAAACAATTACGAAAACGTACGACTAATCAGGCCTTAAGCATAAAACCGACAGAAGAACGACGAACAAATCGGAGCTAGTACGATCATGTAAATATTAGCCTTATTTTATTTTAATTATTATTTTATATATTCTCGCTGCTAACGAACTAACCAGAGATAATGAAATAGGACACGCACTAATACATGCGCATTCTTCACATACATTTACGAAAGGATACAAGTTTCTTAGGAAATTAATTTGACGAGAGATTTGTAACGACTCCAGCGGAACTCACACGTGCATTTTGCACTGGCATCGATTCTATGTGGGTTACAGATGGAAAATTATACAAAATATGTTGGAATTAATTGAACATATGAATTATTATTTCTTATTTCTTAATCATTCGATAAATAAAATAATATGATTCAGTATATAAAATCGAAAATTAATATAGTTCGAATTTATTTCATTATACTAAACGAAAATCTGAAATATGAATTACTTCTCCAGTATAAAATTATGCTCGGGTAATTCTATTTTACTATAATAAAGTTGGTGATGATTTGATGTTAAAAATTAATAAAACATATATATAATTTCCTTTATGATTTTGAGATTTATACATTTCACCTTGATTTGGGGGATCGTTCATCCCAGCAGACACTCATTGATATTCTTAAAATAAAGCCTACTAATACTGTTTGCGTTTGGTGAAAATTATTTAGAAATAGAAGCTGGGCAAAATATTTTCAACACGCTCGATGCTAAATATGTCGTTATTTGTTATTGCTATTATTCGTTGCAAACGAACAGTGAACAAGATCAACATCGGACGAGTTCTCACACATTGTATCCATGAATTCAACAGATTATAAAAAATAGCCATTATAACGAATTTTTAATTTACAGCAACGGGTGTCCTATCTCTTTATCTATGTTTGCAACTTTAAAAGTAAGAAATAGTTCAAAAACGAGCAAAGTTGCGATTTCACGATAATAACAAATCGAAGAAGTTATTTCCTCCCGAAAGTAGCAACAAATATACAAATGAGAACAAACCACAATACCGGTAGTAAAAAATGCCATCGACGAAAATCAACAATAAATACCAAGCAAAACATGGAAAATTAATATAGCTAAGACATAAAAGGGAGGCGAAAAATAATAGCACTTTTTCAAACATTTTCTATTTGTTAAAATTTTTTGTTGCCCTCAAAAGGGCAGTTTTTAAAAATCAGGTTCAATATTTTTTTACAATACGTCCCCCCAAGGACGTCTGAGTCCACCGCTGTCCTCTTAGCAGGTGAGTTGTACAATTTTCCGGCAAATTTGTAAAACTCCATTAGGACATCAACATTTTGTGCCCGGCACTGCTTTTTAAAAATAAACTTGGCAATATACCCACAAAAAACGTTTTTCCGAGTATATTCCGGTAATGCAGCTTTTACATGCCTCCAGAGCGACTCAATATTATTGGTATGTGCGCCAGTTTCTGGCTCCTTAAAATGAATCGAATTATTCACTTTTAGGTGCACAAATCCATTATCGCTCAAGCAATCGTATGACTAAAAAAAGTAGCTTTTCATTTTATGAAAAAGGTAAGCAAAAGTTGTCCATACATACCTTCCAAAAATCGGAAATAATAATGGGATGCGGCTTTATAAAATTTTTTATTAAATTTAATAATGTTTCCCTGGCTCGCTCTTCCACAGGTGTCACGATGTTTTCCGGGGTATACTCAGCCCCGCCAGGATTCGTAGTCCAAAGAAAATAAAACGCCTTGTGTTTTTTTTTTAAATTACCTTCCTTTTTATTTAATTAACAATTTTTTTTCTTGAACTTAACTAATTAACAAAATTCAATGTGCTACTTAACAATTTTTCTCTACAGGTACATTTCGTTCTGTACAAACGGTTCTTACAAAATAAATTTTTGTACAAATTAAACTTTTGTGTAGTTATGTTTTGTGCGAAGTTATGCTTTTGTGTGAAGTTAAGTTTATTTATAACAAATTCCAAAGATTTGTAGTGCTACTGTAAATTAGTATGAACTAATTGGCGTCCGCTTAAAAGCACTCGACCAAAGTATAAGTCAATTTACACGATCAAAGGAATTACTAGGTTACTACTTGAGTTAGTATAACTAATTGGCGTCCGCTTAAAAGCACTCAGCCACTACTAGTTAGTTCTTATACTTTTGGCGTCCGCTTAAAAGCACTCGACCAAAGTATAAGTCAATTTACACGATCAAAGGAATTACTAGGTTACTACTTGAGTTAGTATAACTAATTGGCGTCCGCTTAAAAGCACTCGACCAAAGTTAGTTTACAAGATATATGAGGTGCGACTTACCGTCTGAACTGCTGAGATCCAAAAGAGATCGAGTAAGCTTTCACACTCGATTTTATAGTCACATCAAAACAACTTTTTGATGTGAATTGTTGTTTATCAGAAACGGTATCCTATAGCGGATCACCCACCATAATTGTTGCTACATTTTTTTTTAAAATTTGTGAACGACAAGAAAATGTTAACCTTGAAAATATATTTATATATTTCAGGTTATTGACTTTAAGTTTCGACCTTTGGTCTTTATGTTTATTTTATGTACTTTGAAATTGGTCGTCCTATGTAAAATTCCTTTGTGATATTTTTCCTATGTGATTTGTTTGTAATGTTGTTTCTTTGTGTGTGTGCATTTATTTGTGTTTCGTGATTTTCTGTGATTGTAATATTTTGCTCCTTTGTGTTTATGTGTGTGTTCACTTATGTTTATTTGTCGCTTTGTATGTCTGTTTACTATATTGTATATCTGGGTATTTATTTGTTGTTTGTTGTTTCTCTGTTTGATATTTTATTTTCCTACGCCTGTATTTCTTGTTTCAGTACTTTGTTAATTTCATTTTGGGTTGATTTTTAGCTGCCTCCACTCTACCATTTTGTTCTCTCTTTGTAAAGTTATCACCTGACTTTACGGGACATTTCCAATGCTCTGCTCTTTGTGACGCAAGCGTCGAATAAGTTCCACCTGAGTTGGGACCGCTCAACTCAGATCACCGTCTTTAGTTAACGTATACTATCGACCGGCTCAGTTGGAGCATAGTCCGAGTTCTATACTCGTTTGTGTAAAAAAAAAATAAAAATAAAAATGCGAAAAAAATATGTAAAGAAAGTGTGTTTCTTTACACAGGGACCAAGAAACAACGGTTCTTCCCCCTTTCAATACCCCCGAAAGCCCACTGGCCTCCCACGTGGTGTCCTTTGTGATGTTTCCGTTTGCCCAATTTTGATTAATCAATTTCGAATATAATATTTGGACCGCCAAGTGGTTCCAGATTTTCGGTGGCATATAATTCGAGCCCACAAGCTCGAAAAAGCAACGATCGTGTATGACAATAATTGCGATTGTTCAAAAAAAGTGTTTTTCTTTAGTGACGCTTTTGACACACATTTTACTCTTTTTTTGAGCTATTTTGATGATATTCCCCGCAGCTCCAAAAAAATCCATCTCTTCAGCGACTATCTGGCCGCAAAACAAATTCGTGGCCATTTTGACATTTTAAAGTCTTTGGAATTAAATTCCAGTTCTGGAGCTTTTTTATTATATCCTGCGTAATATCTCCGTCGACCTCGCAATTAAAAATGTCATATATATTCATTAAAGACATTTCGCACATGGTTATTTATTCGCGATTCGCACAATTATATTAAAATACTTAAATTTATAACTTCAACATAACAGTTATAACTTCAACAAAATGGACATAGATTATAGGAACCAATGTTGCGTACTTTATAAAATCATACTATTATAGGAATGCATATTAACACAATTCATTAAGAGCAATTCATACTTACGATAAAAAGTCAGTTTTCTCCGTAACTAAACCACCGATCTACATAAAAGAAATTTTGTATAAATACCTAAATGATCTAGTTTCCTATTTTAAGTACAGGTGCATACACTAATTGCACATTCTGTTTAGAAAAGTGATAATATAGTAAGTGATAGTAATAGAAAAACTATTAACATTTCGGTAAAATACCTTTTTACATGAAATATTAATATTTATACAAGCTTTCTAACGACACTAACGGTTGGATATTTGGATATATGTTGCGGTTTAGGAGATACTAAGACATATTTTTCAAACTTCAAAGGCCATCTGCCCCACCCACAAAAGGCAGTGGGAATTACTTTTATGTTTTTAGGATCACGAAGAGAGCGCAACAAAAAAAAAACAAAAAATAACGGAGCTAGTGCGGTCATGTAGACATGTTCGTTGTTTTTTAACAAAGGTAAGGGAAGCCGAATTATCTGCACATGATTGTAGCAGTGGCATCTGCCTGCTTTGTGTAATACCTGCAATATGGTCAAAGATATAAACCATTTGATCTTCACTTGTAGAAAATTTAACAACAATTTCGATCCGCTTGGATACTATAACAATGTGTATGACCTCATTTGCTCTAAGGATATGAAATCTCTAAACGATTTCTTTAAGTGTATTAAACAAACCGAAGTAGAATTTTAAATGTTTTTTAGAATCAGTCTACCAACTTAATGCATTCTACAATCCTAATTTTTTTGTCCACCCTGTGTTTCCCTATGTCATCGGCACTTAAAAAATCATTAAAATTATTTCCATAAACGACATTCATGATATTTTAAATCATTTTTGCGTTGGCTTATGTCCTTACGGATGGGCCAAATAAATTTTACTCTCCGAAATTACTTTGGAGACTTGTGTTTGAGACATTATCGACAAGCAAGAATTTCCTACGCATGTTCAGTGGCCTCGCTTGCAAGGAAGCGCAAACCTTAATTTCTTGGATACCATAGTTGCCAGATACCCGCTTCTCATCCTCGGATCCATTTTCTTTATGATTTCGCGAAAATAATCTTTGTTTAATCGAAAGTATCGCACGAATCTACTAAAGAAAAACTATAATATACTCACTCACATAACATACTAGCAAATTAGAAAAATCAATTTCTAATACTCAGTTTCCACCACATCAAGAATATTTGTCGTATCGTTAAGTTGACGATTATGGATACGTATAAAATTATCGTCCTCAGGATCTTCGAAAATAAAAAAATTGGACGAGCGCATCCATTTCCAAAACATTCCTTAATTATCGCGAGCGCATTCATTTCCAAAACATTCCCTTGAATTATTTTTATGCAGTTTGTTAAAATTATTGGTTTGTTTTCAGTGTTGGAAAGTGGCTCTCAGAAATAAAATTCTTACATACTTTTGACTGGTAATTGAGCAAATGTATGGAAGAAAACTGAAATATTCTTCTGTGTACATTTTGCCCAGTTTATTTTGTGTTTTAACTATGTTTATTTTCACGATTTCGCAACCCAATTTATTAAACTTTTTATGTATTCACCACACTATAAAATTATAAAATTTGGGACTTCCAACACTGTAAATTTTAATTTGGCCCATATTTTTCGAAATTGAAAAAAATTATTAACGAATACCAACCATTAAGTTTTGTACGAGACTCGTCCTCGCTCATAAATTAATTACACCCATTCCTCTTACTTCAAGATTTTCACACTCCAGTTTGTGTTAACCAAATCGGAAACTACTAATGGTGAATAATCTCACAAATCCAATTTTGTAACAACGATGAACGCAAAAGAATCATAATCGGTAGAAGCAAAGTAAAATAGAATATTTTAAACAGGATTTCTAAAAATTCTTATTTTTAAATTTTTCTTTAATGGAACAACCAACGGTCACCTTGCTTGTTTTAATCAAACGTTTGTAGAAATTCCTTGAATATATCGACAGTTATTTTATGGAGGTTCAATGCCTTCAGCTGGTCAAGGGTTGCGGTCCGGGCTTTTACTACTATTCCAGAAGAAAACTGTATTTCGAGGATCTTAGTTTATCCAACTTTGACGACAAAAGTGAAAAAGAAACGGTCATACCAATTTATGAAACCATATTAATTGTCTAACCAGATTAATTATACCAGTTCTCAAGTGTTTATATATTTTGATATTGCTCTCAAGCTGTGTCATACATACCATCTATGGTAAACTACAGGTGTAACGTTTTATCTTTTTCCCCATAATTTTTGTGGGTAAAGATTATAGAAGTGATATGTAACGGAATTAAACCGCGGGAGCAGAGAGAAATTCTCGCCATTCATATTGGTGTTAATTTAAGGAAGCAAAAGGGAACAACAGAACATTCTACCGAAAGTAATTTCAAATCTCACTAATCAAGCGTCTATAATTAGCTAATTCGATGTATGGAAGATTCGTTCGAAATTCTATAATTACCCTGTAAATATATACCCATGCATCCCATACAAGTATACGAAAACCAACAGGAAAATAGATGTACCCGAAGATTTGTTTTATTTAGTTATATAAGGTATATATTTAAACCAAACGACTTAATTGTAACAAAACACTTCGTTAAATATTTTTTTATTTGAATTAATACATAAACTTAATTGAAATGGAACAACTATAAGAGGCGTTTATGAAAAACCCAAGGATAGGTTTTATAGTCTTCTGAAATTAGCTTCTTTACAACGTTTTTTAGAAAACGTTTTTTTTATTAAGTTATGGCAGTTTATATTTTTTAAAGCAATACTAATAATCATAACTTCAATTTCTTCCTATAAAACTACTTAGAAAGCATGAGGCGCACAAGCATATTAATAAAATCTAAATCTTAATGGATAAAAGAACTTAATTTATAATAGTTGCATTAGTGCACGTATATAGATACATATATACACTTGAGTATATGCACATGTATAATTATAATAGTAATTTCGCTATTGTTGACGGATTTTCAAGTTCTTGGACAAGCCTTCAGCCTTTTTAATTCAAGTGTAATCACTAAAGTATTTGAAATTTATTAAACATTAAACAAAACTCAAAGCTTTTATGTTACTGAATTTTGTAAAAAAAGAAAATTGGTTTAGTGTTAACGATATTAATTCCTCTCTTTCTTTATATTACTTTTATTAGTTTATGGAAGAAAGGACATTATTAAATTTGCCATTGGTTATAAAATAGCTATACAATAATGAATAAAATTTATATATATTTCAACTTAACGAATACTGATTTAATTGATAATTAATTATTGCTTTTTTATTTGAATTAACAATTTTTGTAACTAAACAGTATAATCCTATTCGTCATCCTTACAATTAATTGGTTTTCGACTTGAAGCTGGAGGAGTAAGTAAACCTTCAGCTGGACCTTCAGCTGGTGATGATTCCTGTTGTTTCACTTTAGAACATAAATATTTTTGTAGATATTGTTGTTCCTGAATACTGCAACCTCGGTCCTGTACAGTAATATGTCACATTGTTTAATCGTTTTGACTAGTTTTACTTTTAATCCGTTTATACTTACAAACATTGCCATAGTCGTCGTGTGCGTCTGAATATTGTGAGAATCGTCGGTAACAATATTTGGGCACAAATTAGTTAGGCCATACCCGCTGGAAATTGATTCATCCTGTTCCATTAAATATAAATGATCAGATTCCTCACAAACAACTTGAAAATATGGCTCCATCCAAAGGGCGCACGGTTGAATGGTCTGCCAATCCAGTCCAGTACAACGAAGTGCAATTTCTCTTTAAGAAATAACGAAAATTATTGCGATCATAAATTAATAGAGTAATACAAAATATCAGTAACGTAATAATGTTGATTTAGAGTTATATTTACTGCACTTATTGACTTTTAACTAAATGACTTATTATCCTACAAGGTTGTGTTCATGTCAAATTTCGAAAATTTTCATAAACTATTTTACTTTGATTTCTTTTAATTTATTCATGTGAATTATTTTTGCATTTCAAACTAGTTCCGAATTAGAAAATCAAATTTTAATAAGCTTATTTCAAGGTTCGTCCTGCTTCGTCTTGTATATCTGCAGTCGCTTTTTAGTTGTTTGCCAATACTATGAGTGCAATTTGCCCGAGTATAGCTATGTCAGACAATTAACAAAACGGGAAAGACGATACAAGAGCATTCAATTAAGAACATCCAGTGACGATTGTAAAGAAGTGAAAATAAAGCAAAATAACATTTTCTATTTCTCTTCATCTCTGTATTTATATAATTTTCCTTTTTACAGATGTAACGAGGTAAGTCATTGAATTTAATTATTTTCCGTACAACGAAACGAAATTCTATTGAAATATAATTTCGAATCATTGTCGTACTAAAATACCTATATGAAAAAAATATAGGTATTATAGGTAAAAATACCTATATTCTGAACCATTATCATATTTATTGTTGAACAGATTTTGATAAAATCCGAAAGGAAGTTTTTAGAAGAGTATTAATAGGAGAATCAAAAATTGATGCAATTCATCGAATTTTACAAGTGATTTGTGTATACTTTGTATTCAAATAATATTTCCAATATAACATAAGATTCAACAATGATCAATTATTAAACCGTTGTCAACGGTAATTTCATACCATGAATTAGTTTGGTTCTCTGCTCAATTAACAAAAGAAATTAATGTTTGAAGTCGTAAATTTCGTTTCAATTGTAAATTTTCTTCGCTAGATTTATATTCTATATTTTTATAATCTAAGAATCAAGCTACTCCAAAATGAGCACAGGTGTAGGCCAGTACTATTTTATTGGACTTGTATAAATTTTTTGTTAATTTTTTATAGTATATACGTACCTGTTAAAGGTGTGACTAATGGCAGCTGCTGCAATAATAGAATATGGATAATTTCCCATACAAACATCCAACGAGCAAAGATCCAACAATTGTGCAGTTTGGACAAATTCCATTCCTGAAAATTGAGGATATAGAAAAGCATCGTCTTCTCTATTCTCGTCAGTCGTTTCAGCTGATTCAGATTTTTCCTTTGTGACTGTAATATTCCGTGATTTTGAATCACCGATTTTATTTCTTTGGCTGATTATTCTACTGTTTATACTAGTAGTAGTATTAAATAAGGCAGGAGTTTTATTATTTACATTTAATTGCATGTAGATGCCTAGCCAAGAAATAGCTGTCACTGGGCTAATTTTCCAATTGAGAGCTTGCAGGATTAAAATTTCATGTTGTAGAATGTCCTCTTCTTGGCAGGCACCATCTGTGACGTAAGCAAATTCACCAATTTTAGGTGGGTAAATCTCTTCGACTTTTGCAGCTATAAAAAGGCACGTTATTCCAATTAACTGCAAGTGAGTCTTTTGCACCTTCTTTTGATCGGTAAGATACCGGTCTATATAGTCTACAGCTAAATAATATGTTTCACGATGAAGTTTATAGACTTCACATACTTCAATTAACCAATCAAGAAGAATGGCGCGCATTCGTGGTTGAAGACCAGGATGTTGTGAAAACATGGCAGAATCACGAAAACAAGCGGCTTTGTAATCCTTCTGGCACATACATTTCCACACATCTGGGGCATTAGCCCAGGTTAAGGCGGGTAAAGGACACATTTCGGATATATCTCTAACCGATGCAGTCGACGGTATGCAGCTATTTACATTTGCAGAATTATCAGAGGGTTTTATTGCTGTCTTGACGAAATTATTGGAATGTGTTTTGGAGGAGTCCATTTCTCTGCAACGACCTTCGCCATCTGGCACATCATACACGTTGTTATGTATGTGTTTGTCGTGCCGTGTTGGATGGTGTGGTGTTTCAGATGTTATGGATCCCGATCTTATACGTACACTTATGGTCGAATTTACTGTGCAGTCCGTTTCGTTATCTTCCACCTGAAAGCTAATCGGGCTATCGGGGATATCATCGAACCCCACTTCGAATTCTGTTGTCGCTGCTGAGAGATAGTCCGAAGAGCTTTGAGTGTCAATTTCGTTAAGATCGTCGATCGGAGATGGATATACCGAAGACTCCATTGAGATCTGAGCTTCTGTCGAAAAGACAGCAGAATCCGCGTGTAAACGTTTAGCTATATGCGGTTCCAAACAATATTCTGAATTCTATTAAATTAGAAAAAAATAACTTAAATAATTTGAGATAGAAATTATTTATTACGTTGTTTGGAACGTAATTTCGCCTTTTCTTTGAAGAAAATTAGGAACTATTGCCTATTAAAGGCGCCACGTGTTAATTAATGGAAACGTTCTCATTTAGTTTTACACCATTTATGGAATTAGGGAGTCTTTTAAATAAGCTTCACTTTTTCAAATTATTCTATTAGTGTTTACCTTATCCGTAGAAATGGGTGAGAGCTTTCTTTTTCTTGTATCCGGTTTCCGGTCTGAGCATGAGCCAGCAGATGAAGGAAGAATCATTTCATCAAAAGCAACAGTTACAAATGTCTTTGAAGATGCTGATGTCGTTGTTGTTGGGAAAATTGATCTTGACGTTGATAAATATTCCGATGTATTCTGGAGCGTATTGTTTCTGCTGGAATGATGGCTTCTAGACAGAGTTTTGCTATCGCTTTCTACAACTCCTCTGCTGTTCCTACTGTGAATATTCATATATAATAAGCTAAATTATCACCTAATTTTAGTAAACAGATTTTTGTTAATATTCAAGGAATGTTGCAATAAATTCAATAATTAATGTATAAATATTTCTCCATCAAATAATGGTAATAATGTATGTACTTTTCTATAGCCATCATGTTTCTAAGGGCATTGGTCATCCTCAATTTCTTGGTAGGTCTGCTTTTGAGCATTCAAAATTACATGCAATATGACTTTGACCTCTAAAGAAGACGACGATGGAGGTAATTTCTGGCCAACAAATGAGGTCTTTGCATTTATTTATTTCAGAACAAAAGATAAGACATTCTCCTACCAATTTAATTCAATTCAATCAATTCTTTTATTATTTAGCTCATCAAAATATTACAAAAAAAAAAAACATTGTAATAGTTTTATATAAAATTTGGATTATAGTTGTCTCTTACCTCTTACAAAATTCCATTATTCATTGATATTTTATATAATTAATTTCCAGTTTACTTTCATGAAGAGAAATGTTTCAATATGAGGACGACAGGCTCCGACATTCCACTAAAAAATAAAACTAAAATTTAATTTAATATTACAAAATTTAATATTACATAATTATAAGTAAGGATTTAAAAAATATTAAATAAATATTAGTTTTCGAATAAATATATTTCAAAAATATAAGTTGTGGATATTTTCTGGTCAATTCACCACGAAATAAATAATATTCTTTTTTATTTATTTCGTAATAAAAATATGTATATAAAATGGATGTAAACCAAAATGTAATTGAATTTTTAACATATAAGCTCAAAAAAAGTATCCGCAAGTTCGAATTACAATGTAATAGTTTGATCGCAAAAAAGAAAGTCATTAATTTATTTCCTTTTAATTATTTTTTAATTGCAAAAGAAATTTATTGAAAGGCAGTCATATTTAGTTTAAAATTAATTAATATGTAATTTTATTGTGTTAATTTTAAAAGCAACTGCAAGTCATAAAACGACTAATCTCAATGAAGAGCAACTTTTTTGAACCCCACTTGCGTTATAAGAATAATACCGTCGAATAATACCAACGTTATGAATACTACCGACATATGTGTCAATTGTGCTTATCAGAAACTAGCTCATCACGAATTATCCCAAAGGCAATAATTGCCAGGTGTCTTCCGTCTTCCGTTTATTTAACTCCTTGTAGTCATTTCATCTTCAAATTGTGTCAATGGTTATCGTCGATATATAATACGAAGCGTTACAATGAACAGTATTTAGATTAGTGTCATTTGTATTTTCAAATCAGAATAACCGTCTGAAATTCGTCCAATCTAGTAATTGAGTGTAAGCTGCCGTTTATACACATGGTCGTGAACGTGTTAATAAAATATTGAGCTGGCAACTTTGCTTAAATACCGACATAGCTGTTTTATTAGAAATTTTTATATTACAACATAAATTCCAAAATATACATAATTCTACTCCAGAGTAATGCATTATGCTACTCAAGGATAATATTTAAAATATGATAAAAATATTTTATCATACAGTTCGAATGAACGGATTGTGTTTTCTCATTATTAGGTCGAAAATACATATGACAAACATCGTTTCTATTTGTGGAACGAATCATACCATAAAATATTCTGCGCGATCGTTGAAGGATTATATTGTTAGGACTATGTACTTTGTACTTTTAGTTTTTCAAATTCATATATTCCAAAATCTATGCTGCTTTGCTTATGTCGATATGCATAAGAATGTTGGCATACATTATTTGCTTACCTGTAAGAAATTCTTCAACCAGAACTGAATGGACTATTAAGTGATTTAACTATTTTTTAGATGATCCGTTAGAACATGTTTTGTTAATTTTTTTCACGTATTTTATATCATAGGTCTATTGCTTTTCGCTCAGATATATATATTACAAAAATTCACGTTATTCGAACTGGATATTCCAAGTTGTCTCGAAACCAATTTTGAAATATAACCATAACTGCAGCAAATATTAGTATCTTTAGACTAGATAAAATTGATAATCGTGCGATCTTTTAATATATTTTTCACTCAAGGAGTAATTTGACGGCCATAATTATAATTAAAAACCAAGCTGCGGTCCCGATACCATAAGGAATAACTTTCTTAACATCCCGCTCAATATTAGTACTTCGTGTATAATTAGGCGGCAAATTATTGAATTCTATCACCTGGCTGAATGATACTTAATACATCAGAGGCCCTGGTCACACTATAAATTATCATTTGATGTAGATCTCCGAACATAAATCACAAATTACATAAATGATCTAAAATAAATTTTTATTTAGTAAACAACTGGCGACTTTTTAAAATGTTACCATACGTTTTTTAGTTTAAAATCACTCCGGAGAATTACAAAATCTTAAACTTGATGGTAACACAATAGTTCACAATGTATTAACGATAACCTTCTCTTAACGTATGATTTTAGCACAGTATTTTTGCGTGTGTTGAGAGGAATTGAGATAGTAACGTTATATGAACCATCGTACCAATTGTTATAACAGGTTTTTATAGCTATTAAAAGTTGAGGTATTTCCCCACTATTTATTAACTCAAGGCTTTTTAGACCATTTAATACAAGCAAAACCTACTTCTTGTGAGATGTGACAGCAAGAGCCTGTGAAACAAATTCGTCGAATTTGCTTCAAAGGCAGTCAGAATTTGGGTAACGCTCATACAGCCACTATTACTTCTCATTATGTGCCTTCAAGATAATTCTCTGTCTATTGCGCAGGAAGGTACAGGTTGGTTCTAAGTTGGTTGGTTCACATTATTTTGACGGTCAAAATTAATTTTAAATTGAAATGCCCTCCGACGAAATAATTTGCTCGTATTTTTACAGGAAATATAATTTCATTCCCGTCTTGAGCTGCATAATTAAGGAAATAGAATGCGTTCTTCAACTTGTGCTTCAACTCATAAGGCGTTTTAGGGATCATGAAATATAGAAAGTTAGAACCAACTATGGACTTAATGGAAAACGGGAAAATAATTATAAAATTTATGCTTATTGTTCCCATTTGTTAATGCCATTAATAAGTCAAATGAATAATTCGAGTCAGATTATTTCATTTACATAAACGTAATGATTTGCCATGCATAATTAAGACCTTACAAGGAGAGAGCCCATTTACACATTAATAAAATATCAGATATTTCTGTAAACAATATTTGTAAACTCCCTTAAAATTTAAGAATTATGTGTAAACATATCGTATTTACATTAGTTATTTAACATTACTTTTAACGCCGAAATTTTTTGCGTACGTCTTGAGAAAATTTTCAGCACAAGATTTCGGTAAAACGTGAACGATAAGAAGTATATGGCCACATTTAGATTTAGATATATTAATAGGTAGGGGAAATTAGCTGTAATTTTTATTTGGATCGCCTCCAACTGCGTGGAGGGGCTTTCAAAGGTTAAAAATTTATTTAATCTATTTTTCGCTATGAAAATTTGGACTTCTGAGCACACCTTCAACCATCCTTGGGAAACGGTGACACAAGCTGCATGGCGGAAATATCCTAATCCAATGACACCTTCAATAATTGGTACAGATGTCATTGAACGAAAAGTTGTTGGTGGAGTTTTGCATACACACCGATTAGTTCAATCGAGGTGGTGCTTTCCCAAGTGGACACATGCCTTGATTGGAACGGCTAAAATTTGCTTTGCAAGCGAGCAGTCAACTGTTGACCCCTCGAGAAAGCAGATGATGCTAAAGACAATAAACCTAACGTTTTGTCGACATATATCAGTGGATGAAGTAATTTATTACGTTCCTCATCCGGAAGATTCTTCGAAAACTCTTTTGAAGCAGGAAGCTACAGTTAGTGTTCAAGGCGTACCATTGAGCCACTACATGGAGGAACTGCTAACCTCGACAATTAGTAAAAATGCCAATAAAGGACGCCAAGGTTTAGAGTGGGTGATAGCAAAAATAAACAGCGAAGTAAAAGGAATTGCAGAAACCGCTGCTAAGAGCACAGATGAATTAATAATGACCACCAAAAAATCCATCGATGGTATGACGGAAAGCGCACTTAAAAGTATGGATGAAATTAGTGCGAAAGCAACAAAACATATGCCGTTTTAAACGGTGTAAATGTATAGTTTGAGAAGTTATGTTAGATCTTTCCTCATGTTAAAATTGATGTTTGAATAAAATTAGGAGTTAGAAACGAAAATCTAGCATCCGCAACTAATACAATATGATATGATTATATCATGAAAGACCATCTAATTTGTGAGTATAGTAGGAATATTGGAATGGATGGATTATATGGGCTTAACAATGTCGGGTATATTGGCTTAACATTAAAATCGCTTCATAGTAGAAGTACTAGAGAATTGTATGGTATGAGCCACTAACCTCTATGATGTAATCATATGATGTATATTACTTTGAAATGAAATATTTGAGGATTGCCCACTTTTCCCCTCGTAGACAGAGATTTTAACTTTGGATCAGATGCAACTAAATTATTGTTGAGGCCAATTATGCCCGTTATTTTTGTAATAAATTCAAGATGCATAGCGTAAAATTATAAATATTGCATCGTCTTTTCTTCCTTCCCCATTCTGTTTGAAAAGCATGTATGAAAAATTCGATAATCTTGATAAGTATTTATGTAATGTAATTATAGTTGCAAATTTTGTAAGATAGGAAATGTATATCAAATAATTATTTCGCAAATTTTTCGTATGCAGTAATCGTGTGTTTACTTGTCCTCTATATAAACAGTCGCACGTAATTTTAGCAATATATATTAGTGGAGGCCACAAGTTCAGACAAAATAAGCATTGAATTAAAACAGTTATTATTTTTAAGCCATTTAATACAACTTATCGAAGCTCAATAGTAAAAATAATTTTGTATTGAAAAATATCGACGAATGGTACATAAATTCATAAGGGCTATATTTGTATAATAAATTTATATTCATATATATGTATATATATATATATATATATATATATATATATATATATATATATATATATATATATATATATATATATATATATATATATATATATATATATATATATATATATATATATATATATATATATATATATATATATATATATATATATATATATATATATATATATATATATATATATATATATATATATATATATATATATATATATATATATATATATATATATATATATATATATATATATATATATATATATATATATATATATATATATATATATATATATATATATATATATATATATATATATATATATATATATATATATATATATATATATATATATATATATATATATATATATATATATATATATATATATATATATATATATATATATATATATATATATATATATATATATATATATATATATATATATATATATATATATATATATATATATATATATATATATATATATATATATATATATATATATATATATATATATATATATATATATATATATATATATATATATATATATATATATATATATATATATATATATATATATATATATATATATATATATATATATATATATATATATATATATATATATATATATATATATATATATATATATATATATATATATATATATATATATATATATATATATATATATATATATATATATATATATATATATATATATATATATATCTAGATATATATATATATATATATATATATATATATATATATATATATATATATATATATATATATATATATATATATATATATATATATATATATATATATATATATATATATATATATATATATATATATATATATATATATATATATATATATATATATATATATATATATATATATATATATATATATATATATATATATATATATATATATATATATATATATATATATATATATATATATATATATATATATATATATATATATATATATATATATATATATATATATATATATATATATATATATATATATATATGTATATATATGTATATATATATATATATATATATATATATATATATATATATATATATATATATATATATATATATATATATATATATATATATATATATATATATATATATATATATATATATATATATATATATATATATATATATATATATATATATATATATATATATATATATATATATATATATATATATATATATATATATATATATATATATATATATATATATATATATATATATATATATATATATATATATATATATATATATATATATATATATATATATATATATATATATATATATATATATATATATATATATATATATATATATATATATATATATATATATATATATATATATATATATATATATATATATATATATATATATATATATATATATATATATATATATATATATATATATATATATATATATATATATATATATATATATATATATATATATATATATATATATATATATATATATATATATATATATATATATATATATATATATATATATATATATATATATATATATATATATATATATATATATATATATATATATATATATATATATATATATATATATATATATATATATATATATATATATATATATATATATATATATATATCCCTTTCAGA
>OZ016502.1:18838068-18934256 GCA_963966595.1 Physocephala rufipes | reverse complement strand
ATATATATATATATATATATATATATATATATATATATATATATATATATATATATATATATATATATATATATATATATATATATATATATATATATATATATATATATATATATATATATATATATATATATATATATATATATATATATATATATATATATATATATATATATATATATATATATATATATATATATATATATATATATATATATATATATATATATATATATATATATATATATATATATATATATATATATATATATATATATATATATATATATATATATATATATATATATATATATATATATATATATATATATATATATATATATATATATATATATATATATATATATATATATATATATATATATATATATATATATATATATATATATATATATATATATATATATATATATATATATATATATATATATATATATATATATATATATATATATATATATATTTCTTTTGTAAAATCGCCGCGATTTTTGACAAGTCGCGGCGGTGTACGACAACTTGTCGCGAGGTTGTGTTTACATCATAACTAATTTCATTTTCACTTTTGTTTTATTTTTGGTAATATTATTGATCATGTGAGCATATTTTTTATATTTTCAACATTAATAAACCGATTCTGACACCATCACAAAATCGTCACAAATCACAATAGAGACAATCGTCACGATTTAATTGAGACGATTTGGTATTCTGAACACATTAAAAAAGCTCTTCATCTCAATTGTGACAAAAGTTGTGATGGTTGCGAGAACAGGTCACGACAATATATGAACGTAAATTTTTTTCCTCTCACGATTCCGGATGGTCCACTATGAACCGTACGTGGACATGTAGTTGCTCCTGGGTAGTCCTCTGACATTTTGTTCGCCCATAAAACACATTTTTAATTAAATATTTAATTCCAATAATAAAAATATAACAACACTACTCACTTATTATTATTATGCATTTGTGTGAATATTCACTGTAAAACAATTTTATTTGATTCCTTGTTAGTAAGTGTATAATAAGTTAAAAAAGTTTGAATGGATATACTTTGCGGAAAATGGCAATCATAAATTTAAACACATCTCATTTAATGTCATGCTGCCTAAATACTATCAAACAGCTGTGCTGTCTCAAATGTATTAATTGTTGTTCTCAGTTAAAAATATTTTAGAAGTTTCGCAGATAAGGAAAAACAATGTCTGCATCACCTACGGGAAACGTTAAACCAATGGCTATTGCTGGACGCCTCGTTCGAGAACGGGAGCGACTAGTTGGAATGTCCAATGAAGAGCGCGCTTGGCGAAAACAATGGCTGAAAGATCAAGAGTTGCATCATGGCCCGCGAAGAGTGCCTGCTCTCGAATTAGAATTAACTAATCCCATAAGGCGTATGTACCGCGCTCCTCTGGATAAGCTTTGTGAAATACTTACGCCGGCATTGGTAGGTCGAGTTATGGAAAGAATGAAGTAGAGTGGTTATGTAAGCAGTACCAATATATATATATATATATATATATATATATATATATATATATATATATATATATATATATATATATATATATATATATATATATATATATATATATATATATATATATATATATATATATATATATATATATATATATATATATATATATATATATATATATATATATATATATATATATATATATATATATATATATATATATATATATATATATATATATATATATATACATTGAATATGAATATGGTAGCTATCATAAATCGCTAGCTTTCATAAACCGCTAGCGTAGTATTTTGTTATATTAAGAATTTTATTAGCTTCGAAAGTAGAAGAGAGGTACTTCACAGTTTTAATCTGACAAAAATGGGAGCATAATATATGCTACAGGGAAATATCTACAAATAATCTCCAGACAATTAAGCAAATCTGAAGTGTTCATTGCAGTAAGGTCAGAGTTGAGTTGGCAATATATATACGTAATATTACGAGTAATATCATGTCAGATAGACATTGATAAGAGAACAGGCTATTTTGATTAGGGGTTTCAGCATCTGTTGGACTGCCATCTTCATATGGAACCAATTTGATCGCTAGTGTGTTGGGTTGTGTTTAAATCTGAATGTAAACCTTGTGTTTTGAGGGTTTGTCTTAGTGATTTTGTGTAGGAACTCTCGAATCTTGTATAATTTTTACTCTTGTAATAAACCCTTTGTGAGCGGCTAGATGTAATAGACCCTTTGTGAGCGGTAAGATGCTTGTGCGGTTAGTTTGCAGTTTGTATATTGGGTCACGGTGCTCTTTTTGCACTACTAAATTCTATAACATTTTACAGTTATTTTGCTTATTACGCAATTTTAAGTTATTTAAATCAACTATATATACATTTGACCGTTTTATTGAAAATCAATCTTTCAAAGGGTCAGAATTCTGCTTTTATAATCCGTTACTGGACTGGAAAATTTGCAATGGCTGTTGTCGGGGTTTATGCTGTCGCATATTACTTCAAATATAATCAAAATGTAAGTAATTTTTAACATGATCGGTATTTGTAATTTTAAAATTGTGTTTAAGCGCTTAAAAATTTTTATTTATAAAGCAGTTATTAAAATTGAATTCTATTTTCTCTCCCATTCCTCTATATTTTGTAGGATTGGACTCGTAAAGGAGGTTGGAGAGTTATATCATCGCGGAAGGCGTGCAATCCAGGTCATCCAGAGTTCCCTAAACTCTCAGACCGTTCGAAACCCTCAGATTACGCTGCTAGGGGCTTCAAGGAAAGTGCTATATAATTATTTTATGTTTCTGATCAAAATATAGATTCGAATTGAATAATTTCCAATAAGAAGTGTTTCTAACGAAATAATTTATATATTTTTTTGTATATAAATGAGAAAATTAACGCGTCGAGAACATTCCCTACACGGAGCCAAATAATTTTATTTGGTTTTGGGTTATAATGTAATAACATCCAATGAACAAGTAAAGAACAAGACGTGAATGGATAAAACCGGTTTTATTGGCACTGACAACTCGAAGTTTTATATTTTTATGAACAATCTGACTATATTATTTACTCGAATGTTCGAGTTGATACTATTGTAGTAGACGGAAATCCGTTTACTACAGTAGTATCAAGGAGCTTAAGTGTATCCCGAAAGACAAGACGAGATAAGATGATACAAATCATGAAGCAGGAATGAAGCAAAACTTCCCACTTAGTGAGAGAGAGACAATTTAAGGGCAAATATGTTACCTGACTCGTGTACTATCTAAGGACTATTAGCAACATCCCTTGAGTCTTATTGTGTTTTCACAGGCAGATTAACTGGTATAGGTAATCGGGGTGTCTCAACAGAATAACATTCCAGCGAGCTGCCTTTAGCTTGAACAGCTTTCAGCTCTGTTTATGTTTGTAATATTTATAATTAATTATTGAAAATTATTGAAAACTTTTATTGACGTTTGAGTAATTATTAAATAAACTGTGTTTGAAATTCAGACATCAATATCAGAACGGTAAAGTTGAACGAGCGCCTGAGAAAGTTTCATCTTTCTCCGCTGTAAAGAAGCAAATTCTATGTAAGATTAGATATAATTTGCTTCGATGCAGGAAATTTTTGCACCCCACCGATATTTATTTCTTAAACTAGTTTGCAGCTCCCCAACACCTCATCTCTTCCGTCATTTACGAAAAAAGTAGTTTCTTTCGCCTCTTTCTAGCTTCATTTGCCATTTTCTGAAAATATATTATTCTTGGTAACAAATAAAAGAATTTCTTTTAAATTGGAATTGCGATAGAAGTTGTATATTTTATTTTATTTAATAACGGCACAACATTTTACAAAGTGCTTATAGTGAGATAAATGTTCGATCTTTTTTCAGATACTTTTCAAAACAAACATGGAATTCAAAACAAATTATATTCAATATATATATATATATATATATATATATATATATATATATATATATATATATATATATATATATATATATATATATATATATATATATATATATATATATATATATATATATATATATATATATATATATATATATATATATATATATATATATATATATATATATATATATATATATATATATATATATATATATATATATATATATATATATATATATATATATATATATATATATATATATATATATATATATATATATATATATATATATATATATATATATATATATATATATATATATATATATATATATATATATATATATATATATATATATATATATATATATATATATATATATATATATATATATATATATATATATATATATATATATATATATATATATATATATATATATATATATATATATATATATATATATATATATATATATATATATATATATATATATATATATATATATATATATATATATATATATATATATATATATATATATATATATATATATATATATATATATATATATATATATATATATATATATATATATATATATATATATATATATATATATATATATATATATATATATATATATATATATATATATATATATATATATATATATATATATATATATTTATTTATATATATATATATATATATATATATATATATATATATATATATATATATATATATATATATATATATATATATATATATATATATATATATATATATATATATATATATATATATATATATATATATATATATATATATATATATATATATATATATATATATATATATATATATATATATATATATATATATATATATATATATATATATATATATATATATATATATATATATATATATATATATATATATATATATATATATATATATATATATATATATATATATCTTAAGATTTTAAGAATTATATATTTCATCCCACTGATTTTGTTAAAATAAAGCCTACCACTATTATTTGCGTTTGTTAAAAATTATATAGAAATAGAAGCTGGGCCAAATGTTTTCAACAAGCTCGATGATAAATATGGCGTCATACTCGTTAACAAACACATATTGAACAAGAACAACATCGGACGTGGTTTCACATATTGTGTCCGTGAATTCAGCAGGCTATAAAAAATGGCCATTATAACGAATTAATAATTTACAGCAACGAGTGTCCTATCTCTTTAAGTCTGCTATTGTTTTATTTTTCTTCTCTTTATTGGTGGACTCACTCTGCAACCGAGGTGTCTACGCTCTGTACTTTGTTATTGTTATTATTTTCCATCAATTCTTTGGGAACAGAATTGTCGGGTCCGACCGAAAAACAATAGAGAAACTTTATAGATTTAGAATCACGCTTTCGCTAAAATAAACACAACAAATGGTTTTACCTATTTTCAACTCGAATGAAATTTCAGATTAAGCTGTTCTTTCAGTTCGTTTGCACGTGTACGGATTTATAAGTGTTTGGATTCTAAATCTATATACTTTATAATGGTTATTACTACTTTCTACTCTCCTTATGTTGCGTCGGAGTGGCAAAAGAATAAATTATTCAAACAATTACAAACGGTAAGATAATTTGACATAAATTTGTTTTGCCGGATCATGAAAGCAATGGCAGAGTCGTCAAACCTCATATGCTTTTTGTTGTAGAGGGTTATGTTTTTTCTTTCTCATCACTTTGGGAGGTTGATTTCTTTCATTGTGTAAACACGGGTTGTTTCAAAATAAGCATGGTAAACGTAAACACTGTCCTCGCTCATCACGCGGCAGTGGCGTATAATGATAAGGCGCTTAGGGTCGATCATAACGCATATTTTTTCTTTGTGATTAACCCCTCCAAATGGAAGGAACGGAAAAGCATATAAATGTGAAATGACGACATGCATCAGCGTACAAACAATCAAATGGTATTAAAAAAGTAGTAAATTAGAAACTTGTTTCGACTTTTAGAACAGTGACCTGGCTTTGTCAAGGATTATTAATGAGTCCTCAGTTAATATTAATATATTTTTTATAAATTATTTAATCTCACTATACAGTTCACGTCAAAATGAACCAGACATAATTTTTTGAAATGTCTTTCTCTTGGCATCTTGGCTGTTCACTGGGGTTTCAATTCGTACATAACAATTTTTATTGTTTAATACGAACGCAGACTCAAACATTTTTAACGCTCTTGCAGCTCTGAAATGTAAGCCAGCCAAGCCTTCGTGGGGCTTGTATTACATTTAAGAAAATCAAAATAGCTTCAGAACGCCTTTTGATCACCAGTTGATTTGATGTTTCTACGGTTTACCGAGGAGGGTGTGTTTGTTGCGCGCAAGCAAATGGACTGCTAATGGAAAATATATTTTATCTAATGAATCTGACGAAAGTTTTGTATACTATAAAATTCCGAACGTCTTCTCCTAGCCATCGATGGCAGTCTTTCCATTCGTTTTAGTTTGTGTAATGAGGCCCTGTGTATGTTCGGTTTTTATTTCCTTCATTTATGGTGCTTATGCATTAGAAGTTCTATATATTTACGGCAATATGGACACAGCTAAAAGCAATGTTATTTTAATGAACTGTATAGGTATTGTCTATACAGTTGGCACTTAAGGCAGAGACAACATCTCTGCTTAAGGCCTGATTAGTCGTACGTTCGCTCTTTATCGAACAAGAAACCCGACTGTCAAAACCCATAAGTTATATGCAGTTCGTGTGGTTGTAAGAATTTACCCCCGCAATATCAAAATCATTTTGATATTTTGTTAAGTTTCGAAAAATTCTCTCGAATTCGAACAAAGTGACAACTAAAAGAGAGTGGCCACATGAGGCTTTCACTTCAATGTATATTTACCAAAAATTGGTCGGCGAGAGACTGATCGATCTAATGAGGACGAGATAATGGTGGCCTTAAAATGCCACAATAAAAAAGGGAGGGAAGAGAACCCACAATATGCCGCAATATATAATTGCAGTTTCAATTGTCAATACAATTATAGGCTTACAGTCCCCCGTAAAACAGACAAAAGCAATATATATAGCAAGCATATAAAATTCATCAAAAAAATGCCCACAAAATTCCCACTTTCGAACATGGTTCGACGAGATCGGCAACATCATAATCAATTGAACCCCCTGCAACCCGAACAATTTCGAATGAGTAAACAATTACGAAAACGTACGACTAATCAGGCCTTTAGGCACGATTAGGATGCACAACATCTTCACAGAAGAGGCAGAAGAGTTTTTCTAACCGAAAATGCTATAAAACAATTGAGTCATGCGTTGGCGTTAATTCTGAGCTATGTTGTCGATTCTGGGTAGTGTTTTTAAAAAACAATTAGTTAACGCAAAAATTATTTAGAAACTTTTTTAGAGATTTTTTAAAAGTTTATATAACTGATTAATTTATTTTATATTCAATATTCTGAAAATATACATTTTTTATATTGTTTTAATTAACTAATTAATTAATAACTTCAAATAACTAATTCCAGTTTTTAACTTTTAAAACCATTTAACCCTTTTAAAACAATTATATTAACTGTATTCATTAAAGTCTTGAATGATTTTTTTAGTTGTACCCTACAATAAAGTCGTTAAATATTGAAAAGTGTTATTATGTGGAAACATCTTCACTGATTTTGCCGAAATCCACTGACGAATTAATTATTCGCTGGTTACTTAAGGAACCCCAGCATGATGATAGCTTGTCCCGAGAGTCATCTTTATCGCTTAAAAATGGACGTTATTCTATTATTGAAATTGGACCAAGGTTTAATTTTTCTACTGCCTTTTCCACAAATTGTGTTAATATTTGTCGGAATATTGGAATTAAAACAATGATAAGAATTGAAGCGTCAATACGTTATCAAATTGGGTTAGATCACGATCTGACTGCTGTCAATGAAGCGGGGCTTGTTGATTTGCTCGCAGACCGTATGACTGAATGTCGTTATACCGTACAAAATATACCGTTAAACAGTTTCAATGATACCCTCTCAAAGCCTGATGAAGATTGGTATTTTATTCCTGTTATGGAAGAGGGTAGGAAAGCATTGGAAAATATAAACCGAAATTTGGGTAAGTGTGGAATAATATTCATAATATTTATGACTGCAATTAGTATTAGAGCATTGAGGCATTAAAGTGTCCTGTTAATAACGCGTTAAGCTGTCATTTTTATATATATTTTCTGAATCAGTTCATAACCTCATTCTCATTAGAATCACTTCCGGAGAGGCTTCTGGTTATTGTGTATGTTCCATTATGCTGTTCATCCCGTCTCGTCTTTCCGATTAATTATCAACTGTTTGATACTACTATAGCTGATGTCTTGTTGAATATGTCTATGTCAAACAGTTGGAGAGCAACTGGAAGGGACAAGACGAGACGAAACGTGCGGAACTATGGAACTATATAAAAACTTATTTAATTTCTAATAATAATTAGTTGTAATATTTACATAAGAAATAAACGGTTTTTTAGGTTTGGCATTCGGAGAATGGGATTTCGATTATTATACAAACCTCTTTAAGAATATTTTACAACGAAATCCGACTACTGTGGAGCTATTCGATTGTGCCCAGAGTAATAGCGAACATTCTCGGCATTGGTTTTTTCGAGGGAAATTGATTGTAGATGGAGAAGAACAACCAAAATCTTTAATAAAAATGATTATGGACACACAGACAAGTAGTAATTTAAATAATACTATTAAATTCAGTGATAACAGCAGCGCCATAAAAGGATTTCGGTACAGAACTCTTTGTCCGACCAGCTCGTGTAGTCCAAGTCCTTTAAAGTGCGAAAATGTAGAATCGGATTTAATTTTTACGGCTGAAACTCATAACATGCCAACAGCTGTTGCTCCATTTAGTGGTGCAACAACCGGGACAGGAGGGCGTTTGAGGTAATTTATAATAGAATATATTGATCTGATGCACGGTCGCATCAGTCGACCCCTTACCATATATATTTTCGATGAAGAAGCCCCAAAGCAACTGTTAGGAGTAATGTACTTATTATCTGCTTATTATCTGCTCTCTAGCCTTGGAATATTCACATAATATTTTAATTATGATTATTATTTAAAACGAATTTTAGATATTTATAACAAAATAGCTTTACTCCAATTTTCGATCGGAATAATCGATCCATCATACACAATGGGATACTTTCGAGTAAGAATATTCATTCTTAAATCAATTTTCAGAAACTAATATAGTTTTGGATAATTTTTTCATATAACCTTACAATATACTCTTAAAATACTCTCAGGGATTAGATCGTTTAAGTTCAATTATGTCTTCAATTATGTCTTATGATATCTTGATATGCGTTTCGATTTCCGATTTCCGACGGGATTTTACTTTTTGCACTGCAGAACGATTTTCCTTCACACATCGTCGAATTAGATTTTGCGGATAAATCGGTTTCTTCTGATAGAGAGAGAGAGGACTGAAGATGACACATTGACGAAACTGTTTTGTACCAAAGCTAATTTGTCGAGGAATGCTGGAAAATCGTTTCAGAATTTAACAATAACACTATTATCATATTTTTGGGGGAACCTTTGCTAAATGATATTTAATAAAATAATTCTAGAAACAGAAGTAAGCAGATAATAATAAACATATAAACCTTTATCATTTCTTAATCATCTTCTTATAGAGATGTTCAAGCTATTGGTCGTGGCGGCGTACCCATCGCTGGTACAGCTGGATATTGTGTTGGCTGCCTTAATATACCTGGTAATTGTTATTTCATTATAGTTTTCTAGAAGAATTATTAACTATTTAAATTTTAAGGCTATCCTCAATCTTATGAGGAGAATAACTTCAAATATCCCGCTGCATTTGCTGATCCTTTAAAAATTCTCATTGAGGCCAGTAGCGGTGCGTCAGATTATGGAAATAAATTTGGGGAGCCTGTTATATCCGGTTTTGCATATTCTTATGGTTTAAGAAATGTACAGGGGCAAAGGGTCGAATTTGTAAAACCAATTATGTTTAGCGGTGGTTTAGGGACTATGGATGCAAGAATGCGATATAAAATATCACCGAAAAAAGGTGAGCTGGTGATTGTCAAAAATGTAATGCATTATGAACTATTTGTACTTTTTGCTCTGGGCGAAATCAAAGTTTAAAATGAGTTATCTTCAAAAACACTTGTTTTGAAAAGGACGAAAATTTTCAATTAGCGAAAGGAAAAGAAGTAACTTCTCGTGAAAACATTAAAATAAAGAACGAACTAAAATTTCAAATTAATTGATATGTCCTTAGGAATGTTGTTGGCGAAAATTGGTGGCCCCGTTTATCGTATCGGTGTTGGTGGTGGTGCAGCAAGTTCGGTAGAAATCCAGGGATCAAATGATGCAACATTGGATTTCAATGCTGTTCAACGCGGGGATCCCGAAATGGAGAATAAACTAAATCGAGTTGTTAGAGCATGTATTGAAATGGGTGAAGATAATCCGATTTTGGCAATTCATGATCAGGTATTGAATTATACTAGTAATAATTTCCGGTTATATTGGATGCAATTTTCATTCAGATAGTTTTCATAAATGCAATATTAATTACTTTGTCCTTTTTCAGGGTGCTGGAGGTAATGGAAATGTGCTTAAAGAATTGGTCGAACCCGGGTTTGCTGGGGCTATAATATTTTCGAAGGAATTTCAGCTGGGTGATCCAACAATTACTGCTCTAGAATTGTGGGGCGCCGAGTATCAAGAGAATAATGCTATTTTGTGTAAACCTGAGAATCGAAGCATATTAGAGGAAATTTGTAATCGTGAGCGATGCCCGATTTCATTTGTGGGTATCGTAACGGGAAATGGCCGAGTGACGTTAGTGGAAAAAGCTTGGGATGACAAAGATATTGATAGTCAGCAAATCTCTGAACCTAAGCCTTTCGATATGGATTTGCAACATGTCTTAGGTGAATTGCCTCAGCGTGAATTTTTGCTAAATCGCACATCGATTGATTTCCTGCCCTTAAATTTTGAAACGTCAATCAATTACGCACATGCTCTAGAAAATGTACTAGGCTTAGTTGCAGTCGGTAGCAAACGATTTCTTACCAACAAAGTAGATCGTTGTGTAACAGGATTAATTGCTCAGCAGCAATGTGTGGGTCCCCTGCAAACACCTTTATGTGATTATGGTCTAGTTGCACTATCACATTTTTGTAAAGAAGGCATAGCTACATCAATCGGAACGCAGCCCGTTAAAGGTAGTTACAATTTAAAATTAAAATTAATGTCTTATTTAATTTTATTAAAGGTTTATTGAGCCCATCTTCAATGGCAAGATTGTGCGTTGCAGAGGCTTTATCAAATTTAGTTTTTGTCAAATTAACAGAATTGGCTGATGTTAAATGTTCAGGTAATTGGATGTGGGCTGCAAAGCTACCCGGTGAAGGTGCTAAACTCTACGATGCTTGTAAAGAGATGTGTGAATTTATGAAAGAACTCCATATAGCTGTTGATGGTGGTAAAGATTCGCTTTCTATGGCGGCAAAAGTGGGTGATGAAATAGTGAAATCGCCGGGCACATTAGTAATTTCGACATATGCACCGTGTCCGAACATTAATATTAAAGTTACACCTGACCTTAAAGGCCCTGCAATGGGTCTGGAGTCGACGGCATTAATTTGGATTAATATCGAAGGAAAATTTCGGTTAGGTGCGTCGGCACTAGCTCAGACATTTTCACAGCAGGGTAATGAATGTCCAACAGTTACGCAATCCGAAACGCTACGAAATGCCTTCAGTGCCACGCAGCAACTTCTGGAGGAGGATGACGTATTATCTGGTCACGATATCAGTGATGGAGGTTTAATAGTTTGTTTACTGGAAATGGCTTTTTGTGGTTTAGCGGGATTACGTATTGATTTGACTGAAGTAGTTGAGAACTTAAATGAAAATTCAATAGACAGCGCAGCAGTAAAATTAAAAAAACCGGAACTTGCAGTGCTGTTCGCAGAGGAATGTGGCTGGATTTTAGAGGTTATGTCGGAGAAACTAGAGAGAGTACAACGTTTTCTAAAAGAGAGATCTATACCAAATTATTACGTTGGTAGCGCGGTGGGATATGGATTGGATTCTTGTATTGAATTTAAATCTTTCGGTCAAATACTATTACGTAACAGCGTGAGAGCTTTTCTTAAGCAATGGGAACGCACAAGTTATGAGTTAGAGATGTTGCAAATGAATCCAAATTGTGCTAGAGAGGAATTTATGTCGTTAGATTATCGCACTGGACCTAATTATCACTGTTGCATTGACTTAAGCCCTGAGCTAAAGCTTTTAAAAACGAAAAGAATACATAGAGTGGCTGTAGTGCGTGAGGAAGGAATCAATAGCGATCGTGAAATGATGGCCTGCTTATACAAAGCAAATTTCGAAGTCCACGACGTGACTATGACCGATTTATTAGCTGGTAAATATTTATTTATCTAATATATTTAAGGATATATCAATTTTAGTACAGAAATGAATTTAGTAAAAATCATTTCATATTACTTCCTTACTACAACACATCCAAATGCATCGTGTTTCAGCAGCCACAAGGAATATCAAAATTGAAGACACAATTCTCTACCAGTATCTCAAATGTGATTTTGACATTGCATCTTATCGCAGATATGATATGCATTTCGATGTGTTCAAGCTTTAACTTTTAGTTCATCACCGATTTGAATATCATCGTCTTAAATTTCATATTTTGTACAGGAAAAACTTCCTTGGACTGTTTTCGCGGTGTTGTTTTTCCTGGTGGATTTAGTTATGCTGATTCGTTGGGTTCAGCCAAAGGATGGGCAGCCAATATTATGTTCAATAATTTACTATCTGATCAATTTGATGTTTTTAGAAAACGGTCAGATACTTTTTCGCTGGGTATATGCAACGGCTGTCAACTCATGTGTCTTCTCGGTTGGATTGGTGAGACTTCTGGCTCTTCGGAGGATATAGTTGATATACCAGATGTCGCTTTACTACAAAATGAATCACAACGTTTCGAATGCCGTTGGTCGACAGTACGAATCGAAAAGAATAATTCCTTGATGCTGCATAATCTTGAGGGTTCCATTCTTGGATGTTGGGTTGCTCATGGAGAAGGTCGATTCTCCTTTCGCACACCTTCAATTTTGGAGAAACTAAAGCGTAAAAATTGTGTATGCATTCGATATGTTGATGACAATGGTTTACCAACTGAAAAATATCCTCTCAATCCAAATGGAAGCCCGGAAGGTATTGCCGGAATTTGTTCGCAAAATGGGCGACATATAGCTTTAATGCCCCATCCAGAGCGTTGCAGTGAAATGTTTCAGTGGCCTTATATTTCCCCTAAATTCAACATAAGAACAGGACCCAGTCCATGGCAACTAATGTTTAATAATGCTCATAAATGGTGTGATCGAAATTTATAACTTCCTTATACGATGTATTTTCTTTTTTAAAGAAATTGAAGATTAAATATCTAGCTAAAGGTTATTGTTTTTAAATTAATGTCTTCAATTATATGTATTTTGGAAATGATTGTGCATTATTTATTCCAATTCTAATTAAATTAATCATAAGCATTATGTAGATTATAATCGAAGATAGGGTAAAAAACAAAATCTTAAACATAGTTTTACATTTTGTGAAAACGATAAGAGTAAGATTTTTATATTTAAATAAAAAAAAATATTGTAGGAAACTATATAGCTTCTAGTTCAAAGAGATACAAGAAAAAATTAATTATTTACAACGGGTTTGAGTTTGGATTTTGATTCAATTTAATTTTTAAAACCCAGTAATTAGTAAATGTCGTTGAATACGAAAACACGAAATAATGTATTGAAAATATCTGGAGCCTTTATACCCTTATTAATTTTTTGGAGAATAGCCCGTATCCGCTGAATTATCCGAAGATAGCTATCTACTTTGACTCATAGGAACGTGTAGCTCCGCTTCGTAATACTTCCTGGAAATATGGCCGACCCCGGAAATGCGATTGTTTCGAACAGGCTTTCTTATATGGCATTCGGAGTGACCTAAATTACGTAAATTATAGGTTTTCGTAATTTAGAACTAAATCACGAATAAATTATATAATATAGCCATATAATATAGCTGTCATATAAATAATCTACAGTTCGTAATTTATCATAAAATATTTCATAAATTATATAGAAAACAGTCTACGGGTCAGAATTTTGTGCTAAATTTGTAGTAAATGGTTGTAGTCATTGCTTTTCATGACTTCATTGACATTTGGAAAAATTGATTGACGATTCAATTTTCATGTTTCGGGGCGAGTAGCGGTTGTTGACAGTTTTCGCGCATGTTTTCATATTAATCTCAGTATATGTGTGGTTATAAATGGGCGATGTGCTAAATCTACTTAGAATACTAAGCTATTTTCAACCTCAATTTCTGTTCATCCGTAAAAATCGTAAGTTGATCGATTTAATATCTCTAATAAGGCTGAGAAAAGTTCTGGCGCGGACAACCTCAAACAGTACAGCGGCTCCCTCAAGCGCACTATTCGTAGCAAGCAAATTGTGGAATTGTTTCTATTTATCACGTAAAGAAAATAATAATCGCGTTTGGAGTGAACAAAAAATTCGTTTTCAATATTGTGGCGTAAAAGAAGAGAAAAAACAAGCTTTAGTGCCTCTACCAGAAAGAAGTAAAGGTTTCTAATGTAATATCCATTTGCATCCTTTTTCATTTTTTGACAGCAGAGATCCGTGTTATGCTGTAAACACAACCTCGCGACAAGTTGTCGTACACCGCCGCGACTTGTCAAAAATACATGGAGTCATGGGAGTTGAGAAAAAAATAAATTTGTCGCTCTGCCGACGCGTACGACAGCGACTGTAGTCGAAAATTTTCTACTTTTCTCAGTTGTCGCGCATCTTGTTCTTCTTTTCTCTGTTTGTTTACTCCATAATGACTAATGAATAATGTTTACTCTGTATTATTCTATAATGCAAATATAATTGAAGTCTCTTTTTTATGTTTTTTCTTTGAAGTTTTTCTTGTGTAAGTATTAATTAATGTAAATATATCTCCCAAAATGATTATTCTGTATTTTAGAATGACTGGTATTGAAGAAACTATAATTGAGCAGGTCAGGCAATATAAATGCCTCTACAATTTGCAAGACCCTGGTTACAAAAACATCTTGCAGAAGAAAAAAATTTGGGAGGAAATTGCTATAAAGACAAAGTTGGATAAACAAAGTTGGGTAGATATATGTATAAAACTTAAACATACAAGCTTACTTAAATTAGTAAACAAATATATGTTCTCTGCTTGCTTCAGCGCCGGCAGAGTTTTTTGACAAATCGCGGCGGTGTACGACAACTTGTCGCGAGGTTGTGTTTATAGCATTAGTGTTTTGTGCAATGCTAACAGTGACATAAAACATCCGTATGTCGTTTTACTTGTAGTATCGTAAAAGCTTAAACACAACGGTAGCAGCTGGCAGCAGGAGCGAGTTAATCTGTCAAAATTATATAAGCTGTTATAGAGATCGAGATGCCAGCTGTCGAGCTATTTCCAAGTTTTTGCGGCTGCTGAAATATTCTTTCCTTATCTGTGTTTATTTTTATGACAATTGCGACAAATCAATTGCTTTCAATTTAATTTATTTTGTTGTTTTTTTCGACACGCTACTAGCTGTCAGTTGCTATTATTTTATTTAATCACTGAGTGTTAACGTCGTTTCCAACCGAAACTAGCTGCCAGCTATGGCTGGCTTTAAGCTTTAAAGAATGCTTACGGACTTAATATGAAGATCACCTAAGGGCTGATAAATAGAGCTTGAAATAATCAAATCTGTCAATGACATCGATTGACATTCATGCCACATGCTTAATTTGTCATTGTTAAATTAATTTGTCAACATTAGCGGAGCTAAAGGAAAATTTAACGCTCTAAGTACGTGAATTTATTTATCTCGTTAAGCAAATGATAATAGGCTTATTTATAAAAACCTAAAGGAAGGAACCAAAGGAACTCCTAAATCACAATGGTTCGTCATTATAACAAGTTACCGGATAACCTTCCACAGCTCCAGAATCTAATTAAACGTGATCCGGAGTCGTATAAAGATGAATTCAATCAACAATATCGACACTTCGTTACCACCCTAGAAGTGTTTGAGCTAAATCCAAGTGATGAAAACGAGGCTCTGAATGAGTTGGTCATATTCATTGCACAGGTGACATTCGTTAGTATTTTAATATACACACAATTCATTGCAATTTGATTGCAGGTCGCTCAGTGTTATCCAGATGTATGTATCCAATTTCCGCAACATTTAGTAGATTTACTGAAGAATCGTGGTAGTGTTTTAAATCCCATAACGCGAAACTCCTTCGTTAAAGCATTGATATTGTTGCGTAATAAGAACTTAATTCAGGCGCTGGATCTTCTTGAGTTGTTCTTCCAGTTACTACGATGTCCCGATAAAGCTTTGAGGACCTTCTTGCAGAATCATATAATATCAGATATCAAAAATATGAATGCCAAACACAAAGATATGAAATTGAATTCAGTAATAATTTCATGAAGAACAGTTTTATTTAATCCGATGTAATTTGAATCATTTATTTTATTTAGACACTTCAAAATTTCATGTATTCAATGCTAAATGATTCAAATCCGAAAGCAGCAAAAATGTCTGTAGACATAATGATCGAATTATACAAAAAGAATGTCTGGAATGATGCAAAAACCGTTAACGTAATTGGAACAGTCGGTTGCTTTTCAAAAATTACAAAAGTAAGTAGTGTCATATTTTTTGCAAGGAATATAATTGAATTGACATACAAGGCCTTATCGCTCTTATTGTTTGAGTTTTTCTGTGAGCGGTGTAAAAATTTTGTCTTCGAATACAATCATTTTAATGTGGTAGATCGTTTTTATTGTTTTTGTTTCACCTATAACGTGGTGTAAACAATATTTTCTCATAAAAGCTTCGCGGTGAAGATTCGGATTATTTATATTGATGATTGTTTTTTTTAGTGTCGAAGAGAGAAATGCAAAGTTTGTAAACGACAGCAATCACACGTCTTTCCTTAGCCCATTTAGAGTTATTAGCATTCGACCGAGATCCGTAGGATTAAAATGTAGACACAAAAATTGGCGTAGTTAGTCCGCTAGTAACGGAATCCACGATGAAATAGCAAAGAATTGGTACTCCATCAATAAACAAAAAATTAGTATAAAGCAATTTGGTTTCTTAAAAACAGAAAAATCGCTTCAACAATTGGAATTATTAAATTAAGCTACCATATATATATTCAAATTCTTATATTCGTTTAGGTATTTGGTATTATTATTATTTTTTAGGTATTATATTAATTTAGGTATTACATGTATATCAAGATCTCCTTTATTTGTTCGTTTTTTATGATAACAAATTATATAATTATTTTTAGGTTCTTGTAGCTTCATTAAAGTTCTTTCTTGGCCATGACGAAGAAAACGAAGGGGATTCTTCGGAGAGTGAAAATGACATCGACTTAAAAGGCGCGATAATGCAAAATCGCGTTAATAAAAAAACTAAGAAACGAAAGAAACAGTTGGATCAAATTAAGAAATTGGCAGTTAAAGCACAAAAGAAAAAGAAGAATGCACCGATATTCAATTATTCAGCAATTCACCTTATACATAATCCTCAAGGATTAGCCGAAGGTCTCTTTAAACAACTTCAAGCCAGCAATGAACGATTCGAAGTTAAACTAATGCATTTAGATGTTATATCGCGATTAATTGGAATACATGAGTTATTCCTTTTTAGTTATTATCCCTATATAACGCGTTTCCTTCAACCGCATCAGCGTCAGGTAACGAGAATTTTGCAGTTCGCCGCACAAGCATCTCACGAGCTTATCCCAGGCGATATAATTGAACCAATTCTTAAGGTTATTGCAAATAATTTTATTACCGAGCGTAACTCTAATGACGTCATGGCTATTGGATTAAATGCTACACGTGAAATTTGCTTAAGATGTCCATTAGCCATGAGTAAAGATTTGCTTTCTGATTTAGCTATGTATAAAACCTATAAGGAAAGATCTGTTATGATGGCCGCACGTTCGTTAATCATGTTATATCGTGAACAATTGCCTTCACTTTTGCATAAAAAGGATCGAGGAAGGCAAACCGAGGCTCAGGCTGAGCGCATGGTGAGAGCCTATGGTGAAATTGAAGTACATGATTCCATTCCCGGGGCAGAGGCTTTATTAAAAAATGCAGAAGTTATAGAAGAAAGTGAAAACGATGAAACGGATTCAGAAAACGGAGATTGGGTTAATGTATCGGACAGTGAAGCGGAAGATTTGAGTAATACGAGTGAAAATGACTATCAAGATACTCCAGACAAAGAAATAAATATGCATAACGAAAAGTCGGTGGAAAGTGATAAACTGAAAGTTTTGAGTGAGAAAGAAGCCGCTCAAGAGTTGTCTTCGACACGTATATTTACTGATGAGGATTTTAAGCGAATTAATGCGGCGAATCTAAAGAAAGCAGTTACAGGAAGTCGTAAACGTCAAGTCGATGCAGATCGAACTGAATTTGTTAAACTTGACAATATTGAAATGATATACAAGAAACGGAAGCACGATAAGGACGCGCGTCTTGCGTCTGTCAATGCGGGACGACAGGACCGTGAAAAATTTGGTTGGAAGGATGGACGTAAAAATGAAAATTGTTCGAAGACGAATAGAGAAAAACGAAAGCAAAAGAATTTTGTCATGATGCGGCAAAAAGCACGGTCTAAAATTAAGAAAAGTTTTAAAAGTAAACAGTTGGCTTTACGGAAACATTTATTACATCAAAAGAAAATGAAGTAGTTAATAATTTTGAAATTGTTTTTAGTAGGGTTTATAATTTTCTTATGTTACTAAATTACTTTGTATTTATGATTGTTTTTAGGAAAAGGAAGCAAATTTCGGGACAATATTCTATTTTATACCGATACCGTTAAATCGTCATTAGCCACCTTTTTTATAAATAATTTTCTATTATTTTTTTGTCACGCGAATACGCCTATTATCGGCGTCGCAAAAAACAAGACCGCCGCTTAGGAATGTTTAACATAAGCTGGCAGCACTATAAAAAATACTAATACAATGCTTTTCCAATATTGTTGTAAATCAAAAATTCGAAGATGAACGATCCCGAAATCAATGTGAAATATATAACTATTAGAATCATAGAGATAATTATAGATGTGTATATTTGATTTTTAATATCAAGGCATCACCAAATTTATTACAATAAAATATGACTATCCGAGCGTCGTTTCTTCTTTTCACAAATTTCTAGTGAAACGAACTAATTTCCTAAGAAACTTCTTTCATGAATGTATGCCAAAAATGCGCATGGATTACTGTGAGTGTTCTAACTCTATATCCTCATTATTTAACAATTTTTTCACTACGAAGTAGTAATTTGAGTGCAAAGATAATAATCCACAAAATATTCAACCGTATCTACTAATCCTTCGAGGTTTAAAATTCAAAGCTCCTCTCGAAACAATGCTTCCAATTGTTGCTGACGCCGGTGCATATTTCTTAATAAATAGGTACGAAATTTTAGATAAATTTTTATCAGCCTGCAATTGCTTAAACGGAATGCTTGTTAATTAGTCCCCTATCACCTCCAGTGCAAATGTCCTATCACTTTTTACTGTTATCACATTTCCAGTGTTATTTAATGAGCTGAGGTTTCGGGTCATTAAAAAAACTAGGAAATTTGTTAATGATTTGACAACTCAAAAGCAATACAATTTGTTGTTGTTTCTGTACAAGAGTTATGCGTTAATGAGTTGTCTCAAAATACTGATTTGCAACATGTTTAGAACTTTTAATAAAGACGTGCTTTGACTAAGGAATATTTCGATTGTGGCTAAAACTTTGACGCTCTTGGTTTGCTTATTTTTTAAATGTGTGAAACTGTTTGCATTCATAAAAGAGGGAATTCTTACAATTTCCCATGACCTGGATAGAAACCTGCCCAAAACCAGAGTAAAGGCCTGATTAGTCGTACGTTTTCGCATTTCTTTACTTTTTCGTAACTTTTCCGGTTGCAGGGGGTTCAATTGCTTATGACGCTGTCAATCTCGACGAACCTTGTTCGAAAGTGGGTATTTTGTGGGAATTTTTTGGATGAATTTTATATGTTAAAATTTTTTTGGATTTCTTTAACTCAAATATTATTAAGTAATATAAGTAATTATAGAAAATAAAATATTATTATTAATTATTATTAATAATTATGTACTGTTTCTTCGGATTATAATGGGAAATTCATAATTCTTTCAAATTTAATGGCATTCATAGTTTTTTCAATGGCATTCATAGTTTTTTTGATGGAATTCACTAATTCAATTAATTTCCATTTTCTTTATCTTCAATTTGTAATTTCATAGCACATCCTACCATGAATTCGATTGCTTTTGCCTGTTTTACGGGGGACTGTAAGCTTATAATTGTATTGACAATTGAAACTGCAATTATATATTGCGGCAAATTGTGGGTTCTCTTCCCTCCTTTTTTTATTGTGGCATTTTAAGGCCACCATTATCTTGTCCTCATTAGATCGATCAGTCTCTCGCCGACCAATTTTTGGTAAATATACATTGAAGTGAAAGCCTCATGTGGCCACTCTCTTTTAGTTGTCACTTTGTTCGAATTCGAGAGAATTTTTCGATACTTAACAAAATATCAAAATGATTTTGATATTGCGGGGTAAATTCTTACAACCACACGAACTGCATATAACTTATGGGTTTTGACAGTCGGGTTTCTTGTTCGTTAAAGAGCGAAGGTACGACTAATCAGGCCTTAAGCAGAGATGTTGTCTCTGTCTTAAGTGCCAACTGTATAGACAATACCTATACAGTTCATTAAAATAACATTGCTTTTAGCTGTGTCCTTATTGCCGTAAATATATAGAACTTCTAATGCATAAGCACAATAAACGAAGGAAGGAAATAAAAACCGAACATACACAGGGCCTCATTACACAAACCAAAACGAATGGAAAGACTGCCATCGATGGCTAGGAGAAGACGTTCGGAATTTTATAGTATACAAAACTTTCGTCAGATTCATTAGATAAAATATATTTTCCATTAGCAGTCCATTTGCTTGCGCGCAACAAACACACCCTCCTCGGTAAACGACGTCCTGAATATTACTGAATATTTTTTTATGACGCCGCTTCATTCGCGCTCAAGTTTCTCTGCTCGTGTTTTATTCAATAGTTGCTTCGGTATCGGCACTCAACAATATTAGGCTTCAGCATTCCGTTTTCCACTGGAATGCTCCAAAAAACACTAACAACGTGTATTTATTCGTGCCCAACGAAATTTTATCTGCTGCCTATCTATAAGCTCCCAAAGGAGAGAAAATGACCGCAAGCACAAAAGGGAAACGAAGAAGCGTCATAGTTTCGGTTTGTGTAATAAGGACAATATTTTTAACAGCTGATTAGTAGTTTTCAGTTATTTTTTTGTGGTGGGTGTCTGTGACTGTTCCTTCATCTGATGAAGTAATTTTAGTTTATTTGGTTCTGGTTCGTATTCTTCGTTATGGATAAGCAAGATCGCACTATTGATACTTGCAAAACCACTCTTAAGAATGGTAGCACGTATTCCTTGGATACAGATTCGAAATCGAGTTCAATTAATTCGAAAAAGGGAAACAATTCTGGGGTAATTGGAAACCAATTGTTGTAATTAGCAATTGATAAAATTCTTTACAGCCCACTAAAGTTATGCCGTTTTCTTATTTGGATGGTGAAGAGGACCAAGATCAAAAGAATGACGTTACATACGTTTGCCCGTACCGTGGACCAGCATTCGGTTCATTGATTATAACAAATTATCGTCTGTATTTTCGATCGCTTCCACTTCGTGATAAGGATGAACCGGTGGTGGTAGATGTGCCATTAGGTATTATATCACGTGTAGAGAAAATCGGCGGCTCAACATCGCGTGGTGAGAATTCATACGGTATAGAAATTTTTTGCAAAGACATGCGAAATCTTCGTTTCGCTCATAAACAACAGAATCATTCTCGTCGAACTGTTTTTGAAAAAATTTTGTCGTACGCTTTCCCACTCTCCTTCAGTGGGAAGTTGTTTGCCTTCTCGTATGGAGAGCAATTTCCCGAAAATGGTTGGAACATATATGAACCGTTAGCGGAAATGAGAAGAATGGGTGTACCGAACGATATGTGGCGAATAACTAAAATCAACGAGTCGTACACCGTGTGCGATAGTTATCCGGCGGTTTGGGCCGTTCCGAAGTCAACATCAGATGAATTCTTAAGAAAGGAAAGTAAAAAATATGAAATAAAAAGGACGGTTAAGATTGTTCGCTTTAAATATATATTCATGTGAATTAAATTTAAAATCAATTAATTTTGAAAACTAGGTTTCCCAATTCAGATCACGGAATAGATTACCAGTCCTCTCATGGATACATCAGAAGTCTCAGGCAACTATAACACGCTGTTCACAACCCCTAGTTGGTGTAAGTGGAAAACGCAGTCAGGACGATGAATTGTATTTGAATTGTATAATGGAAGCGAATGCACAATCGGACAAATTGGCTATTATGGATGCTCGGCCAAGTGCTAATGCAATTGCCAATAAGGCAAAGGGAGGCGGTTATGAATCTGAGGAGACCTATAAAAATGTCGAAATAAATTTTTTAGACATTCATAATATTCATGTTATGCGTGAAAGTCTCCGTAAGGTTAAAGAAGTCTGTTATCCGACCATTGACGATACGAAATGGTTATCATTGATTGACAATAGTCTGTGGTTAAAACACATCAAAGGAATTTTAGCTGGTGCTGTGCGTATTGTTGATAAAGTTGAAATAATGAGTACTTCAGTAGTAGTGCACTGTTCCGATGGCTGGGATCGTACTGCTCAACTTACTGCTCTTTCGATGTTACTTCTGGATCCGTACTATCGCACTTTGAAAGGTTTTGAAGTATTAATTGAGAAGGAATGGTTGAGCTTTGGTCATAAATATCAGCAACGCATAGGTCACGGTGACAACCGTCATTCGGATGCTGATCGATCGCCTGTATTTTTACAGTTTTTAGATTGTGTATGGCAAGTAAGCCAACAGTTTCCCAATGCTCTAGAATTTAATGAGCATTTTCTTATTACTATAACCGATCATTTGTATTCGTGCCGATTTGGCACATTCCTTTTTAATACCGAGGCGGAACGAGTGGCTGAAGGTAATAGTTTTTAACACGAGAAAGGATTTTCAGATTCTCATAATACAATTTGATTTTTCAGATTTAAAACATAAGACTGTTTCACTTTGGTCATATATTAATTCATCTATAGAACAGTATTTAAATCCATTATATTCATCGTATTCTCAAGTCGCTCAAAATATCATACGACCCATTGCCAGTATGCGCATTATAAAGCTTTGGAAAGGACTCTATTGTCGTTGGAATCCAACCACACGTCCGCAGAATAAAGTCTATCAACGTATTCGTGAACTGCTTGCTTTCCAAGATCAATTGGTTAAACAAATTAGTGATTTGCGTCTTAAGAGTAATGTTCGTCAAACCGTTCAAGCATCTACCAGACTTGCTTCACCAATACATTAAAATGTGCGCACTCTATAATCACATGGTTTTCCAGTTAAAAATTCGTACTTTAATAAATTAGAAAACTAAAAAGGAACGGAATTTATTTCCATCAGCCGTAATTTATTTCCATCAGCCGTAAGACTCAAAACTTATTTACTGAGAACGAAACAAGATCCATATAAGCTCGAAAGACACAGAAAAAAACTAACTGGATTAACATGGGCAGTAGATTAAAAGCCACGGATTATTACCTATCAGAAAGAAGGTTAGGAAAAGACATATGCAAGAAACATGGATAGCTGTATCATAGAAATAACGGAACAAATACTGAAACCATATACCTGTTAGGGACGCAATGAACATCTAATTAAACAACAAAAACACTTGGACACGCACGAATCACGCTGGAGACTAGAAGAAAGAATATAACGAAGAAACAAAAAAAGGAAGAACGATAGATAAACCAATCAAAACGAAAAGATACACCGAAGATGGCGCATTGTCGAAAATTATTTGCTAAAAAACTAATTTGAGGAGGGATGACGGAAAATTATCCCAATATTAAAAGACATCCATGTATGACAATTTACATTTGCGTTTTGTAATAATGAATCCTGAAAATTACATTTAAAACTCATCTAAAGGAATTAACTTTTCTATTTATTAAATGAAAAAGTTGAGGTCATTTTTGAGGAAATTAAATTAATGGAAATAATTCAATAAATTTTTAAGCTATTTAAATATCATTAGTTCAAGCATTTACGAGAAATTTTATTCAATATACAAAACGCTTTAATAGTTTGAATTTAATTGTGCTGCGATTTTTCAATTCCATGCGGAAAAAGGTAATTTTTAAGGAACATATTTTTATGTTTATTGTTAGAAAACAATAAAAACAGCGATGATAAAACTAAATACGAATAATAATATTTTAGAAATTCTTTTATTAATATAATAGAATCACATTTGATAAAGAAAACACAATATAAAAATTAAAACACAATAGTAAATTTATGATAAAATAAAAAGGGCGACAAAATGGGGAAAGTAATATTTTCTCTTTACGAAAATCGGTGGAATGGAAAAGATTTGGTTAGTCGAGTTTTAGAATATGTTAACTCTTTTCGAATTACTAGCCCATATTTCTGCAGAGATTTGTTGTTGTTTTAGTGATTTGTGCCTTAGTTGATTTAAATGATGGGATTGCTTGAAGCCTTAACATTTTTCAAATATCGGGAAAATTGATTGTTGTTTAAGTTAGTTCACAGCATGATGAACAACCACAATAGTATATTTTCTGCACGTGATCTGATAACAAAATAAGTTTTTTCACAATTTGCTTTTCAACAGCTTGTCTGAAACCGCCGTTGAAGAAGCGGGGTGACGGAATTGCAAAGGTGCGGAGCCTCACTAGAAGAGTTTTCTTTCTCGGATTAAAGAATCACGATGTCTCGTAAATTTATTCATACTATAATCTATTTTTGAGGTGATTTTTAGGTAGATATTGTCAAGTTTGACTTGAAGAATATTGGTCAAATCCTGCGTCATTAAACTTCAAGCGAACATTTTATAAATTTTAAGGAATATTTGAAAAAATGTATTAATCTGAATATACTAAAAATTTATGTGGAATATTTACATTAAGGTGTTGAGCTCAAGATTATTAAATAAAATATTTTCAGTGTATGTTAAATGAATTTTTAATTCGAAACAGTTTCTATCAAAAATATACTCAAGTTCCGCTACTGTGCATCCTAACTGTTGAAGTTGGCAGCGGGGCGGGTGTTACAACGACCACATAAAAATTCATCAACATGAAATTCACGTTCTTGTACGATTAGTTCTAAAAAAGTTTTTTCAATCTAACAAGCAACCCTTTTGGTGTGGGCGGATATTATAGAATAACGCTGTATAAAGAAGATTACGCCGATTTAGGTTTAAACTGCGGAACAATTGATTTATA
Source organism: Physocephala rufipes (assembly GCA_963966595.1). NCBI lineage: Eukaryota > Metazoa > Arthropoda > Insecta > Diptera > Conopidae > Physocephala > Physocephala rufipes. The sequence continues at coordinate 18,908,647 of OZ016502.1, read as the reverse complement.
TGTACGATTGAACGGACACATTCTTTCAGAACTTTAGTAACATTTCTCACGTGCACACTTGGAAACTTCGCGTAGAGGAGAAATCAGTTGTCTTACGATGAAGACATAGTGGAGGGGTAATTAATTGCCCCCATTGAGTTTTAGTTTTGTCTAAAGGGCATTCAGATGAAACACATACAAACACACACACCCATCCACTCAAATTAATTTAGAAGAGCGATTTAAACTTCTATATTTAACTAAATTTATAAGTAATTGAAAAATACTGCATTACAGCTAAAACTATTTAGAATAATTGCTTGCATGTTTTGAGATTTGAAGGATTTAGTTGTTAACTGTCGACGACTTTTTTCCATTCGATTTCTCCACCATCCTAATTAAGCTTGTAAATGTATTTAACATTGAATTACTTTTTATAAATTTGAATTTGAGTTTATTTGAATTTGATTTTGTTGTTTATATTTTCATAAATCAAAATGTATGTCTTCGGAATCCAAATGCATTTCAATTTGTTGTTTGTTCTGAATTTCACCATTGTAATCGATTCCGCCCCCTAGTTGTCGCTTCTCCTCCTTCTCCACTGGACTAGTCTTCCTCATCATTTTTCCGTCCTTTCGTCGTTGTTGCGAACTTAAATCTTTTAATTTTAATGAATCGAATTCAAGTTCAGCAATTTTTTTGTCGTCATCGGCAAACCATTCTTGGTACATCGCTATTGGGTCGAGCTGCCAAAATTTGTGGAATGAAATAGGCTTTTCGATTTGCAGCAATGCCGGCGGATAATCACAAGGTCTACCCTACAAAAAATTAACAAGAAAATATATAAAAATAATTTTTGTTTTACTCAAGAAATTAAATATTTATTTTCATCGAAGATTTAATTTGAGGAGAAACCATTTTCCATAAATTATCAAATATTTATCAAACGGTCAAAGAGTAATATTCGTAAATACTATCCACAATTATAAAAAGTAATTATGAAGATATTGTTCTCAAGACCAATTTCTATCGAAATGAGTAAAAATAATAAAAAACATTAAAACATCACATTAAAACAACAGAGTGTGAATATAAAGTAGATGAAATCTATTAGTTCGTTTCGCCACTGATTCATGCATGAACTCTTGCCTACCGTGATGTTTCGTTTGAAATACTTAAAATACATACATCAATGCTCATAAATTCCTTTGGGTTAGTTTTATGAACCAATAAGCCATAACCGTCTCTGTGAGCATTGGTGTGGTCTTATGCTGCCAATACTGCCAATGAAGCTAAACAATGTTAGACCACACAGGAATTGATTCAAACAATTCTAACAAAATTGTTGACAACTTCTTGTTTCTTCCACCTCAAACTCAAACTTCGGTAGAGTTTGCATTCAAAGGAATTGAAACGAAACTTTGGGAAGGTTCCTAAGGAGCAAGACGTCATGGGGAGAGTTTGGGAATTTGTTCATGGTATCTCAAAATATGCATGGAGTTTATTTAGTTTTTAAGTTTATTAATTTATTTCCAATTGCTTTAAGAAAGTAATGTTTGAGACAACTTTGGCCTTTCTAGAATTTACGTCAAATCATAAAATCTTGGATGAAATCATATAAAAATAATTAATATTGTTAGCACACTGCTTGTTATTTCCTATACGTCACGCCATAATTTAGATTACAAGCTGATTTTAGATATTCTAGTGTTAAACACATTCATACATAATTATTTGAACGGTAAACATCGTTAATTATGATTGTAATCGATTTTGTATTTAACGTTAACAATATTTTGAAGAATAAAACGAACTTTTTGGCTTTAGCAAAAGGAATCAACACCCACCTGATGGAATCTCGGGGAATGAATAGTTTTTATTTGAAGAGTGTGCATACACGAGCCCAAAACCATATCATCCGGTGCAGTTATCGCCGGACAAGTACAATGCATGATAATTTTTTTCACCACTGACAAGCTTAAAGCTATTCCTCCTCCTCCAGTTATATAATTGAAACCATCTTTCGCATAGAGTCTATAACCATATCGTTCGCCCAAATATATATCATCTGATGAATTGAAATGACCCAGAATATTACAGACACCAGCCACGCTGCATAACGAAGTTGAGAATATAAAAATTAAAATGAAATTATTTCGATGGATTAATTTTGGCCCTATCCTTCCCGTTCGTTCGATTCGTTTGGTATTACAAAATATTACAAACAAATTAAATTAAATGCAGTAAGAAACCCACCGGCACAGTGGCTCGTGTCGTATAGAGAATGAGCGAAGAAAAATATAAATTCAAAAAAATTGAGGGCTATAAGAAAACTTAAAAAAATAGTCCTAGTTATTTTTTTAATTAAAAACTGAATGGACTAAAGCGATCCAATTTGAAGCAGTTTTAAAACAGCGGCGATGTTGTGGAAGGGTTTCATTGTGTGAGGAGAAGGGGTGTGTGAATTGGTTTCCAATGGAATTAATACGTGTAATAAACTCAATTAAAGAAATGAATTCCCAAAAGTGTAAATATTTATTTATGTTGAAAAGTAAAAAATAAATGGCATAATGCTCGAATGAGCATAATCTTCGTTCATGAAAGTCGCACACACACACAAATGCATACACACTCATTAACCTATACAATAATATTTACCTCAATACTGTGTCGTCATCGGAAAGAAATAGCCATTGAATAGGTTGATTCTTTTGATATCTATTCAGAGATTCAATGTCTTTTAAGGCTAATTTAAGAATGGACAGTGTTTTTGAACAATGCCCGATGTCAGCGTTTGGTACACCAGTAGAGATGGTAGGAACATCCTTATCTGGATAAATTAAAAATAACACGAAATTATTAAAGTAATCCCACGATCGTGTGTATACGGAGGATATTCAATGTATTCGCGGTATTGAAGTAAGTTACTATTAATTGCTAATAATTTGAATAACTTGCTTTTACTTCATCTGGGGTTAAAGAAATATAAAATCTTGCACATGATCCTGCACATTATATTTTATATATGAAATGATACGAAATATTTACCTTCTATATTGCTGAAATAACGTTTGTGGTGTGCAAACAGCCCCCATGTATTTTCAATGATAGGGATACGCTCTTGATGGTATTTGTGACAAGTTTTAATTGCAAAGTAAATTGTAATCCTGTTAACTTGAATCTGAAAGTATTTAAATTTTAAAATATTAAATTAAGAAACACAATTAAATATTATCCCTTTTAAATGTTGTAAATGGAATCTAAAACAACTAAACTAAAGTAAAGTAAAGTGAACTCAAATTAAATTAAACTAAATTAAACGAACTCTAGGCGGTCCTAATTGTTTAGATTTAAATATTCATGCTAAATGTCAATATTTATCAAAAGTAATAAATGAAAATTTTAAAATTAGGATTTTACGTAAGAGTATTTGAGAAATTGATAAAAGAATAAATAGAATTGGGGTCTGCACAGGCCATTCGAAGTGGCTAAAGAAATTAATTAAGAGCTAACTGAAGAGATCATTTAAAACCACCGCGATTGTTTCTTTCGCAATAAAAGTTATTTTATTATAAACTATCTAAACTTAAAACCAACGAAGTTATGGAATTAGATAGAACAGGAACACGAAATTAATGATAGTATGGTTTTAATTGTTTGATATGAGTTTATGGATGAGGTAGCCGATAACGTTCCTGTGAACTTTGAAATATACATTGATTTTTGTGTACACTCCTAATTTTGTAATAAGTCTTTCTGAAAAGTCGGTTTAACTGTTTAAAATCTGTACCCTTGTTAAATATCATTCCCCAGTATTCTTGAATGTGAAAATTGAAAAAAAGTATATTTTCATGTTTTCATTGAAACGTTACGGCTCCATTGTTTGAAAATTGTACAATAGTTTAATGATTTCGTGAAAAATCGTTTTCGTGTGAAATTGCCGAAATATATATTTTTTATAATTTTTAAATTATATGAATTCTCTTAATTGGTTCGACGTCTGTCAATTCATTTTTTCGTTCTACAATTTTAGACGTTATCGTTATTTCATCTATATTTGGCGTCTTGTGGAAAATAAAGCACAACTAAAGTCAAGTAAGAACGGTGACTTCGCAGCACGAACCGAATATATCCTATCCCTTCGTGTGTAAAAGGGTGGCGCGGGGGGAAGTAATAATAATAATGACCGCAGTTACAATAATTAACGATCAATGATGAGCGGTAATAATAATAAAAAAAAACGAAAATGAATGAACTGGGTTGAAATTAATAACATGGTGAATATAAAGGTAGAATACACCCATATTTTATTCAACATGAATATTTTCTTATACTCGTACATTTTACTGATAGACATGATAGACTGATAGTATTTACAATATTATTATATACGCGAAAACAATGTATTATCAAAATTAATATAATTACAGCCCGACTATATCGAAACATACGAAGTTCTTCCTGACACAGTAGATCAGATTAGAAGATTAGGGTTAGGGTTCAATATTAAAAGATTGAATAGAAGATCGCCAACGAAATGATTGTTGGATAACAAAAATTACCATGTGACAAGTCCTCAACTAATACGGGACTACTCTTTTGCTTTTTTTCTTTCCTTCCTTTTTTATACTCTACACTCCAAGACATGGGGTATATTCACTTACATCTTTCCTTTGTAACGCTTTAAGGGAAGCGTGGTAGGTATATCAGAGTATATATATATATATATATATATATATATATATATATATATATATATATATATATATATATATATATATATATATATATATATATATATATATATATATATATATATATATATATATATATATATATATATATATATATATATATATATATATATATATATATATATATATATATATATATATATATATATATATATATATATATATATATATATATATATATATATATATATATATATATATATATATATATATATATATATATATATATATATATATATATATATATATATATATATATATATATATATATATATATATATATATATATATATATATATATATATATATATATATATATATATATATATATATATATATATATATATATATATATATATATATATATATATATATATATATATATATATATATATATATATATATATATATATATATATATATATATATATATATATATATATATATATATATATATATATATATATATATATATATATATATATATATATATATATATATATATATATATATATATATATATATATATATATATATATATATATATATATATATATATATATATATATATATATATATATATATATATATATATATATATATATATATATATATATATATATATATATATATATATATATATATATATATATATATATATATATATATATATATATATATATATATATATATATATATATATATATATATATATATATATATATATATATATATATATATATATATATATATATATATATATATATATATATATATATATATATATATATATATATATATATATATATATATATATATATATATATATATATATATATATATATATATATATATATATATATATATATATATATCCCTGCTCGTAGTCATTGTTGGGTCGATATAAATACCACAAACGCGCCCCTGTCTGTCTGTTCTTCTGTCTGTGTGTCGGGATTATGATTACTGTGGTACGAATAGAGCTGCCGTATTGAAATTTGGCTTGAAAATTCAATGCCTTTTTAGAATGTTTGGTACTGGTGAAATCGGCCACTATCGCGCCAACTTTTTATATCTAGTACGAATTTTCAGATTTTATTAGCTCAGTACCTCACCCTGTGGAGAGAATTTAGAGCTATGGATTTTACTTTTGTTATTCTTTTGTTTTCCCATTTAACATTTTTTATTAGATTTTAGCATTTAATGTGAAAGTACACTTCTAACAATGGGCGTGGTCTGGCCACTAATGGTCACAATTTCATTTACTGTCAACAGGTTATTGGATTTAAACCATAAATGTGTACTACGGGTGTAGGGTGTACGACGCCCGGCCAGGCCAAAATTAGCGTCCCTTCTTCTTCTTCTCCTTACTTTTCGACATATTTAAGTTTCTTTGGGAAGCTGGTTGTACTCACGGATGGAGTAGATTTTATTCGAGATGCCTGCAAAACACACGTATTTTGTTGGTGAGACTGCGTTGCCGAACAAATAAATTCCGCTTCTCTCAAGCAAACACTTTTCAAGCCATTGCCAGCACTAAGCTCATGGTTGACTGTGTCAGGCTTTGTGAAACTGTCACTATTGTTATTGTTACCGCCATACGTGGAGATATTATTCGTATATGGTGCATCCCCTTTAAGGGACATGGTAGTGTTTGTCCAATGGTCCATGTTGTTATCGTGTATGTTTTCCAGGATAAAAAGGGCCAATTCATAGGGTGCATCGATTGAAAACTCACTTCGTGGTAAATTCATTTCCTGTACTTGTCGCGCAATCCTGAAATATTATTTTCAATTAAAATTATTACCTGGTTTTTGTTTCCGTATGAGAAACTTCAGTTGTTGGGGCGTACCTTTTGATCAAGGGAACGGTGAATATAATACCAGAGCTTAACAAAGGATACGAAAACCAAGTTGGATTTTCAAAAAAGGCGTAGTGATGAATTACAGTTGCATCGCGATCGTGCAGCGCATGCCCCAAATAGAAAATCTGCGCAGATAATAAAAAGTGGAAGAATTGATTGCATCGTGATCCTGTAGAAAAGGGTTCATACTTCCTTGTGATTTTCATGTAAAAGTTTACTTAGTAGAGGCTTTAATTTGATAATAGTCGTCTCCTCACAGAAAATTATCCACCTCGTACGTGCATTAATTAAATTCACCACGGCATCAAATAAGTGTGGTAAAGCCAAAAGGATGGTCCAATAGCCGGGACTGTTTGTTAATTCGTGCAATAATTTAACGCGTATAATAAAATCTCGACTAATTCTTGTTTGAGTCTGTTCGAGAATATTATTTCGAAGATTTTCACTCAAATGGCGATGATATTTCGTATCCTGACTTATTATGAAAATTAATATTTCATCGGAATTCGATGATAATGAACCTGAACCTGGAAAGGAATTTATATAATGGAATAAAATATAATGGAGTGAATATTATTATTATACTGCCTTTAAATTGCAGACATTAAACTTTTTTCCAACTCCCCTTTACCAAACATCGACCTTATCAGCTGACTAGATTTGTTGACGCTTGCAATTGGGATACATGCGACCCCCGGCCCCCTTTGACAAATTTATTATAAAAATAATAAGCACTGACAATGACTCGTATAAATAAGGCAAAGAGCTATAGTCGTATGTAGCCCCAAAACATCCAGGAGAAACTGTTTTCGAACGATAAAGACTAACGAATGTGTCACCTCAAAGATGTTGGAGTTTTTCTTTGGAAAAGACCACCTGAATTGAATTCTAATGTGACCGCCTAAAATCGTGGCAAAGACGAAGACGAAGATTTTTCTACTGAATCGCTATTCCATCACGTCGCTTGCAGTTTTTCTATTAAGTTGGAAACCGCCAACGTGACTCGCAATCAGATTTAAAAGGATGTTGTTTGTATGAACGAGCTACTAGCCTTTGCACATGCAATCATTCGCTTGAGGCAGAAATTGCGATGGCGATGCTTTTGTTTTTGTAATAAATGTGTTAGGTGTGTTGGTGAGAGGTTTTTGGTGCATTCAACCGCACTTATTTTCCGTGATTATATATATTATTTGATGAAGAAAAGGATGAGCTTAATCTACATCCATAGTATTATTTTCTTGCAGTCTTTTGCAATCACGGGTGGTTTTCACGGCTGAAAGGATATCATTGAAATGTAATGCGACCGTTACATCCTCCCTTTTTTCTTCCGTGATAAAAAGGACACTTTTAGATGCAATTGTGGGACGCATTGCAATTGTATAAACAATCGTTTTATAGTCCTCGGCGTTATCGTCCTTGATTAGCAAATCCTCTTTGTAATTCTTAACACATATTATCATCATGCAGATTGTGAGATCATTATGGCCATTAAATTCGACAAAATTACACGCGCGTACATGTAAACATGTACCTATATTGGCACACACATGTGCCCACGCTCACGCACACTAATGCAAATATGCTCACGCATCATACTCTCTTCATCTCTCTCATGCAGATAAAAATCTCTGACATTTAAAACATATTATAATTTTCCTTATGAAAGATATATTTTTTTAATTTTATCATTGCCAAAATTCGTAGAGAAATTGTAAAGAAATAAAATAATTTTGACTGTTCCAAATAAAAATAGCGAATGTGTTTGATAAGAGTAATGACGGTTGATGCAGCCGCTGTTTTACTGCTACGTTCGTTTCCGGCTTGAGGTGAGAGAGATTTAGTTGTGCTCAGAAAATAAGATTTTCCATATAAAATTGAGAGAAGATCAAATGTATGTAAGATATTCTACATAAAAATGAGAATAGAACGTAGTCAAATCAGATATTTAATTTCGAAATGAGAATAGGAATAACGTAAATGAGAAAATATCAAATGAAAAAAAAGATTTTTCTACATTCATTAATTACTAATATAATTAGGACAATTTTCTTCACACAATTTTCCTAACCTTTTGAGTTCACTTCAAAATAACTTTCGATATTTGACATTTCACATCAATCATAATTTTTTATGAAGTCGAAAACGTAGGCTAAATTTATATTATTTACACAGTATTAGTTATAAGCCCTATAAGAGCCACTACCATAAGTTATATTAAGTACCTTAGTAGCTACATTATTAAAGCAGTTAGCTGATTTATACCCATCGCCCTTGCTTCCCTTTTGGCAATAGAAGTTATTGCGAAGACTCGAAATTAATTTTTCTTCTTAATGCAGTTTTATTTGTAAGACAATCCTTGCAGAAAAATGCTCTCATTTGCACTCAGTTGTTCCTCATTTGCATGTGTTCTATTCTCATTTCTAAAGTTGAATGTGTTATATTCAATTGACCCAGAGTAAATCCCACGTGGAACATATTTTTATATTTCAAAAAGAGAACTCATTTCCAACTAACCAACTATTGACAAACTTTCATTTGAAAATTGAATATCTCATTTTAAGTAGAACTAATCTCATTTCCAAATGCGATATGTCAATTGCATTTGTTGCATTTTCATCTTTTAGAGAATGATGTGGTTTTGAGGTGATCTGAAATCGATGAAATTGTATCGCCTTTATGAGTCATCATTAGATCTCATTAATTCTAATCTCTAGACGCCGTTCGATTTGTTATTGCCAGTCCTTTCAATTGTGTTGATATAACAAATTTTAGTTTGTTATATTAATAGTTATAGTTTAATATGAGTCACCGATGAATGCAATTTATAATTTATTGATAATTTTTTAATCTTAATAATATTTAATAATTTTGTTTAATATTTTGTTTCATGTATGAATGATCTTACCATAATCTCGTGTAAAGTTGAGAATGACGAATACGATGCAGGTAATAATGTAGAGGTTTGACATTTCGACACAGCTTCCAAATAGTACAGCTGCTTCATCAACTACATTAGATATGAAGACAATCACTCGTGAACTCTTGGAGGATGAAAATGGAAAACCTTTAAACTGATTTAAGTAATATTTATAAATAAATAAATAATAATAATATTTATAAATAAATAATGATAAATAAATAAATTCATAAATAATCACATAAACGAATAAATAAAAAGAAGGTTAAATAATAAATAATTAAATAATAAATAAATAAATTAATTAATTAATAAAAAAATTATAATAAATTAATTAATTAATAAGTGAATGAAAACGCATTAGTGAATTAATAAATAAATAAATTAATTAATTGATAAAAATAAGTGAATAATAAATAAATAATAAATAAACGAATGAATAAATAAATAAATGAATAAATTTGCAAAAAATTTGAATAGAATTTTACTTTTTCATAAATTCAATTTGGAATGCGGTGAATTTTTCGGTGTCACCGCCTTAAGAAAGAAATTCGACTTTTAAAACTGAATAGTTTTGCTTTAGTGGTCTCTGATCTTCATTCAAAGATGATCCATACTAAAGATCACCGTATGTAGTGATCACCGAATAATCGAACACGATGGAGTCGATATAAAACTTGTTTGTACAATTTTAATGAAATTTTTACTTACTACGGCACATTTATTTCAGAATATATTTTTTATGATTCACGCTCGAAAGTCAATAAAATCATAATTAAAACATAAATCCATTCATCATTCATCAGCATCAATTTATCATTAATCATTGATTCACTCTATCTTCTTCTTCCTATCGAACTCCATCTTCTTCTTATTATTGAAGTGATCCACGCTCTTTTTATTAGAACATCATCTTTTATTAGAATTATCCTAAATTTAAGGAAGTTGCCTTGACTTTCTTGACCTCAAATAAAAAACTGTTGAGTAAGTAATGTATAGACGCACACTTTAACATACATGCACCAACATATAAATTATAGCGTTTATAGAGATGTGTATGATTATGTCGATATGCATATGCATCGACAAGCACCTTGGGGTTCATCAAGGTATGACAGAATTTGGCTGCTTCTTCGAAATGTGATGATACCTCAACAATCAATCCCATGAGAACAATGATTGTTTTGTGTTTGGTGAGGATTTGCCAAGGGATTGGCTCTAGATGTGTTTAATTAACAAGGATATTCAATTAAAATTTGTAGAGAAGCAAATGCAAATATTTATATATTCAAAGACAATCAAACACTTTTGTATAATTTTGATAAGGTCTATTGTTTCCTCTTAACTTATTCTAAGACAATCAAATGCCGATGACTCGTCGATGACTCGGCCGGGGTTTGGGTTATAAGGTGTGGGCCAATGGAAGGTTTCTTTTTAAATTAGTCATTTTTCAGTGATACGATTTAACGTTGTTGTATTTGTTGTTGTGATATTTTATTAAAGGTAAATATTATGCAAAAAATCTGGAAGGATCTTACTGAAACAATATTTAAAACGATATTAAGCAAATTATAATTTATCTTAGCAAACTATTAAAATAAATTGAAAAGTTTACTTGTATTGTATTTAAAAAAAACAGCCGGTGGCAAAGCCGATAGAAGCCAATAGAAGAATGTTGGAAGAATACTTGGATACTCTTATTTACTCTTTTTTTTGTAGGAATGATACTTTTTTAAGTACTTGTTTGATATTTGGTCTTTTAAGATATTTATTTCGTATTCATAAATGCTTCGATTTTTAAGAATAAAATTAAATATTTTAATGCAAATATAATTCATTATTTATTTTTCTGGAATAGAATATTTTTAATTTATTTAAAACAAAAATTCTAAACATTTCCATCTAGTGATGTATTTTAAAATTTTTAAAAATACTTTCTTAATTATTTAGATAAAATTACGAACTTACCACAAATTATAATTCTACTTAATTTCCATTAGGTTTATAAACAAATTCCAACAACAAAAACTGTCACTAAATTTTTAAGAAAAAATACTTGAGTTGTTCAATTTTGATTTTATATTACAAAGACGTCGCGACAGGTTGTTTCAGGTTGTTTTCGACAGGAAGCTTTCGAAGACGCACATGTAATCTTAGTCAACAGATCGAGCGATAAGGACGACCGTGCTCACTTACGTCGCGAATCTGACTGAACAAAGCGGATGATTTCAAAACAAGCGGATAACTTTCATGTTTCATTCTCAAATTAAATGAAGTGGGGCGCATTACGTTTTAGAGGTTCCCGTTCGGTCAATTTTATTGGCAAGGGCGCCTAGCCTTTTTCATGTAGGATCATCTTTATTATTTTGATGACTGTATTTGACGATGAAAATTGGAACGTCTGTGTAGTTCTCTTCGAAGTGACTGCAGAAATGAGGAAAAGTGTAATAAAGGACTTCACAGGCACCCGCCTTAGTTTGGCACTTTTATATAAAAAATTTGAAAAACTCTAACTAACGTAATCCCGCGGGCACTGACTACGAAACTCCTGAAATGCTAACGACTATGTATTGTGAAATATTGAACTGACTGCCACTCAATTTTATTGAAATGGCAAATGCGACTGCGCATACTTTCCTATTGCTTTTCTTTTCCTCTTCTCTCTTTTGTAAGAAAGCCATCAATGGAATAAAGTTTTCACTCAATATTTCCTAAAGTGAAAATGTGTGGGGGTTCATTTCTAACAACATACGCGAGGGGCGCGAAGTACTCGCGTTTATTAAGTTCAATTTAAAAAGTTATCAAAACATTCCACGGTTTGCGATTAAGTTTTAACAAAAGTTTTTTTATTCGAGAAACTTGTTTTTCGTTAAAATTTTGTCCACATTGAGTTCGGTCAATCTCTAGATAAATCGCAATTATTCGGATCATTTAGTAATGATGCTGATATCTCTGACAATTATGATGGTGGTGATGTTTATGGTAATGATGATGATGTTGATGATAATGATGATGATGGTGCTATAATGAAGTAAGATCAATTTGCTCATAATAATGCGACAATATTGAAGTCGGTGTTCCATAACGTTTTTGATTGCATGTAAAGGTGTCGCGTACGCGTACATCTAACACACACACTCACGACGTCGTTCCGAAAAGTTCATGATTCAATAATGATAGAAAATCTTTTCGTCGTAAAGCAAGGCTTTATTGTAATGTTTTTAAACTTAGACACATCGTTTTCAATGCTTTTGTTGTAATTTACTCTTGAAGTAATAGGTGTAATAGGTGTGAAATATATTTTTCAGGTTTTACAACCGTTAACAACTTCGGAGTTAAAATTCTAAACTTTGATTTGAACGGTTTTTGAAAAATTTAAAAATAAGATTTTATCATAAATATTGCATATTTTGCATTTATATTTTATTCTTTTAAAATAGTTAATAAGGAGAAAATTCAATGCTATTGAGGTTATGGTATATTTTCTATAGATTATACAGTATTCACTAGTTGAGAAAATTGATGATTTTGTGATGGTTACGAACTACTTAAAAAAATTACAATCGATTCAAATACAAAAATTGAACTTGTAGAGTTTTTTGAACAAGTTTTTTTTTTTGAACAATTTATTGAATTGCGGTGACTTGCTGTCGATTATGGGATGGATATCTAGCCACGAATCAGTATAAAAAGTTCATTAAATGCAAATTTCTGCTAAGTAAATACTTTTCCTGAGAGACTCTCAACAATGCATTGAATTCACTAAATGCACAGTGGGCCTGATTGGGCATAATTTGTGGTCATATTTTCCATTTTCTCAATGAGTAAAGCGATATTCAGCAGGCAGATTATATTGCACAGACAAACAAGATACCGGAATAATAACTCCAGCAGCGATATTTCAAAAAAATACTACTTCTTGCGAAAGCGACGAGCAGTGGAAGGGTGCGAATGTAATGCTGGTATTATGGCATATGCATAGGTTTTATGTTTTTTGCGCTTGTAATTTAATTAAGGCAACGAGGTTGTGTAACTTCCGGCACTTGATTCTTCACGAATGGAAAACAGAAAATTAAAAAAAAAAAAACAAAATAAGAAGCAAATTCTTTTGAGTTCAAACTCAAAATTCAGTTCGTTGGAGAGACATTACATTCACTCCCGTAAAATTACTGATTCTGTTACAAAATAGACTTATAGACTTTTAATATTCATTATGAAATAACGATGAACGAGCAAACTGAAAGAATCATTTTGGAGGATATGCTGCATTCATTTGATGCAATGGGTGTGCTTTTGTGTGGGTGGGTATGATACCCCTTTCTCAGAGATCGAAATACGAGGCTTTGGAATTTTCAGGCATCATGAATGGATTTTACATGGTGTCAATCTGAATTCGCGCCACTGCCTGGCTTTGCTTTTAGAATGTCATTGACTACGACCACCTTCGGTAAAGATGGCTTGCGCGACAATAGATGCTCTTCATGTCGTCAAAAGCAATGCAATCCTCTAATGGTGGATTCCATATTATTTATGGTCGTTATTAATGATGGCTTAAAGTTCTCTCATTAGTTAGTTGTTGGCATCAATTAAGATATACGACGACATAACAACTTCATCGCCGATTCGAAGCAACTGAACTATTTCAGTGGGTTGGGTTTTCCTTTACTGATTTGTTTAGAATTTCAGTTTTTGTCAAATTAAAAAGAAATTTCTTAAAGAATTAATTGAAAGCTTCCAACACTGCCACAAAAACTTTCTGATCTAATTTGTTTTTGGTCTCATCTGTCACTTGCATTAATATATACGTTGCCTTGAGGATGTGGCAAAGGTTCGGGATAAAGTGGTTGAGTCGATTTAAAAAAAATTTCTGTGGGGTTAGGGTGCCACTTCTGGCCCCCTCCCGCCCAGTTTGAGTGTGAGTGAAGATTTACAAAAGAATTATTTGTAACAGTAAGAGTAGTATCGACGGAAGCCTTTCGAAGCAAGATGATCAACAATTCACACGGGACGTCAAATATTCAACTTGTCAACACTTTATCGAAGTGCTCTGACAGAGATATTAAGTTATTAGTTTAGAAAAATCTGTTCACACAGTCACAAACACAGTCGGAATAAAAGATAAAAAAAATAAATTGTCAAAATTTTATTGATCTATTTTATGGTCAATTTAAAAATAATCTTAAGCCTTACACGTTTCCCCACTTTTTCTAATAATGCTTTTAAGTCATTTTACGGGAATTGTTCTTAAGGGAATTGTTTAAAATGTTTGCTTAAACCTGGCAAACTTCAGGAAATAGAAGATAAAGCTTTTGTTAACCCATAATCAGACCTGGCATTACGTGATCACATTATCAAAAATCTAAGTTGTTACGTGATACGTGTTACGTTTTCCCATCTCTGCCGCAATTCATTTTTGACATAAAAATAAATCGATCTAATATTTCATTTATCCATTTTGTCTGAGGCCAAAAATATTATTAATAAAATTCGAATTTATTTAATGTTGAAATTTAAAATTTTAATATTATTCTTTCAAATTGCCGTTGGGTCATCTAATTTCATAATTTGTTCAATTAGTCACACATTTTTAGTAACCAGTATTGGCGACGC
The DNA here is from genome assembly GCA_963966595.1 of Physocephala rufipes. Taxonomy (NCBI): domain Eukaryota; kingdom Metazoa; phylum Arthropoda; class Insecta; order Diptera; family Conopidae; genus Physocephala; species Physocephala rufipes. The sequence goes on along the minus strand of OZ016502.1, from coordinate 18,893,523 downwards.
ACATATCTTTGAAGAAGTATAAAGGAATCGTACATGATATTAAAAAAAAGGGAACAATGGTTTCGTTTAATTCAAAACGCCGCAATTGAAAAGAATTTAATAACAATATATTCACGATGAACGACAGTTGTTTTCAATACGACATATCTTTTTGAGTTCACGAATTCGGTTTATTAATCTTCTATTATTAATTAATTTTGTTTATTCCTCTGAAATTTAAAATACCGGAAACGGAAGCTGTTTCGCAAATAGAGCCAGTCTTTTGGATAATTTTGAGGAACATTTGCGATAAGTATTTAGTATAATTATTTGTAATTTCTTTCATAAATATATGCTATGCATCCCTTCTTTATTCGGCATTAATTCTGGATTTATCACGAAATTTCAATACGTATCGATTTATTCAATAAAATTCCGTTGAAAAGACCATTGCGTGTATGGAATCGTTTTGTGTGTCAGTAAGAAAAAGAACATCTGATAAATTTTAGTAATGATTCACTGCCTACTTCCGATGATAAAATCATGATCATCTGGTTAAACAGAATGTGAGCCGTTGCGAGAGATCTTCTCACTGACTCCACCACCGGTTGTGTCCATGTACCGCTGGATGGAGCTACCGCCACAGGAGGCAACTACATACGCAAAACTGATATTGGATCTTTCTGAGCCATCAATAAAATCTTATCGGGCAGAAAAGGACGGCAGACGTTGCGGGTCACGTAAGTAGTAGTTAGAGCCCAAATATATTTTGTATGCCAATCCATGTCAACAAGTTTTGCAGCGATCACAAGACACTCGTTTGAAGTGAAAATTTGCTTTAAAAGAATTTTGATGCAAATTAAAAAATTGGAAATAGGGTGATCGTTTTATAAGTTTCATAAATGAGAATTGTCGGAAGAGGCAAATTCGGGTTTTAACGAAGCGGTTTAACGAAATTAACAATTAAAAATCATCAGTAATTATTTATTATTATCAATTATTATATAACATTCGAACAAGAAAAATAACGCAATGTAAAATAAAACCCATTAAGTTTAAATTAAAATTTTAATTAAACATTTATAAATTGTATTCTTTAATTAAAATTTATTCATACGGTACGTAGTTCGTCTTTTGATCTGTTAAAAGAATGTTATAAAAGTCTGCAAGATTTCTTCTCCAAAGTCTTAAGCACCCTGTATACATTTACTGACACCGAGATCTCTAAAAGAAGTTTCCAATATTAACTTCACAGCTCTCACAGCAAACGTAAGGCTGGATTATCTTTGCCTTAGAGAAACCTCCTTTTTGTTGAGATATACGACCTCCCAAGCGTCTCCCATGCCGCACAGCGGGACGCATCTCATTGAGACAATCAATAAATTTTAACACGTTATCAATGCCTTACCTTGTTTCTCGAAACGAGAGAAGAAAAATGATGTCAAATTAATAAACGCAAAATGAAAAGAAAAATCAGGCATCACCGAATTTTGTTCATCGATGCAATAGTGATAAATCTTGTAGGCGCGCTAAACGCAAAACGCTGTTACACGCGAATGTTGTTTACTATGTTTAATGTTTAATTTTAGATGCAGAATATATTTAATGAGAGCCTACGAATTTAGCCAGTAATGAACTCTTCGGGAAGGCAGGCAGGGTCAGGCAGGGTACTTGTCAGTGGAAGCGAAGTTAAAGACTTTTTCAATTGAAAAAAAAGATATTTGAATTAGTTTATTCTTTCTACTTTCTAGTTTTGATTCGGCCCTCGGAACTGGCATAGCTCCGATTAATTCCGTAGATTCCATATTTTTCGGGGAGCACCTCTTGCAAACAAGAAAGCACTTTATCTGAACTCGTGAATTTGTTTGTTATCCAATGGCAGGTGCAAGGAGGCATACATTTATCGCAATTCTTCTTGTATTGTTGATGCGTTTCAGTTTTAGGCGGTAAACAAGTTAATTTCCAGGATAGTTTTGTATTGTTTTTGGTCCAATAACATTCACATGGCGGCATACAATCACAAGGTACACGAGTGGTTCGAACTTTTGGCGTTAATTTTTGGGACTTGCATTTATACAGATTTTTACGTCGAGTGCCTCCAATCAATTCCGATTCTTCAGGATCCGGAACTCTAGCCAAACGTCTCTCTAATTTCTCCCAATGTGATAAATTCTTTGGAAACTGGCGTATCAATTGCCATTGGCGATAAAGTTCGGAGCGACACGTCAATTCGAATTTACGGCCAGATTTTGTGCGGAAGTTCTTGTAAAGTTCGTAATAATATTGAGGTGGCAATGATATACTGCGTCCGAATTTCGTAAGCTCGAAAAAGTAAAGGCAACGAATACCGTATGCAATATGTTTAATGTCGTCGAAATTTTTTATATTCATAGCGCTGAGCGCAGCTGCATCCACAAGAAGAAGTGATCGTCCATGAATTAAATTCTCGCGAAAAGTGCCCTGAATGTAATTTCGTATAAATAAATATTCGTTACTGCTATGACAGCGTGAGAGTTTCGACCTACCTGGTACTTCGGATAGCCGTAATCTCTTAACCATTTACACACTTCAACATTTGTCCAAGTATAGACTGACGGCATGGGTATTTTGTCGACTACTTTAGCCGCCAAAATTAATAAAGTGTCAGGTGTAACTTTGAATTGTATGGGAACGTCGTGCGGATTGAAATATGTATCGCCCTTAATCAAACTGCTCTGGTGAAAACAGTATGAAGAAAGAGGCGACGGTTTTTCTTTGTAATCATCCCACTTCCCTTTCACGTATTTCTCATCCGTTTTACCATACAAGTATCTCATTGCGGCGATGCGATTTTCTCCACGCGTGGTAAAGATTCAAATCTCTGCAAAACGTATCTCAAACATACAAAATTTGTTTTTTTTTAAATTTAAATAAACTAATTATTTTATTATTTGTTGTATAAAACACGACTGCTTAGCTTCCTTTACTTCGTTTTTTTTTTTGAGGAAAATACTGAAGTGAAAGCTCGAAGATATAATTTAATTAACAAAGAAAATTATTATTAATTGTTTATAATATAAACTTTATATGAATCGGAATTAATTGTCGAAAAGGAATTCATGAAATGCTTGACCCAACTGAATTTTATTGTTTATCCGCTAATCTAGTTTCCATGGCATCAAAAATTTCTATTATTAGTAGAGTTTTTCCACAAATATCAAATTATTTGTGTATTTTAAAACAGCGTAGGGTTTCCAATAGATATTATAACATCTCGTAGAAATTGTTGAGTTGAATTTCGTGCACGGTAAATCTGTAGAGAGTTATCTATTTACAAAATTGTATACCCACAAAAGTTTCTACGGGGTTTATCTATCTGCAGTTTATAATTGTGTATCTACATCACAAACTACAAAATTCAAACCATTTGAACCGTTTTCGAGTTAGTAAAAATTGCTAAAAACCGTTCAAGAAATATGCCCTTTCGTCACAATCGTTCTTAAAAAAACTGAAGTGCGCAACTAGATGTTGCAAAATTATCCTAAATACAAAATTATGACCCTCTATAGCTTGCCGTTTTTTGGTTATGGCCAAAATGTTAATAAATTCCACAAGAAAAATTCCGACACAGTAGATTCGAATCAAAAAGGGTCAAAAGGGGGCACGACCAAATGTTAAAGCCAACTTAAATACAAAATCTCAATATTCTACGGCTATTCGTTTTGTGTTATGCGGGATAGGTACACGCATACATACGTATAACGTTATGACGTCATTGAGGTAGTGAAAATCGATAAAGGGATGGTAAAAATAAATATTTCGGTTAAAAAGTGAAAATTTCGAAATATTTCGAATTTACAACACTTTATTTTTTTCGTACAGTCAATTAGAAAGGAAAAACTATTTAAAACATTTCAAAAAGAAATTGATTGCAGTTTTTGATTTAATTAACATGTTTGCGATTGTAATGAAATGTCTAAAACACATTAATTAATTTAACTAAAATCTTCAATAGAATATGCGAATTATGTTATATTCATAATGACGCTGGTTCGTTTGAATAATAATTCATTTTTGTTATTTTTTTTATTGAACGTTCACAAAATGATACTATAGATTTTTTATAATTGTTCACAAAAATAAACGATAGTCTTTTACTGTATAGATCTTGTATCCATATACTGTTTATATTTTCACCCACGCGATGTTATAAAGTATATTCGGAAGAATATTTCGTAGACAGCTTTTGAGCGATGTCAGAAAGGGTTTATAAAATACAAGCAAAGCATTTTAAAGATGCTGCATTTTAAGGATTACTCAGAGATATTAAAATAACTTACGCATCGTTTAAATATTTACAAATGTAAACGAGACTTTTAATTTAAGTGAGGGAGGGCTTAGCACGTTTTGGTCGCATCTGTTAATATTCCAAGCCCATAAGAACCCATCAGTTATTTACAGTTAAATTGGGGCATACAAAAGGGGGAAAGCATAAGGACACAAGCAATTTTCCAAAAATTATTTTAATAATTTAAAATCTTATAATATTAATTTTTCCTTACATCCTTTTCCTCTGCTTCATTTGAGTGTTTTTTACATTTTTCATTACACGATATATACTTTTTATTGTGTTAAATAACGTTGTCATTCATTTAAATAAGACTTCCTTTAAATTTTGTAAGCAGTATAAAAAATATGCCGTTTCTTGAGGACCTCAGGAAATATTTCCTGGTATTGCCGGTGTAAATAACGAAGGATTTTTTCAAAAAATTAATAAAACTACAAAAATTGAAAGCTATAAATTCACGAAAATTATGGTGCGTTTATACCTACCGTAAATGCGGATCTGTAATAACGCATTTGAAAGCCGCTTACATCACATTATTTGCTTTTTTGGACAATTGAACAGTTTCACTGAATTGTTTCACTGAGTCCAAAAATCTTGCATTTGTGTAACAATAAACATGAGAATTATGTATACGAACAAATTAGTGGCAATTTTCAATTCTGGAATCTTCGTGGAATTCTCCATATCCAAGCCTATTGTCAGGGTCGGAATATGCTTCTGTGAATAATTTATTTGCTTGTTTCTGAGTTTTCGTTTCGCTTCGTGAATTTGGGAAAACCTGCGTTTAATAAGAAAAACAGTGTGTATTATTCGCATTTGCTTTGCTTTTGTCCGAAATGCGATTGTTTTCCGAATGCGTGATTTGAAAGTTTGTATGGGGTAGTTGTTGTTTTCATTCGCATTCGCCTTCGCATTTGGGACTAGAAGTCGAAATGCATGATATTCGATCGGTGTAAATATACTATTAAAAGTCAACCACTTTTGGGAAAATTTATAGGAAGTTGAATAACGGACTATAGGCTAACCCTGAATAAACATTGTAGCTCTATAAGAGACTCGCCGAACGTTTGCGCTTGTTTTGTCGATTTTCACACATTACCCTTAATAGATCGAAAACAATTGATCAGCTGTTCCCTAAAACGCGACGAAATTGTTGTTACGACGCGTATTTTCGAACGACTGTTAGAATCTTACGGATGCGTAGTAAGCGGAATACGTACGGTGCAATTGTTTCACACGCATATACATTTAACAACATTACACAAATCATGTTTTATTTGAAAAAAATTACTTAAACATGCCACAAAAATACTCATCTATTTAGGGTTATCATCACGTAAGGATTATGTTGGATTTCAAGATTATGGTTGGGACTTAAAGCGTATCGAAAAGTCAGCGCACTGTAGGGAAGCCTTCGCTTTTATTTTATAAACATTAGGATTTGTTTATTTATTTAATGTTGTTTTTACCGATGTATCAGAAAATTTCTAAGAAATGTAGCCTCTTGATAATAACGTAATTTTAAAGGAATACAATAACGTTGAGAACTCGTTAATTGTATAGCCATGATGTGGTGAATTATGAGGAAAGATAAATTACACCTGTTGGTTCATTGAATGATTTTGCACAGAGATAAATGTGATTAAGTGCACGGAAAAAAATTGACAAATTTTAATTTATTTTTTTGTGATACAATAATTTATTTTGACAATTTTTTTTCTTTGAGTGTAAGGAAACTGTACAGAATATTTATATACGAATATTTGAAATAATATCTTGAAAAGGAAATTAACCGTTTACTTAATTGTATCATTGAAATTCACAACTCTATTGACAATTTTTATTGATATGAGGTTTTAATCGATGTCTGAAATTAACAGAATCATTTACGTCTTCTTTGTGTTAAAAAGGTAATGCCCTTCAGGGAGTCCATTTATTTGATAATCTATGGCGCTATTGATCTCTATTTCACAAGATCGCTTATGGCTGATCGATCGATCGCGTATGGCAAGCATCCAATCAGAATGCCGTTTTGTTTGCTCATAAGACCACGAGTGTTTGTTTGTGTTTAAATTGGCTCGACACATGATCAACCCACCCACCAATCAGTCTTCGACTGGCTATTGGAGATTCCATCCAATCCAATCTCATTTGATCTATACTAACACATCTGAAGGTAATAAGTAGACAAGATCATCAAAGAGCTGAGTCGTAGCGCAAGAGGCAATGAACTAAAGGCTCTAATACAATCAAAAGGCCTGTCTATAAGAATTATCGTGTACAGTGGATTCAATTGAAATGATTTAATTAATTTCAAATTAATTTTTGTAATTAATTACAAGCAATTTATTATAGTTCATAAATACCTCAAAAATGTTAATATAATAATATGTTTTTAAATATTTATGATATTTATGATATATATCTATAAAAGCTATAAATTTTTATTAAAATAAGAACTAAAAATTTGACAGGAAATTTGAGAGGAATGTCTTCATTTCCTGTCAAAAAACTACCACCGATGCAAACGAGGAGTAAATCGGTCTGGTTTAATGAAAGGTTGAAATGGCATGAAAGGAAATTCATTCTTTCTTGAAAACTAGTCGAGTATCCAATATCCGTTTTCACAACAGGTAACAAGAATTGAAATATAACGATCTGAATAAGGAAATGCCTTTAATTAAACGTAATTTTGTGAATTTTGAACCCAAGTGCAATAATTTTGGTGAGAATGGTTGCTTAAGTGCGATCAAAAGTAAGTTTTTTAAACGTAAACCTTTCTGTGATTCGCTCGAGTTCTATAAAATTATTTGAGGCACATAACTTGTACTTCCGCCCACTGTTTTTAAGATTTTATTGATTATTATTGCAGGTCGATTAATGATATGTAAATTTAGTTTCCTACGAGTTGTCTGCCGCGGAGGTTCTGTACGATGGTGCGCGTTTCCTTTGATATGTCTGCGTATTTTTTACAGTGTGTAGTTTTACAGTGTATCTGTCGCCACCCTTTCAAACTGTGCTTAAAACATAAAGCATAAAATAATTAATTATTTTACTATTCACAAAAATTTATTACGGCATTAATATCAAGGATAATATTGGGATTTTGTTTTGAGTAGAAGTGAAATTTTGAATTGATTTCGATTTCGATTTTGATGACCAAAATAGAGGAAGAAGAAGCGATGACTGTTTTAGGTGTAGAATCATTAATTAAAATGGATGCCTACCGGAGGGCAACAAATTTTCAAAATGGTCCAGCCGAATTTAACGTTATAGAACTGAATTTAAATCCTACTATTGATATATCGAATTCACAAGATTCAGACATGTTTAATGAAATTCGCAATGACACAAATATTGCCTTAAATTTTAGTGTAGATCGTTTATTAAATTGTGAAAAAACCGCGGAAAAATTGGAGACCGCTCCTAACGGTATTCTTTTTCAAAATGAGCGTAAATATGGAAATAGTAGATTATCCTGTTGCGCTTATGAGACCTGCTTATCTAGAGCCCATTACGATATTGAGAGGCGGCACATCCAATTGATTTCACATAGTCCTCATTTACCGAATAATTCGGTAATGCCAATCATAAAAGAGACAAAATCAATTGTCAGACCAACACCAATTCGAGTTGATCGCCGTGATGATCGTTTCGGTCCAGGTAAAACGCTGTAACTAATTGATACCATATACATGTTCAGCATATTGTCGACCTGTCCCCTTTTTGTCGAACATTGCAAAAGAGTCGAAAATATATATCCAAAATTATCTGAAAAGTTGAGTTCTATTAGATTAAAGTGAGGTTAAAGAATGAGGTTCTGTCGAATTACAATTAGCTTAAAAATGAGGTTATGTTGGATTAAACTTGGGTTAAAAAATTAAGCTATATTGTTTTAGAATTGCGTTCACAAACGAGGTTATATTAGTGTAAAATGGCGTTAAAAATTGAGTTATTCTAGCTTAAAGTTAAATTTAAAAATTAGATTATGTTAGATTAAAATTAGGTTAAAAAATAGGGTCATTATAAAAAAGGGCTAAAATTGACTTAAAAAATAAGGTTATATTGAAGGACAATTACGTTAAAAATGTGAGGTTACGTTAGAGATGAGATTACGGATTAAAAAATTTATGATTACGGTGTATTACATTTTGCTTAAAAAATGAGATAATGTTGAACCAAAATGATATTAAAAAAGAAGGTTAGAGCAAAATTACGTTAAAAATGGGATTGTGTTAGACTAAAATAAATTTAAAAAAATTAGGCTATGTTAGATTAAAATCAGACTGAAGAAATGGGACTATGTTAGATAAAGAAAGTTGGAATCTTCAGAGAAAATCAAGAATAGCTACTTTCACGGTCGCTACCTAGAACTTCATACTAAGTTGATTGTAGATCCGCCTCCGTCATTGTTTTACTGGGAGCTAGTGGGTGGAGCTATTTAATTAAGTTCTAGCATATCCATCGCAAAATATTTGATTACAGTTAACACTTCTTGAACCAGCTTCCGGTCCAATGCGGGTCTATGGAAAATAAGTTGATTCTTATTTCGTTCTTATTAATATATTGATATGATGTACTATTTTCGACATTCCAATTTATTAATAATCAATATTAATCATCAACATTATCGAAAATTACGTTAGTATCGAAAGTCAAGCAGTCATTCGAAGGAGATTGTTCAATGATATATGTTGCCATCGTTCGAGTCAGAAGTTTCTAAAATTAAAAATATAAATGTCAAAAATTAAGCCATCATTGTTATCATCATCATCACCGTCATCATTAGCGTGATCACCAACGTTATAATAGATAATTAAAAATTAAAAGAAAAGCATAGTCTTTCAGCCGTCTTTCATCCTTTCCAACTGTTTTCGTCATTGATTCGTCAACGACGGATGCACTCTACATAAGACTTCGACTAGGCTGGAGATAACGGTCGTTCCAGTTTGTTTAATTTTGTTTTTACATTGTTGTTGGTGGTTTTAAAAACCGAAAGCAAAACATACAATAAAAAAGTGATCATTATTTTCTGATCGGAAAATTAATTTAGTGTGAATGAAATGCAGCCCGTTTGTGTGTGTGCGTGTGTGTGCCGCCGCGCGGCTTGTGTCCAGCTGAATTTGTTTATGTTAATGATGTTGTTTACAATATTCTTGAGCAATTTTACCAAATTGCTTTATTTATTTCTTTCTCAATGAAGTGCAGTAATCATACTTTTCGATTTGGTTTTCGAAGTAAACAATCTTATAGTTTCCTCTTTGTTTCCCATCTTGTTCTTCATCACTGCTTCCGAATAAAATTGTTTATGTTTTGATAAGAGAACAAGAGGATATTTCTTTTTTTCTATTTTCTAGTTTGTCATCGAAGAATTTCGAAGACTTTTAGAACAATTTAATTAAAACATGTTTTATAAAAAATAAATTTATATTCATAAATATTTATGGTAAGTATATAGTTAATAATTGAAAAAACAATACTTTACATTGCAGCCTTTCCAATAACATCGCCACTCCTGCAATATTGCTACCTTGACGAACAACAAGGGGTAAATGTGTCCCATAAACATCGAGAGGAAAACGTGAATTTTGACAGCTTCTCGCAATTCATGATGTCATCACTGAAAATTAATCATAAGAGTGAGTTCAATTTTCAAGATTTCAGAGCGATTAAAATATTCGAAAGTAATATTCAAAACGTGGAAATAGCATCCGCTCGCATCGGAAGCGTTAACATCCGACAAAGTGAAAAAGTTCACAGTCAGCAGAAAGAGCCTTGCAGCGGCTTAATCGCTAGTGGTGAAAAACGTAAACGTTCGTGGTCAAGAGCGGTATTTAGCAATTTACAACGTAAGGGCCTCGAAATACAATTCCAACAGCAGAAATACATCACGAAGCCCGACCGAAGAAAGTTGGCTGCGCGTTTGAATCTCAGTGATGCGCAGGTAAGCTAAACCGAAAAATCACAACACTAACAATATCAGCCAATTACAACAACAAATACCGACCAATAACTTTTCTTCCTTGAGGTAAAAGTATGGTTTCAAAATCGACGTATGAAATGGCGACACACGCGAGAGAACTGTAAAAGCGGTCAAGAGAAACAGATGACAGTTGGAGCGAATGGCGGCGAAATTGAAAAGAATGGCGAAAAAGCAAATGAAATCAAGGAATTGAACAGAGATTTGGAAATGTGTAGTAACGAGGAGGACAATGATATAGATGTAGTGAAATAGCATATCATTATTATTATGATTATTATTGTTATAATTCAGTTTATTGTTTTGTAAGAATTTGTAATATTTATAAAAGGTGCTAATCCAACATGTTGGTCTATTTAAATGAAATAAGCTGTATCAATCGTAATTAAACCAATATTTATAATATTTAAGAACGTCATAAGGAATACTTATTTAGAGAATACTAATTTGTGTCCAAAATTTTACACGATCAAATTTGCACTGGAGGATTGTAACTATTTGGGGAAGCCTACCACAAAATTTGGGCGTACTGCTTAGTGATATATTATATCATATAATACCAGTACACTCTATCAGTGTAGCTCAATTAAAACGGGTCAAATAGGTCTTTTTGGAAGGAATTCCTTCCCGTGGAAACGGTTTGTTTCCCTTTTTACCATAAAGGTTGAAGAATATTTGAAACATGTTTTTAATTAACTTCCGTGGTGAATGCTGTAAATGTCCAATATATTTCAAACTAGCAGAAATATAATAAAGACCGGGTAAAAAATTCTGTTTAGGAACACTGAGCGAATCAACATTAAGGCGCAAGCGCATGAAATTGCCTTTCCATTAAGAAGTGTTTGTTTTATACATGAAGGAGGAACGGTTTCATATAGTACTTGCGTAACCGTGCCGACGATGCCTGCTCGAAATTTTGGGCTGGGCAGTAATATATTATAATAATAATACTATTGTATAGTATTAGGTATATATAAACCTGTAAAGTTAAACTATCAAACGTCAAAAAACCGGATATAATAAACTGTTTGAAAATATTTTGAAATGCACTGACCAAACATTTTTGAAAGGCGTAATGATTCTTCAAGGAAACTTTTAAGTACTAACAACACGCATTAATATTATACCAACAATAACAACAACACTAACGCTAACAACAACACTAACGCTAACAACAACACCACCCTGCACGTCTTTTACTCGCAAAACAGAAGAACAAGAAGAAGAGAAAGGGCGTGAAATAAACTGATGCAAATTTAATCATAGAAATAAATTGAAAAATTCATTTTTTACCTTAAGTGATTCCTGGATGTTATAGAGGCAGAAAATGTCAAATATTATAAGCAATGCCGAAAGAGAAGCTGCAGCTTTAAAGAAGGCTCTTGAATGGGAATTAAGTTTGGAATCGAGAGATATGAAATCGCATGCTTGGTATCATGGATACCTAACACGGCCACGAGCCGAAGAGATAGTTTTGAACGAAGGTGACTTCCTAGTTAGAGATTGCACGTCTCAAGCAAATAATTATGTCCTGACGTGCCGATCGAAAAACGCCGTACTACATTTTGTTATAAACAAGGTAAAGCTAAATATATCAACTCGTTATGGATATAGCAAAACACATAAATAGATAATTTGCGTTTATAATTATATTTTACAGTTCCTATTATAGCAAATCGCAAAACTATATACATAAATGGTAAAAAACCGAAAACGGATTCAAACCATTTTAGTAATTTTAAAACACAGGGAAACAGTTAAATATATCCTGATAAAAACCAGCATTTAGATTTGTTCAACGATTTTTGCATTCAACTAATTTTCTTAGCTCGCAATCCCCAACCACTCCATTCAACCCAATCCTCCAGCAGACTTCTTAACACGTTTATATAAAAACTATGATAAAAATCTTAAAATGAAGCTAACGAACAAACTTTTTGGGTACTTTTTTCTTTGTCTTTTGGGTACATAAATCGTGCCTTGATTGATAAAACGACTTTTTCTATCTTGTATACCTTTTTTAGATTTTACTACAGCCGGAAACGGTCTATGAGCGTATACAATATCAATTTGAGGATGATGCTTTCGATACAGTTCCTGATCTTATCACATACTACGTTGGTTCAGGTATATACGCCCTTATACGTTACGAATGAATTTGAATGAAGCTGTTTTAAAAACTTATTTTAGAAACTCTTTCTTTAAGTTGTTTTTTGCCTATAGTTCTTTATGGTAATTTATTTATCAGTCGACGGCTAATTCTATGGATTGGTAATCGACATTTGTATTAACATTTACACGAAAATCTTAACTTTTGTATCAAGGCAGAAAGCGTCTATGGGGTCATGATTCATGTGTGATTCCTTCATCACTATTGCATATTTTTTATATCTTATATATTTTGTAGCGAGTATGCATAAATTAACTTATTCACATTAACTTAACGTCGTGTCGGCATTACAACAAAGATTTCCAAGTAATTTGTAGGCTTTGTATATAACATAATAATATTAAAACTAATGTGATTAGTAATAATAAAAATATAAATGACTGTAATTATTTATTTCCATCACTATTTAATCATGTGGTTAAATTTTATGAAAACTATATTCTAGGTAAAGAAATCTCAGCGGCTTCCGGAGCACGAATCAAATATCCTTGCAATCGTACATATCCTCTTTCATTTTATGGCCATAAAATTATTGGTAATCAACTACATGAGCAGATGCTTGCCGGAACTGCAGTTGGTGGTAGCTCACTTTGTTCACCGCTTGGCGGCAGTGGTTGTTTCCGATTCAATATTGTTTCATCGTCATCACCAGCGCAAATGCAAGATCGAAGCCCCATCAATCCCTCACCGAAAATAAAACTCGAGGCGGTATCCCGTTTGCCTTCTCACAAGCCACATTTCCAGGGACATCCCATTCAACCCATAAATAATGAATTCCTTTGCAAGCAGATCATAAATGTTGGCGTATGTGATGAGATTCATGAGCTTCAACGTTTTAATACGAATGGAAACTGCCGGTTTGGTGGCCGAGGCTCATCTACGCATTCTTCCTTTCCACAGCTGGAACAATTTTGTAATAGTAATATTCATCTAAACGGTTTACAAACTATAGCCCGTACAAATCTGGCAGAAGTCTTCGATCAGTTTAAATTCACCACACATTCGCTACCTCGTACGGCTTCCAATCCATTTCGTAGTAGTCAGCCAACGGTGTCAAAATTAATTCAGCAGATAAATCCAAATCCGCTGTCACAAGTTATAAAATCCGAATCGAAGCAAACACTCGATAAACTCAGTCAGCCTTTCGCAACACATTTGAATAGAGTTCGTCCGCGTATTGCGACGCTCAAAGAAAATACCAAAACTGATCTTCCAAATTGTACTCGTCAATGCGCACAATCATATCACACAAGTGGATCTGATTCCGGAAATGGTTCCGGTGATTCGTTACCGAATTCTCTTTCGGGCGATTTCGTTGATTTCGCTCAACACCGTGGCGTAATCATAAAAAATCCAAAATTCTTCGTAGAATCGTTAGCACCTCTAAAGACTCAATCAGGTTTAGTGGAAGAATTGTTAATCACAATGAATGCAACCGAATTGAAATTGGTAAGTGATAAATATACGTTGGTACGTAGATAAGGATGAGAAAGGGCAGTCTTAAAAACGTTATGTTTTATTAAATTTGAATGTGGTTGCTTTTGTTGAATATCGTTTGTATTACTTGAAAAATCAGTAGAAAAATTTGTTCATGTATTTATTTTATTCTTCTCCTCAGGAAACTAAATTCGATGTGGATAATTTTAGTACATTACTTCTTCCTTCTGTGGAGAACAAACCACTGGATGGCGATGCTCTTTGTACTTTTAAAATGATGCTATTAGAAAACGGTTCTAGGATAATTTCCGAACATTTAACGCGTATTGACATTAATCTTTTGATAGAGGAGCCAACCGAAGAAGACACAAATAAAATTCAATGTTGCGGTTTGGAACTTATGACGTTGTCCGAAGGCAAGATATTTCGTAATGATTTAATTGAGCGAACGCAATGTATTAAACTGTTGGTGGCCGTAACACTTCTGACATGCCAAACAGATTTAGATCGAGCTGAATTACTTAATAAATGGATACAAATAGCAATCGATACGAAAACTGCTTTAGGCAATTTATATGGATTTTCTGCAATAATGCTTGGATTATGCATGCCTCAAGTAAGTTGAAAACATTGTCATACACCCATGTCGTATACAGCTACTGTTTACTTTTTTCCAAACAGATTCAGAACTTGGATAATTCGTGGCATATTTTGCGTCAAAAATTTACCGACAACGCATTCATGTTTGAATCGAAATTACGCCCAACATTGAATCATATGAACGAATGTACTAATCCTCAAGCACCCAACACTACAGTTCCATACGTGATACCATATATTTTACTACGAGATTTAACAATTACAGACATGACCAACACGGGCAGTAATGATTTAGAGAAGTCATCGTTATATAAATTTTGTGTAACAGCATGGGAAAACAAAGCAGACGATTTCGGAATGTTCATTTATTTCCAGCATTTTGAATCGGTCAGAATGTTTTTGAAAAATCTCGATCTATATAGAAAAAATTCTCGAATTTTACTCGAGGATTTAAACTTACATCATGACGAATTACTTAGCGATGCTTTTCGGTAATATGTTTTTTAAACGAATAACAATCGAATCAATGACATTGAACGACAAATATTAATTATTTCAGAACGGAATTCCACATTAAATTCCTTTGGGGAAGTGCATGCGCTCTTTCTGCGCCTGAGGATCGTCATTCAAAACTAGAGAAGGTATTAACGTTGATGGCCGACAAATTCTATAGCGCGAATACAACGGGAACACCCAATTAAACACCCACCATTCTTTAAAAAGTATTACTTTATGCACATGTCAGTCTCTTAAGACCAAACCATATATAAGATTAAAGTTCCCCGGTGGAAGGATTCAATAAAATTGTACTGATCTCTCTTCTAATTATATTACTTTGTTTAAAATTAATTAGCCGTATAATTTAATTTAGTGTAATTTGTTTAGGTAACACCTATCAGAGTTTTGATTGAAAAGTGTTCATTCAATATTTTTTTTATATTAGCAATAATTTTATGCAATACCAAAACGGTTCACAGCCAACGACAATATCGAGAAAAACGCATTTATTTGTTACGGATTTGTAAAAAAAATAAACTATAAAATTTGTCGAAATTTGTTTTTCTTGACTATAAATTTTATACGACGAATCTTCCAACTGGTTTTCAACCAGAATTTAAAAAATATGTTTGCGTCATTGATAACCAATCTGATAATATCTTTGCTACGTGGGATCATAATGAGTAACTAATTATACTTTGAATTGGTAATACTGTAATAAACCACTTATTCGCTGATGGGAAATACCGTCTGTCCGTGCTAATTCAGAAGCTTCAAAGGGGATAAATCTCATTCTCAATAGATCAAATCTGATTTTAAAATGCACTTTTATTCTCTTTATCATATTGGAAATTTCATTTCCAATTGAATTCATCTCATTTGCACTTGTTCCTTTCAATTTTGTATATAAAATATCTTTTTGGTAGTTATATTCCCATTTGTAATTGAGTGTGGTATATGTGCAAACTTAAGTTTCCATTGCAAAACTACATTGATGTGTCATCCTGGGAATATCGCAATACACGCTATGCAGCATAATATTGGAGGATGCCACGCATTACTCATACACAACTAGCTATACAGGACCAGTTTCTGGGTCTCTTCGGAAAACCGTACACTAGCTAATGGCCCTCGAAATTTGAGAAATAATTATTTGTATCTCCTAAATTACAACAAATATCCAAGTACGGTTAGTGTCGTTAGATAGATTGTATAAATATTAATAATTTATGTAAGGACATTTCATCGAAATAACAGTTTTTGAAAAAAAAACGAAATTTTAACTTGTTACTACTTTTTTTCCTTTTCAATTCTTGTTTTTCTAAATAAAATAAGTAATTTGTGCGTGCCTTTATTCTTAGAATAAAAATCTAGATTAATTTAGTTTTCATACAAAATTTCTTTCATGTAGATCGGTTGTTTATTTACGGAGAAAACTTACTTTTAATCGTAAGTATGAATTACTCTTCTTGAATTTTATTAATGTCATCATGTAATAATGTTAATGTTATCAGGTAATAGTTATGTAATAGTACGATTTTATAAAGTATGCAACATTGGCTCTTAGAATCTGTGACTATTTAATTTAAGCTCTGACAGTTGTGCCCCTTATTGTTGTTAAGTTTAAATATTTTATTATAATTGTGCGAATCGCAAATACGTAACCATATGCGAACGTCCTCTAACGAATATATATCAAATTTTTAATTGCAATTAAATTTTTGTTAAACCTTTTTCTACTTTAGAATAGCGCCGCAGGTGCATTTCTTTGACAAAGTGTACAAACAACTAAATGCAAAAAGTAGTTCGTTGTAAATTTGAAAATGGTTTTTCTCCATAAATAAATCACCGATCTGCATGAAATCAATTTTGTATGAAAACTGAAATAATGTAGTTTGTTATTTTAAGTATAAATGCATGCACTAATTACATATTTTATTTAGAAAAAAAAAAGGAAAAAGGTAGTAACATTTTAAAATTTCGTTTATTTCAAAACTATAAACATTTCGATAAAATGTCTTTTGACATAAATTATTGATATTTGTATGAGCAATCTAACTAATTTCACCAGAATAAAAATCGCAGTTTAAGAGATATCAATAACTCCTTATGAAATTTCGATGAACTTCAACCCCGCCCCAAGACATAGCGGGGATTTCTTTTATGTTTATTAGGCTTAGGAAAGAAGCACAAAATGGACAAAAAACAAATTGGAGCTAGTATGATTACGTAAATATAAGCCCATTTTTCTTTATTGCAAAATATTGAAAAGGATATATGAAGACACAAAATTTTAACATTACATTTTATTCGAAGAAAGTCAGTCAGAATTTAAAATACTTTCAACGGATTTTAAAAATATTTTATGTATAATTTCTTAAATATTTTAAATATGATTTTATGATAACAGTTATAAAGTGGAAATTTATAAATATAATGGAATTTCGACAGTATCTATATAAGGCCATTAATAAAATTTCATATTAAATTCATTGCATTTAAAACACTGCATCACCAAAACAAATGAGTTTATCCCTATGGATTAAATATCTGTTAATTGATATTTAACCCGTTTGAGACATATAACACATAAGTACAGATTAATATCAATAGATCAAGGTATAATAAAATAGATAAAACCACAGATAAATTCATAAATTAGTAAAGATTATTTTCGAGATAAAATTAAGCTCGTGAGTATAAAGGTAATTATCTTATGAGAATTAGGATGAAATTTCAATCGATTTATGATTGTTCCAAAACAAAGATCAAATATTGATTTCGTCAATATTAGTGCCACTTCGATTTTTGTGCATATATATCAGCTCGTAGATTCTGTGCAAAACAAATTCCCAAAATCTATAATAAAAATATGAGATTGTATTGAATGAATAAATATTTATATCGTCTGCTTTACTTGGAATTTAATTGGAGTTCACATAAAGCGAATTTAAATAAACGCGGTATTCAGATGGTAAATATTGTCGCAAATTCGGATTTATCCCATTGTTACAATTTTAGTGTTAATTTGTGAATTTTACTCAGATCAAGTGGATGGACAGGATTTAGCAGACCTTAACTCTTTTTCGAAGTTCAAAGAACTGTGCGTATAGCTTTATTTCGCTCTACAATTAATACGATAAAAATAGATAACCATATATACCATACAGTTATAAAGTAGTCGATTACTGGATGCCTACCCAACAAAAAATGCCAATTTATCATGTCTTCAACACTTCGATCTCAACCGCCATTAGAATGACTTATGATTCATCTATACTTTTACAATATTTTGGCTTAATTTAAGACCTCTCGAGAATGTAAACAACAGAGGCACAGAGTTATCGAAATAAATCCGATAGATTATATGTGAACACTCGACCAGTTATTGATGTTCGCAAATGTAAACCCAGATTAATCCGTTTTATGTGAACACCGTATTACTAAAAATCGCGGTTAAAATGTATTTCCAATAAAAATACGAACCTGCAAAAATATCATCACAATTGCCACAGTAGAAATATTTATCAAATTACGTTCCATCCATTCTTCACCCGCTTGTACACAGCCTTTTTCGTAGATTATTTTGGAAATATCATATTGCTAATTTTTTTAAAATTTTATGTTCAAAAGAATTCAATTTCAGAAGAAAATTTAATTAAATCTTTCGCACCACATTTAAGTAAATCCACTTACATATCCTTCCTTACGCACATCGTACCCGCACTGCTTATTCTTAATTATTTCACGTGGACGACGTTTACAACAAGAAAAAGGTACACCGCATGCTTCACGACTTCCAACAGCGGCTGAAGAACAATTGAAATAATTATTGCTATCCCAGTCTCTTGGTCCATTAATGCCACAACATTGCAGCCAATCTTCCTGTATCCAATCGATTAGGTTTTGTTGATCAGGATCTTCACGATAGTGAGTAATAAAAGTATGTAATCCTGCTGTGGCCTGGTCCTTTAACTGACAAATATGATCTTATTATTTATATAGAATATATTAAATTTATATTAGATATATAGAAGCACTTACCCAACCTTTATCTTTTAGAACAAAAATGAAAGTTCCAAAACTGATTTCAACGACCAGAAGGAATGATAGGAAAATAACGTACTTAAATTGAAATTAAATTTATTAAATACGAGCAACGAGTTGATTACGAGCTATTTTATATCGAATTAAAATTCATACAGATTTAATATATTAATTAAATAATTAATTAAGCTATTTTTCGCTTAACTAAAAATTTAAAAGAATGCATTTAATAATTGCAGTAAACCTCACCATTGCCAAAAGGTAAGTATTCTCACGTAAGGCCCCTACACTTCCAGTAAATCCAATAACTGACGTTAACGTACCAGTACATATCAACACAAATGCTGGATCCAAAGCAATAAATGTAAGCCTCGTAGGATTACTGAATATATCTTTTTCATTCCAAGCCCATATACCGACAGCTAGTACAAAAATCCCAGTCATCTAAGAATTAAATGCATTATTAAATGCATTTATTATAGTAGTGTAAAAGTACTTTTATTTATTTATTATACGTAGACATCAACAATTTGGAATTTCACTTGGGATGGAAAAACTCAGATGTAATGCAATTGAATTAGTAGTGGAACTGGTATCGAATTGGTGAGTCAGCTAGTAATATTTTTACGCAATTCCCCACTGGTCCCCCTTGCCGAATTTATACTTGTTCTCCTGCAGAGAAACAAGGCGATAACGAATAGATTATCAGGATAATTTTTGAATTCACGGACAAACACTTTTAGTTCTTATTTTGGTTATTATTTTAAAGATTTATGTAAAAATGTCCTTCAGACAGGTAGGAATATTTTGAAGTAATTATTGTTGATTCATATATTTATCTGTCAAAAGTGGAACTGTGCAGCGATTCCCGAATGCAATCGCTTCAAATATGGTTTCGTCGTCGATGAGATCTCACCAAGGATATTATTAATGACCCTTTAAGTATTAGGTCGAGGAATTAGAAATTTATTCACAAGAATGTCTAATGTGCCCATAATTTCCGTAAGCCACATTGGGCAATATTTGGGCATATTGGGCAATACAATTTTTCATCGGTAGACCAAAAGAAAAATTACGGTCAAGCATTGATTTTTTAGGAAACATGAGATATTGAATTCAATTGACAACACCGACATAAACTACACTCGCTATAAGTGCTTACGTTAGCATCTTTCGGTTGAATTTTTTGATTTTTTTCATAAAGAATTTCATGAAGAAGAGAATTGCTCGAAAAGAAAAACAACTTCCTTAGATTTTATTCTATCCTTCGGTCAAATATTGGAGTCATATCCCAGATATTTAATGACGAATGGATTAAATACAATTATTTTTATTTACCCAAAATGTAATATTGCTTGTAAACAATAAATACTTTAAGCAGCAGCTGATTTCACTGGCTTCGTGCCGATATTTCCGAATGATAGGCATCTGTGCGACATTTATCCTAAATAATCACAACAGCTATTTATTAAAGAAGGTTTCAATTTAGTAGCTCATCGCTATTTTATATGAAGCAATTTTCAAATTTAGAAAGAATGTATAAACGATACAATGAATTCAATCAATCGCCGCTGTCACAAACAATGACACCCCCTCAGCTGATTAGAATAGGTTTACAGTTTATTGTTCCCTTCTCTTGAAGGGAAAATTTATAGATATCGAAATGTTATCGATAACATTTACAATTACACATTTTGAAATTTTAAGCTGAAACACAACCATGGAAATTAGCAGAAAGTGTCTCCTGGAAACGTCGTTAACATCCAATGATTAAATTGAACAATAACAGACGGCCAGCAGCAAGTATCAAAAAAACAACAAAATATATTAACTTGATAGCAATTGCTTTGTCGCAATTGTCATAAAAATAAAAATGAGATGAAAAGAAGAATAAGTCAGCTGTTTCTTTCCAACAACACATTCTTTTATGGGCATAAATAAGAAACAAAATAAACACCAAAAATTAAACGAAACCGAGACTGGGCAACAAACATTAAATTAAGAATGAAAACCAGACTGGGCGCGAAGTGAAATTTCAAGCTTCAGTAGCAAGAAAATGTTCCGCCCTTAATCAATTCAGGGGAACAGATGTGTTCCTTTTGTAGCGCGCTACAACTAACTTCACATTATAACTGCCGTTAAACCTACTGCTAGGAACGGACAGGAAATTGTCATTGGTCACGACGTGTTTCTCCAATTAAGCCCTTTCAGGAACAGTTAATTTGTTTTTGAATTGTCAGGTCTGGTTTTGAATTAAAATCGGTGTTAATGAAAATTCCGACTTTTTTCAATGACGCTGACAGAGGCAGAAACGTACCTCCCCCAATAGTACGTTTACACCTACCGAAAATATTGCTATGTGAACAAAAAAATGAGGATTATTCATGCGCAAAATGTAGAGGCAATGCACAATTGTGAAATTCTCATTCTTCCTGTTTAGAAAATTTGTATGGGTTTGTTGTTGTTTCGCATTCGCATTTGGGACTTGAAGCCGAAATGCGTGATTTTGGGTCGGTGTAGACCTACTATTATAAACGATTCCGCCGCTTGTAGTACGTTTACATCGAACAAAAACCACGCGTTTCGATTTCAAGTCCCAAATGCATATTGTTAGAGGACCCTTGTCGAGCCCGTACTGGCTTGTGCCCGACTAGCCGGAACAACACTCAGGGGCGGTTCCAACCCTGCCAGTACCGGGCTGGGTTCCAACAATAATTTCTCTCTCCATCCCTTCCAACAATTCAGACCTCCACCCCGCAAAGAAAAAGATTACACGCTCATAGTTTTATCAATCCCGTTTAATACACCAAAAAAAAATATTCTAATGTAAATCATAGTACAAATTTTATCAACTATAATATATAATATCACGGTATTTATTTACAACAAATCCTGATGAATGCGAATCTCATAGAACATAAACGAGCTCGCACTCTTATGATAACTACTACCAGCTTCCTTTTTTTTTTTCCCTTTCTTAAAAAAAAAAAAAATTATATATATCCGACCCTCTCAGTTTGGGTCACCCACGGCCATGAAGGAGCTCCCTCTTACAACACAAACCCAAAAATACTATAGTTACAATCTATTAAAACTGGGGCTACAAGAGTATATTTATAATTAATAAGTTCTTTCTAAATACCGATACTAATTTAGATTTTTTTTTTTTTTTCAGCTGCTGGCCGCTGCTCCTTCTGACCCATTCTTCCTCCTTGGTTCCTCCGCATCATGTAGCACCATCAATTTAAATGTGGATCAAAAAAAACAGGTTCTCCTTCACTTTTACATTAGTAATTTTCTTTTATATGTTGAAACGTCTGTTATTTTAAGTTTATATAAAACGATCTTGATTTTAAATTTTACAAAGACTCGCAATGGCCTGTGTTCTAAATTAACTTTCCGCGTCGCATACGTTCGCTTCTAAATTTCTTCGAGATTTTATTAGTTTTATTTCCTTTTCATTTTATGTCTTTTAAACTTTTTCGTTGCTATAAGTTCCTTTTTTAATTAAAACAAAAATCACCGTTTGCCTTTTTCTTTCAGGAAATTTTCTTTCATTTTATGTCTTTTAAACTTTTTCGTTGCTGTAAGTTCTTTTTTTAATTAAAACAAAAATCACCGTTTGCCTTTTTCTTTCAGGAAATTTTCTTTCATTTTATGTCTTTTAAACTTTTTCGTTGCTATAAGTTCTTTTTTTAATTAAAACAAAAATCACCATGGCTTGCCTTTTTCTTTCAGGAAATTTTCTTTCATTTTATGTCTTTTAAACTTTTTCGTTGCTATAAGTTCTTTTTTTAATTAAAACAAAAATCACCGTTTGCCCTTTTCTTTCAGGAAATTTTCTTTCATTTTATGTCTTTTAAACTTTTTCGTTGCTCAATCACAACCGGCCGCCACGGCAGTTCAAAATCGACCCCCTCTAAAAAAATTCCAACTCACGGCAACCGCAGTTCTCTAAAACTGAATCTTCTCGTTCTTTTCTTTTCGCAAAACTAGTTTAGCGAAATTTACCGGTCGGAGACCCGTTACTTAGCCTTGGAGTTAAGCATAATACACTGAACGTTCGTATTCTGGTTTGCTTTCAGTTTATTATCAAATGATGAAAAATTCGTTGCCATTTTTTTTGTTACTTCGAATTTGGACTTTTCTCGCACATTAATACACACAGGAAATTTTGCGGAATTCGATGATTAATTCTATTTTAGGTTGATATTGTAATACTTCTGACACTTCCTACAGGTCGCTGCACATGCAACATAACTCTGGCGTGAACGCCCAGCGGAAGGACAAGACCAGAGTGCAGGTCAGCAACATTATTATCCACGGCGCCCAGCGTAGGCCATCACCCACGTTTCAGCAACCCGCGTCTGAGCTAGCCGGTTTTCAAAAAAAATTATCTCAAAAAAAAAAAAAAAAATTACTGTGTTACCGTTTTCTTAAGACGTACTTCTAATGGACATCTAATCGAACAAAACGACGTTAAAAGCCTGCTCTATTGTTTTAGATCTTTAGCATGGTACGCTCCTACAATCTTGCCATTCATGTCTTCTAACAGATACATGTTATTGCCGAGAGTTTTAGCAACGCGGGATTTTACATATTTTTTACAGAATTTCGCGTTGATTCCACGCTTGAAATCGCTCTGAATAAAATTACGCCTGTAGATTTCCTGACCTGGTACAAATTTTACAACTCTTTTACGCTTATTATAGTATTTCGCACTTTTTTGATAAGCCGCATGCAAGTTATCCTTAACCTTTTCACGCCAGTACGCTAACTTGTCCCCGTGACTTAGCATCATTAATTCGTGATCTTCCAAAGAACTGAGTTTACGAGCAAGTTTATAATCGGTACCACTCGTAAACATATTCTGGCCAAACAGCGCGAAGAATGGCGTCATACCTATAGCAGAATGCACAGAACTACGCAGTGAACATTCAACTTCAGGTAAGTAAAGATCCCAATCTCTGTGGTCTTCTTGCAGGTACGCTCTAATTGCAGACAGAATGGATTGGTTTACCCTTTCAGCGGCATTGGACTGAGGGGAGTACACCGCGGTTCTCAAATGTGTAATTTTAAACTTATCAATCATTTCTTTAAATTCTTTAGATACAAACTGAACGCCATTGTCGCTGTGAACGACTTCGGGAACTCCGAATTTGTAAAAAATCTCCTCAACTAGAAACTCGACTACATTTTTAGCCGTTGCAGACCTCATCGCTTTCAAACAGGTGAATTTAGAAAAGTGGTCCACGACTACAAATATATAGGCATTACCTTTTTTTGATCGCGGGTACTGGCCGAGAAAATCTATATATATTTTCTGAAATGGTCTCAATGTTATGACCTCCTGCCCTATTTCCGGACGCAACTCGATGTTTGCCGATTTAGCCTCCTTGCAAATCTCACAACTATTTATATAATTTCTAACTTGCCTTAGCATGCCTGGCCAATAGTAAAATTGTCGCAAACGAAACAAAGTCTTGGCGATGCCACCATGAGCCATGGTTTCGGGTTCATGAGCTTTCGCTATCAAAGCAGGAGTTATAGATTCAGGGACCCAGAGCTTCCACAAAAATTCGCTTGACGGTGAGTTACCAAATGTTGTTTTCTTAAAAACGAGACCATCCTTAACCTTTAGATCAGGCAGTTTTTCCTTGTTTTGTTCTATTGTCGCGATAAGTTCTAAATACTCTGAACATTCAAATTCAGTCGTCTCCATATCCAAGAGATCGTTGGGTGCGGTACTCACTTCTTCTACCGACCTGGAAAGCATATCCGCGACTACATTTTCTGTACCTTTACGGTGTTGTATTTCGAAATTGAATGGTTGCAACAGCAGTGACCAGCGCGCTAATCGCCCGTTCAAGTCCTTAAGGGACATTAACCATTTAAGGCTTGCATGGTCTGTTATGATCGTGAAAGGCATAAGTTCTACATACGGTCTAAAACGCTTGACGGCTAAAATCGCAGCTAGGCATTCCTTTTCTGTTACGCTATAATTGCGTTGATGCCGATTGAGCTTATAGGAAAAGAACGCAATCGGATTTTCGTTTTTTTCGTCATCTACTTGGAACAATACAGCTCCGACGCCGACACTGGATGCGTCACATTGTATATAAAAATGCTTATTGAAATTTGCGTGCTTCAGTACCGGTGCAGAAGTTAACGCATGCTTTAAAAGATTAAACGCTTCTATTGCTTCTGGAGTCATCGCAAACCTTTTATTGGTTTTCTTCAGAGTATCTGTAAGAGGTGCAGTCAGCGCAGCGAAATTTTTGATAAAACGCCGGTACCAGCCGGCGGTACCTAAAAAACTTCTGACCTCTCTTACAGACCTGGGAATCGGAATACGTTGAATCGCTGATACCTTTTCAGGATCTGTCCTAAGGCAGCCACCTCCCAGAATGAAACCTAAATAACGCAACTCCTTGAAACAGAACTTGGTCTTTTTCTGACCTACTGTCAGATTTGCCTTTTCAAGACACTCGGCCACCTCACTGAGCACTTGTATGTGGGTGTCGAAATCCGGCGCTATTACTAATAAGTCGTCCAAGTAGACGAAGACGTTTGATTTAAGCCGTTGTGGAATGACCTTATCCATTAGTCTGCATAACCGCTGTGCGGCATTGCAAAGCCCGAATGGCATTACTACAAACTGGTACAAGGGACGACCGGGTACTGTGAACGCAGTATACTTTTTGCTCTCTTCGTCAAGCTCCACCTGCCAAAAAGCATACTTCAAGTCCACACTACTTATGTAGTATGTATAATCTATCCGGCTTAGAATACCCTCTATATTTTGGAGCGGATAGGCGTCCTTTATCGTCAAGGCATTTAGCTTACGAGCGTCTAGACAAAACCTATTTTTCCCTGGTTTTCTTACCAAAGTTGTTCTGTTGTTCCAGGGGCTATCGCTCTCTTCTATCACGCCCAGTTCGAGCATCTTATCGACCTCATCATAAATAATTGCCTGAACTGCTGGCGAAACCGGATAGTGGCGGTCTTTAAATGGTTGTGCGTTTTCTATTAGCTTTATAGTGTGTTTTTCAAGACTTGTTCTACGCAAGCCCTTGTCTTCAAAGAAACTAAATTTCTTCTTTACAGCTTCTAAACGCGCCTGTTGCTCAGCCGTTAGGGTATGCGCTACCGGTTCTGCCGTATTCTCACCTTCAAACTTATCAAGATGGCAAACTTCAAAAATTTCATTGGCGATATTGAAGGCTTTCCAGAAATCTACTCCAAGGTACAATTCCTGATTTAAGTACGGGCAAAGGTAGAATATTATCCGCTTCGTTTTATCATTATACCAAACATCTGTTTCGACTTTGCCAAATATTAAATGCCTTTTACCACTTGCAGTTTTAACCGCTGCGATATATGGCTCAACCGTAAGGTTGCACTGCTCTACTAGCTCTCTACAGCCTTTTCCCAAAAGACTAACCGAAGCACCCGAATCTAAAAGCCCTTTTATAACCCGATCACCAATGCTAACCTCTATATACGGCCTAGGATCGTTCTGCTCTGCTGACGCTACCGACGCTGTAATTAATTTGCGTACTGTTTTTCGTCGTCGATATCTTTCGCGCGCTTTCTTAACTTTATTGGAAACCTCACATTGACGATTCCCACTATCTGCATTAAATATTCTCTGCCTGGCTTCGACATATTTCTCGATTCGACTTTTAATCAGCTCGCGCGCACTAACTTTTTGAGGCTCACTACTATATTCTTTATTTCTGTTCAAAATTCTAATCTTATTTTTCTTTTCAGGACTCTGATCAGCGACGCATTTTACTTTCTCATGCCTGCGGGGTTTCGTCTGGAGGATGGCTGCCCCGCTGCTGCCATGCCTCTTGGCTCGTTTCCCCGGTTACAATTTCGACAGTTTGGAGTCACTACATCGCGCAACCCGCATTTAAAACAAAAAATATTCCTATTCAGCGATTTACAGTTCATATAAACGTGGCCGGATTGACGACAATTCCAGCACGTTAATTTGCTAGCACGCGGCTGCGGCTTTTGTTTATTGAAATTATCTGTTACTCTATTCGTAGTCGCCGGTTCGGATTCATCACCTGAGAGCGCAATTTCGTTGACATGTCTGCTAAAACGAACCTGCTGAGGTCCTCGCAAATCACGACGCAAGAAACATCTTTCGGCATCTATGCACTCTTCCCGCAGCTGTTGCACAGTAAATACTTGCATAGGGTAAACAATACGCGCTAAGCTCTCTTTCAAATTCCTTTTAATAATCTTCACCATTTCATGTTCGGATATTGCGTTCGAGAGTCGGCAGCGTAACCTTTGCATGGCCTGGAAATATTCATCGATCGATTCATTTTGAAATTGTTTGCGTTCAACCAGGTCCCGCATGATTTCATACTCTGACCGTTTGATTTTGTACTGGTCTAGCATTGCTTGCCGCAATGTCCCCCAGTCTGGAACATTATTTCTTCTTATATGTAGCCAGTACCAGTCCTTGGCTTGACCAACCAGCAGAACGTGGAAATCACGCAACACCTGTGACCACTCACACCCATACTGTGCCTTTAAATGCTCAACACGAAATATAAAATCGTCTACCGATAACCCATTTCGTTCGCCATCAAAAGTTACGCCCCATCTATCCAACTTCACCTGTATTGCGTTACCATCAGGCTGCCTATACCGATTGTCGCCTACATCCTGTTCTAATGACACTCCGTTTCTCTGCGCTGTCCAGCCTAATTGCTGACCGCGAGGTAACTCTGATTCTGGTGGAAAATAATTGCTAGTACTAGAGCTCCTATTATAATCATGCTCAGATCTGTTACAGTCCCAACTACTTCTTGGCACATCGCCCCTGCGCTGACCACTATCTAACCTTAAGCTTTGAAACATTACATTTATTTCTGCCATGACACTGCTTAAGCCAGTTTTCAAGCCTTCTTGAACCTGCCTAGCAATGGCTTGATCAACGGAAGCACGCAATTGGCCGCATGCCTCATTTACCATGGTGGCAATTTTGCCTGAATCCTGCCCATCACTCCATGAAACATCCCGGACTAATTTCATTTCTGGGTTTACGCCAGCCCCTTGTGGAACGTACGCCGCACCTGCACTCTGATTTGAACCTGCCACCGGATTGTAGCACGCCTGCTCTTTCGGTTTTGCACCCCTAGAATCCACATCAATAACTTGTGTGCCATTGCCTGATGAACCCAACGAATTACTTTTGTCCGAAGCCCTCACCGGATGTCTCGTCATTATTGTTTCGGAAAGATCAGTAAACGTGACGTCACGACACTTTCCTGAAGTCGCTTCGGCCATTTCCCTATTTCTTCTATTTAAATGCTGTAGCGGAGTATTAAAACGAACCTCCTTTATTTGTGGCGAGGATCTATTCAAATCGAAGTGTATTTCTCTCTTTTTTTTTAAATTTGAGCGCGATTTTAGCCTCTCAGTCATTAGACTACCTTTCTTGCCTTATTCCTATTCGGCTCAACGCGGAAATTTAATTTTTTTTTTTTTATACGCTTATAAATTTTTTTAAAATTAAAAAAAAAATTTTATAACGAAACGAAATTCTATAAATAAAACCGACAACGAAAATAGCAACAACTATAATTAAAAATGTATACAATCCAATAACTAACCTTGTAATAATCACGAGAAAAAAAAAACGACTTGACTACAAAAATAATTAACACAAACCTAAATGTAAAATCACTGTTACGTGTACAGCCAATATAAACCAAATACTTATAAATTCGTTGCAAAAAAAAATATATGGATACAATAAAACCATTCATGAGTATATTAAACTGTGGCTCAAATAGACAAACCACACCACGAATATAAAAATTGTATCACTGTTTAGTAAATACTAAATAAACAAATTCTGGAAAATAATAATATGACACTGATTGTAAACGTGTATTTCAATAACTTTTGTTTATTAGCAGGGACTTGGCCGGAATCGTGTATGAAGAGAAGGAGAGAGAAAACTATCACATGAGCTCAACAACTCAATAGTTAAATAAATGAAGAACTAAAAAAAAAACTATACGCTGCCTATTTCTTCTACCAAATCACTTTAAACAGACAACTACTCTTTCATCCATAATGCGCTACGCGCACGGCCAGACAGTGCAATTCACCTCACCATTTCATTGATGCTCTTTTATGAAGTCACTGTGCCGCTATAGAGCTAATCAAAACTTAAATTCACTCATTTAATAGGTTCCGATAGTTTCTTTTCCTATCTTTCAGTGCAATCAGTAACTAATCTCATTTACATCAGACAGGCATGTCCTGAGCCACTTGAGATCAATCAAATATCAATCTATCGCATTGCTTTTAATGTTTCAGACGAAACTTGATCACTTAAAGTAGTGTCTATTCTTAAGTGATTTGCATATTTCAAGTACTTCACGATTTTCCTTTTCAGCTTTAACGATAACATTTTCCGCACTTCTGTTTTTCCTGAACCGTGACTGTGGAAAAATCATGAGGATTAGCTGTTCCGCCTTCGAAATCTGACAACCACTGAAAATGTTACTTGTACCGTTTCAATAGTATTGCAGAAAAATTTAAATAAATGTTTATGCTTGGTTGTTTGTTCGCGGAATCTCCATAAAACGGAACCATTTTTTATTTTTATTTTTTTTTTTTTTTTTTTTTTTTTTACTATTATCTAACTTTCATTAAACGAAGTTACCAGTTTTCAGAGACTCCGCCAAGAAACAACCTATGACGTTGCTTTAGTGTTCTAACAACTTCCTGTATTTAAACCTGTTACGACTACAACAAAACGAAACAACATTAAAAGGATTAAGGACTTCATTATCATGCCTGCGCTTATTCATTTTCGGCGTTTCTTTCACCTGCGGCCATTTTGTTACATGGCGCCTTTTACATTTGCCTTAATATAACTAACCTTTTAACATTAACTTCTTCTTGCTGTTGCAGTTGCTCGTCCTCCACGACTCCTTAGCTCGATGCAATTAGGTTTGGTATTCTTTGGCCAACCCAAGCCACCAGATTCGACAGTCGCTGCGAAGGAACACCTGCAACTTGCTTCTTTTGGTTTGTAAGCTACAATTTTAAATGGCGCAGCTCACCCTCAAGACTCTTAGGTAACCACAACACTTTTCGCGAAACTATATCTTCATTTTTTTTTTTTTTCATTTTTATTGTTTGCCTGCGATTGGCCGTCCGCAACGTCTCCCTTCACTGATACAATTGAATTTGCCCTTAATAGCTAACTCAAGCCATCTACTTTGGGAAGCGCTGCGGAGGATCATCGCAGAGCCTCATTACCATTGGGCGCCATTATTGTTAGAGGACCCTTGTCGAGCCCGTACTGGCTTGTGCCCGACTAGCCGGAACAACACTCAGGGGCGGTTCCAACCCTGCCAGTACCGGGCTGGGTTCCAACAATAATTTCTCTCTCCATCCCTTCCAACAATTCAGACCTCCACCCCGCAAAGAAAAAGATTACACGCTCATAGTTTTATCAATCCCGTTTAATACACCAAAAAAAATATTCTAATGTAAATCATAGTACAAATTTTATCAACTATAATATATAATATCACGGTATTTATTTACAACAAATCCTGATGAATGCGAATCTCATAGAACATAAACGAGCTCGCACTCTTATGATAACTACTACCAGCTTCCTTTTTTTTTTTCCTTTCTTAAAAAAAAAAAAAATTATATATATCCGACCCTCTCAGTTTGGGTCACCCACGGCCATGAAGGAGCTCCCTCTTACAACACAAACCCAAAAATACTATAGTTACAATCTATTAAAACTGGGGCTACAAGAGTATATTTATAATTAATAAGTTCTTTCTAAATACCGATACTAATTTAGATTTTTTTTTTTCAGCTGCTGGCCGCTGCTCCTTCTGACCCATTCTTCCTCCTTGGTTCCTCCGCATCATGTAGCACCATCAATTTAAATGTGGATCAAAAAAAACAGGTTCTCCTTCACTTTTACATTAGTAATTTTCTTTTATATGTTGAAACGTCTGTTATTTTAAGTTTATATAAAACGATCTTGATTTTAAATTTTACAAAGACTCGCAATGGCCTGTGTTCTAAATTAACTTTCCGCGTCGCATACGTTCGCTTCTAAATTTCTTCGAGATTTTATTAGTTTTATTTCCTTTTCATTTTATGTCTTTTAAACTTTTTCGTTGCTATAAGTTCCTTTTTTAATTAAAACAAAAATCACCGTTTGCCTTTTTCTTTCAGGAAATTTTCTTTCATTTTATGTCTTTTAAACTTTTTCGTTGCTGTAAGTTCTTTTTTTAATTAAAACAAAAATCACCGTTTGCCTTTTTCTTTCAGGAAATTTTCTTTCATTTTATGTCTTTTAAACTTTTTCGTTGCTATAAGTTCTTTTTTTAATTAAAACAAAAATCACCATGGCTTGCCTTTTTCTTTCAGGAAATTTTCTTTCATTTTATGTCTTTTAAACTTTTTCGTTGCTATAAGTTCTTTTTTTAATTAAAACAAAAATCACCGTTTGCCCTTTTCTTTCAGGAAATTTTCTTTCATTTTATGTCTTTTAAACTTTTTCGTTGCTCAATCACAACCGGCCGCCACGGCAGTTCAAAATCGACCCCCTCTAAAAAAATTCCAACTCACGGCAACCGCAGTTCTCTAAAACTGAATCTTCTCGTTCTTTTCTTTTCGCAAAACTAGTTTAGCGAAATTTACCGGTCGGAGACCCGTTACTTAGCCTTGGAGTTAAGCATAATACACTGAACGTTCGTATTCTGGTTTGCTTTCAGTTTATTATCAAATGATGAAAAATTCGTTGCCATTTTTTTTGTTACTTCGAATTTGGACTTTTCTCGCACATTAATACACACAGGAAATTTTGCGGAATTCGATGATTAATTCTATTTTAGGTTGATATTGTAATACTTCTGACACTTCCTACAGGTCGCTGCACATGCAACAATATGCGAATGAAAACAACAACAAACCCATACAAACATTCAAATAACGCAAAATGCGAATCATTCCCATTTCTGTCAAAAGCGCGGCAAATCCGAATACGTACTGTTTTTCTTATTAAATGCAGATTTCCCCAAAATTACGCCTAGAATCATGCCTCGAAGTGTCAGAAATTGTCAAATGAAAAATTGGAAACAGGCAAATAAGTTATTCACAGAAGCATATTCCGACCCTGGCAATAGACTTGGATATTGAGAATTCCATGAAAATTGAAAATTGCCACTGAATTTTTCATATTCACAATTCCACAGTTCTGCGTAGCCTGAACTTCTGAAGTTCTGCGTGAACTGTTCTGCGACAAATCAAAACTCTGCTGGTGTTGAAGTTAGCAGAGAACATGTCTGTAATTTCAATACAATTTTATTAATTGCTAATGTCATTTAAAGTAAACAAACGGAGAAAGGAAGATCAAGACGAGCGACAACAAAAGAAAGTAGAAAATTTTCTACTACTGTCGTTGTCGTACGCGACAACATTGAGCATTGAACACATAGACTTCTCGGACAGAAGGTAGTAAATGTCAAAATGCTTTGCAAAATGTAAACAAGAAGTTTGTGTAAAATATTCCGTTCATACAGTTCAAATAAGAAACAAAAACAAAATAAGAATAACAAGGGTAGCAGACGGCAGTAAAATTAGAAATTTTCAATCTATTACCTGGCAGTAACTGCTTTTACTGCCCGACAGAAATTATTTTTTTCTCACTTCCCATAAGAGCCAATGTAAATTTTGAGATTTCTGCTACTGCCGGCAGAAACAGTAATTTCTATGTGTTTAAGCTATTATGTTCTATCGCCGTTTATTGAGTTACAGCGAAACCACAACCTGGCATCGGCAGCGGAAGTAACGCTCTATCACGAGCTGCCGGGAAGATATGTATCAGTGTCATCGGCAGCGGCATCTGTCATTTCTTTGTTTACATTTTCTTCATTTAGTTGTGAATTCTGTTCGTGTGAAAATTTTTTTTCGGATTATTATATTAATAGAATTTTTAATAAATATCATTATCTTAATAAATATAAATAAATATATTAAAATGCAACCTGACGTAATTGTATTTAGTGCATTTTCCCAAATAATAAATACATTAAATATTATATGAGCCCCTTATCAATGCTTAAAAAGAAAGCGGAGGTGGTGGGTTCGGCCAGTAAACAGGAGCCGAAATGAACTAGGATTTTATGAAACGAGCATGAAACACTTGGAGCAAGGTGACTAATACCACTTTTATAAAGCAGTGCGGATGAATAAAGATCAGTACAATTTGTTATTAACATTACTATACATTATTCCATTATTATAAGGGAAAGACTAACACGTAATTCATACAAAAAACCCATTCCGCCAGAAATGGGGTTGGCGGTCACTTTTATGTAAGTTTCTGAGTCGGTAAGATTTATTCACATCTACAGGTAATTTACTCGCAGGTATTTGGCTCACGGCTGTACGTTTCAAGTTTTGGCGTGGTCATTTAAAATTGGCGTGTCCACTGTACGGAACATAATATATGAAACTTGCGACACCATTTGGCAAGAATTGCACCCGATTTATTTGGCGCCGCCAACCGTTTCGCAGTAGGAACAAATTTCCCAAAGATATTATGAAACTACAGGAACGCCGCATTGTCTTGGAGCAGTAGATGGCAAATCAATTAATATAGTTTGTCCACGCCTTAGTGGAAGTTTATATTACAACTACAAAAAACCTTTTACATTATATTGCTAGCTGCTTGCGATATAGACATGGCGTTCACGTTGGTTGATGTAGGTGCTGTAGGCAGCCAAAGCGACAGTGGTGTTTTTGTCCGAAGTGCCTTTGGAAGACATATCTTACAAAACACCCTTCCATTTCCAGCCACTAGGAACCTACCGATGTCAAACCTTGTTGTTCCGTATTATTTTGTAGGGGATAATGCATTCCCTCTGAGGATTAATTTGATGCGGCCATTTCCTGGGCGGAATTTGCCCAGTGACGAAACAAATTTTAACAAAATGTTATCTAAAGTACGGGTTCGCATAGAGATTGCGTTTGGTATTTTAGCGAATCACTGGAGAATTCTCCACACGAAAATTTGTGCTTTGCCGGAAAATATAGACAAGATCGTCCTGTGCACACTTGTTCTACACAACTTTTTGATTCTTCAAAAGGATAGCACCTACTACACAGCAGACGATACCAGAGAATTGGATGTAAATGCTCTGCCATCCGCTAGAAGGGCATTTTCTAACAGATCATCTCGACATGCTTTAGAAATAATAAACATTTTAAAGGATTATCTCCATTAATATTTGCCCTTTGTTTTTGGTTGTATTTGTCCTAATATTATTTGAAAAAATAAAAATCAATTTATTACTAATTGGCTCTTTTATTTCGAAACTCTGTTAGCTTATCGAAAACGTATGCTGCAATACCGCCTTCCAGCTCCTCCAACTCAGCTTCGGTTAAATTTGACCGGTGTATCCTACTGACCAGGCTTTGTAGGAGTTGCGACGTGCTGTTGTTCCTATGCTGTGTAGCTTGCCGATCATCCAGCACTTCGCATAGCTTCTCCATTGACGCTTGAGCGACACCCATAAGATTTGTCAGTTCTGGAGGAAAATTTTCGGCAGTTCTCTTCCTCTTGCGGAGTCGCTCCGACGTACTGCTCGTCGCGGTAGTGCAAGGTGTGCTACAAGGTGTTGGTTCGCTGTCTGTAACGGGTGAAGCTGGCATGTCCATGTTTCCGATTGTGCTATATGAATTCTAATATATTAAACAACCCAAATTGAAGGTTCCGAACATCTTACCATTAAGCAATTTTCTTATGGTACTAATTTAGGTTGTGGTTTCACAGTTAGTGTGAATTACTATCGGGGCTTATTTAAGCGGCTATACGCAAATTCTCCCATGCAAGCGTCTACGTGTGACAAAAGAAATACGGATAATATGACACAAGTACACGTATAGTGTATGGATGTAAACATTGCATAAAAATAGACGTCAAATCATTTTCACGTATTTTTTGAGGGTGTCCTATCTCCATATCTGGTTTACATCACGTTTCTATACGTGAACTTGTGCCATATTGTTGATATATCTAAATTCCGAAAAAAAATGTTTGACCGCATATGAACAAAAGTGGTGTGATTTCTGAAACGAGTGTAACGGGGTCTTATAGAGCAGTACATCCCTCAAGTCAATACCGAATATTGTGTTTTAAAATCTTGAGAAACCAAAAATGTTATTCATATTGCACATAATTATCTTCCCAGTCATCATTAATCTATTTCTTAACAATAATAAAGTATAATTTATGGAAAAATTTATAATAATCTTCCAAAGAAACAGCCATGTCCACCAATCTCTTAAAAACAATGACCCTCTACTCGAAACCCATGTCTTAGATGGCTGTTGACGCGAGTACGTTTTTCTTAAGAATTCCGACCTAAATTTGCATTCTGTAATTGGATGGGAAAATGGTTGTGTAGTAGTGCGAAGGGTCCAATCTCTTTATCTCTGATGTAAACAATGTTTAAAAAACAGACGTCAAATCACTTTCTTGCGTGGAGTGTTGAGAGTTTGCGGGTCTTCTATCTCCTCATATCTATATTCATATCTCTTTATCACTGGTTTCATCTCTCGAATAGCATAATTTGCTAGTTGACTGCATTCTAGATTGGTGTGAAATGTCTGACAATGATGATGACT
Organism: Physocephala rufipes; assembly: GCA_963966595.1. Classification (NCBI taxonomy): domain Eukaryota; kingdom Metazoa; phylum Arthropoda; class Insecta; order Diptera; family Conopidae; genus Physocephala; species Physocephala rufipes. Next base: position 18,857,778 of record OZ016502.1, on the reverse strand, counting down.
TTATGTGTGAGGATGATGAAGATTACGGTTTGGTAAGTTTTTTCAGCTTGAGTGCTTTGTGGGGTTTCCTTATATTTGTATTTATTTGCTCACAGGAGTATTCTGAAGACAGTAATTCGGAGCCAGATGTGGATCTCGAAAATCAATACTATAATAGCAAAGCATTGAAGGAGGATGAGCCAAAAGCCGCTCTAGTGTCATTTCAAAAAGTGTTGGATCTGGAGAACGGTGAAAAAGGCGAATGGGGTTTCAAAGCGTTAAAACAAATGATCAAAATCAATTTCAAGTTGGTTCGTAGGCAATTGTTTCTAATCATGAGTATTTTAATTAAGGTTTACTTTCTAGAACAACTACGAGGAAATGATGTTACGATATAAACAATTGCTGACGTACATTAAAAGCGCGGTAACTCGAAATCATTCTGAGAAATCAATTAATTCAATATTAGATTATATTTCAACATCAAAAAACGTGGGTTAAAAATGTGTTAAAATGGAGTAAACTCTTTTATTTATCAATCCACTTTTCTCAGATGGAGTTATTACAAAATTTTTATGAGACAACGCTGGATGCTTTGAAAGATGCTAAAAATGATCGTCTCTGGTTTAAGACTAATACAAAGTTAGGAAAATTATACTTTGATCGAAATGATTTCAGTAAATTGCAAAAGATACTCAAACAATTGCATCAATCCTGCCAGGTAAAAAATGTATAGATGTTTATAAATAGGTAGAAATATGTAGATATATATATATTTATTACCTGTTTTGGATAGACTGATGATGGTGAAGATGACTTGAAGAAAGGCACCCAATTGCTTGAAATATATGCTTTGGAAATCCAGATGTATACCGTACAGAAAAACAATAAGAAATTAAAAGCTCTCTACGAACAATCGCTTCATATCAAATCAGCTATTCCCCATCCATTAATTATGGGAGTAATACGTGAATGTGGTGGAAAAATGCATTTGAGAGAAGGCGAATTTGAAAAAGCGCACACTGATTTCTTTGAAGCATTTAAAAACTATGACGAATCAGGTTCACCTCGGCGTACTACTTGTCTGAAATATTTAGTGCTAGCGAATATGTGAGTATATGATATGGAAGACCTTTATTATAAGTTTGTAAGGAATCATATCAGAAACTAAATAATTTTAAAATATTTGCCAATAAAATCCAACTAGACCCACCGCTTTGGTGAAGCAATTGCAAATGTGTTCGATTTTATGGGATTTTTTAATTTCAGAATTCAATATTTTCTAAACTTTTCCTTTTATTAATAATAAAGACATTTGGTGTTGCGCATCATTAACACTTTACGATAAAAATAAAGTTAACAGATTTTTTAAAATGTCTTTTCAGGCTCATGAAATCGGGGATTAATCCATTTGATTCTCAAGAAGCAAAACCGTATAAGAACGATCCAGAGATCTTGGCAATGACAAATCTCGTTGTTTCCTATCAGAATAATGATATCAATGAATTTGAATCAATATTACGTATCAATCGTAATAATATTATGGCTGATCCATTTATACGAGAGCACATTGAAGATCTTTTACGGAATATACGTACTCAAGTACTTATAAAACTAATACGCCCCTACAAGAATATTGCAATACCATTTATTGCAAATGCATTGAATATTGAACCGAATGAAGTGGAGGGACTTTTAGTTTCATGTATTTTGGATAAGTGAGTATCGCGTAAATATTAAATTAATTTTTATTTTTAATTAAATTAATAACTGGTTCCTAATTAACAGGACAATACAGGGTCGTATTGATCAGGTTAATCAAATCTTGGAATTGGATCACGAAAATAGTTGCACTGCTCGTTACAATGCCCTAGAGAAATGGTCGAACCAAATTCGCTCATTGCAATTATCAATTGTTAACAAAATGGCTTGAATTTTCAAATACAAATGAAACTTTTAAAAAATATTTGGAGTGTTACTAACTATTTCGAGTTGTGCTGGCTTATATTTTGATTTATGCTTTGTTGGAGTAAGAGTACGATAGTTTGCGTGATAAATCCTCCTTGCTTATCTATTAAAAATTCTATTATTTTAGCTTCGAATTGTGTATAATATGCTTACTATTATGGTTATTATTTATTTTCCACCTTATATATATATGGTTATTATTTATTTTCCACCATATAGTAAATTTGAAGACAAAATTTGCAAATTTTTTCAAACTTACGGTTTAAAAATGTTGCTTACTAGAATCAAACAGATTGATATTTGGGGCAAGACATATTAATACATACATATTATACCATGCATAAAATTAACAATATGTCTGCTCTTAATTTCCTAGTTGAGGCTCATAAATTTAAGCAATGCATAGAGAATATGAAAATTTGAGAACAATTAAGCGCCATTTTTCTACACAATTTTTGCATGAATTTATGACAAGATCTTAGCAAAAAATAATATGTTGTCAGCCGAGTTTTGATTGTTCTAAATAATTTGTGTAGAAATTAATCCTGGCTTCCCAAACAGGACAACTGCCAGTTTTCGACAAAAAGAAAAATGACAAATTACTTTCATGCATAATTATAGGTGTGTTTTTTTGTCGCGCGTATTTATGTCACAAAATAAAAACGACCATTTTGGCTTAGGAATGCTATATCTTGAATTGGCAACATAATAAGAAATACTAAACCAAGGGCAAGGGTCATGTTACATCACAAACTTCTGTGTGTTATGGCTTTCCTTTCGTAGTGAGTCTAATGCATTTTTTGCCCTTCTATCGAGCCAAAATAATGAAAATGCAGCATTTTCACTCTCAACTATGAATTACATTATTGTCACGGAGAGAACTATTATGGCGTTTGCCAAACAAAAGTTTATGATATAAAAACGTAGTTATTTATTTTTTCTCTTTTCGCGTCCAGGTTTGCCTTTTCTAAGTTTTATATCTTAATATTTCTACGCAAAATCACTGAAATCGAATGACTGTGCTGTAGCCGATAATGTTGGGAATCCCTGAAGGGCGCAGAAATTAAACACAGTCCACAAACGGCATTGGGTCAGTTTAGTTAAGGGTATTGAACAATACTTCAGTATTACCAGAGGGGTAATGAATTGGAAATTCATTACCCCTCAAAAAATTGGACAATGATGTAAATAGCGATGAGAGTTAATTTGTTTGTTTTGGTTTATTTAGAGCGGATCACCTCAAACTAAATCCATCTAAAGTAGGTTTTATAAATTTTATGTTGGCTGCACGTGGGCATGAGATAAGCTTCGAAAATTGAATCGGTTCAACCAGTCTTTATTTGTCCCACACAAGCATCCAAGCTTTTATCACTTTTTACGCTTTTTAAAATTTGGGTAATAGATGTTTAACTAATCGTACTTAAGAATTAAGACCAAATTTCAAAGAAATCCATTAAAAAAAATCGTTCAAATGTTGTGACTTATTTTCACTGATTTTATGAGTTCATTACGATATATATCTTTTCTTATTCCTTGATTTTTTCAATGATAACTTCTGTGCACAAATTATCGAGTCAGAATTTACAATTTTATGTGTTTTATACAAATAAGAATTTAAAAAATTTAGAGATTTTGTAAAAGTTAAAATGAATTTGAATAAATATGGATCAGAATTATTTAAAATTGAATTTATTTAATTTCCTAAGACACGGAGCATTTTTTAAAAGCACCACATTCTTGTCTTACCATGAGAATGAATATTGTATTAAAAAATATTTTGAAATTCTTCTGGAACTAGTATTAAACTTTAATTGTTTTCAGGAAAACATTTGCTAGTTATTTAGACAAAATGACCTCTAATAGTTTTATGGTAATACAATTGGGTGGAGACTTTTGGGCGGGCTCTTCTGCTAATTGTCAATATAAAAGTAATGGATAACTAAAAACTGTGATGGTACAAAACTATATTGCATGATCCTGACTGTGGAAACAAAGCATTAAAAAAAATTCCCAAATTGTTTTATACAAGCCATCACACACACGCACACACAGGCACACGAACACACACACACACACACTAAGTTTTTCTAATAGTTTTTGATGGTATGAGCAAATTGATTGAAACCAATGGATACCGTTAAATTCAAGAGCGTTTAACTCACTTTTGACCATCACGAAGGACGTCGTGAATAATTCTTACCTTCCGTTGTTTTAGTTAAGTCCTGGTTGAGCGTGTTATATGACGTATCTTAGAGGTAATCGGAAAATTTTTGATTTGGTGTTATAATAACTTGTATATAGTATTAAATAAATTCTAGTATTTACTACGGAATTAAAATTATCCGCATGATTATATAAAATGAGCGAGGTAATGGACAAAATTTTAATGAACATAAATTGAGATTATCGCATTTAAATTTCCTAGAAGCCGTTTTTCAGAAAAACAAAGACCAGATTAAAATAAAAACATATAGAATCCAGCTTTACTGACTACCGAATGGATGATGGGTATTTGCTTAGATACAGGTATGTGCATAAAGGAATACTGGTAATAATATTTTAGAAATAAATGTGAATAACACTACGAAAACGGTAAAAAAGTACTAAAGCACTTTAAAGCTTCCTTAACCTCAATTAATTCTTTATAATTATTTTATGAAACGATCCGAAGCTTCTCATACCTATTTAATAATTATTAATAAATCCTTCCGTTGGTAGTTTTTTATTCTTCCATCTACTTTACATCTGTTTCAGTTTCCACAAGTCAAATTTTATGTTGTTGTTGCCAGCAAAGAAACTCGCAGCAATTTTGTTGAAATGGTTTCGGAAGTAAAGACTTCCTTTGAAATTTTACCTTTAAAAGTTATGAAATGCAAATGTTTTAAAATTTTTAATTTATAGTTGAAACGTAATTGTGGTGGAAGGAAACAAGTTCTTAATAATAATTATTTTGTGATTGTTAGCACAAATTATAGTGTTCCCATTTATTCGATTCATTTCACACGAAGACCCTTACCGTTTTCACAGAACGAAAAATGAAAAATTTTAAAGCCTAAATAAAATAAAACCTTTATTAAAAAATTAATTCAAATAAATTTTATTGAGAACAAAATTTTTGCTATTTTCCTATATATATTTTTTAATATATTCCTATATATATTTTTTAATTATATATATTTTTTAATTTAGATACCAATACTGCCCAAAATATGGAAGAAGAAGAAAACGGCTGGAAGCGATCTGATAAATCGTCCAAAGTCTTCGCTAACGCCACCACTAGTGATTTGGAGACTTATGGAAAAGTGAAATTTGATCCTCCAAAGGTACCGGTAATATTTGTTTTAGGCGGTCCAGGAAGTGGAAAAGTGACGCATTGTGACACGTTTATCGAGGAACAGATTGGTGTGATCCATATTAATATGATGGATCTTCTACAGCAATATGCTATGGGAAACGGTTAGTATGAACCCTTTCTCTCTCTCTCTTTCGTTTCCTTCTTTAATTCTCGCTTTCTCCAATTTAGATATGCAAGATTTTTCACAGTTGTCTCCGAAAACTGTTACGGAAGTTCTAATGCTCGAAATGAAAATGGCTCCTGCTGATCCGGTTATCCGCGATCAATGCGAGATGTGGCCGAATATTCAGAGAAGGTATACTATTTACAAAAACAGGAGAGAACCATTTTATGAAAACAGGAGTCTGAGAAAGAGAAGGAAATCAAAAGCATGTTGGAAAAGCGTTAAATCCTGCATACAATCAAAGCAGCGGGAAGCAACTCCAGGTTAGGACACCAAGAAACAGCTCGGCCAAAAGTAAACCAAATGTTAGAGAGAAAGAAAGAAAGGGAGAAAGGGAGAAAGAGAAAAAGAGAGAATTGGCTCGGCAACAGGAAACAAGATTCAGCAGCAAAATTCAAATAAAATTTTTTAAACGATCTCCATGCAATTTTGATAAATCAGAAGGTGAAGTTGCGGCTTGTTGTTTTGATTGTTTGTAGGTTTTCATGAGCAGATTATCTGAAGATAATCTGTCAACTGTCGATAAGCAATTGATACAAATGAAGATCTTGTTGGTAAAAGATATGATTAATTAATGTTTTTGAGTCTAATCAAAAACAGTTTTTTTACAATTTTCCATTATTAATTTCAATTATTTATTTCTATTCCATATTAAAAAAAAATTGTTATATAGATCCAAGTTATCAACGGAGTTATCTTAATAGCTTGGCGTCAGTCTGCTCTCCAACAGCAAATCGACTACGGCGCCAAATTGGGCCATGTTGTTTTAACTTTGGCCAAAATGGAACTGGAGAATTTTTTTAGGAATGTTATACCAATTGTTGAATATTTTGATCAAATCGACATGCTTATAGAGGTTAATGGCGAACGGACACCATTACAAGTTTACAAATCATTTCGTTCGGCTGTTCTTGACATTCTCGGCGCTATCGAGAATCAGGAGGCAATACTTAATGGTGTTGCCGGTATGGGTAGAGGGGCTAATGATATACCTGGTAGTATTGTTAGTGTAGAAACAGCACCAACACAAGAGATCGCAGCTAGTGCGCTTGAAGCGGAAACTAAAGATCACAATTTCAACTCGTTTGCCACCGAATCGACTCTGCGAAATAATATATCAAGACAAGACAATTCTGTGCCTAACACGCCCAAACATGACAAAGTCGAAGTGGCTGGGCGAGAGACAGTTAGTGATATTCCACCAATAATTTGGGTGATCGGAGGACCTGGAAGTAGTAAAGCGTCATTATGTTTAAAAGCAGTTGCTCTAAATCCAGATTGGGGGCATATCAGGTATGGTTTTTCGTTTATTCCTTAGAACATTTTTTGTTCACATTTTATTTTTATTATTTTATAATTATTTTGGGTACAGTGTTGGACGCATTTTAAGAACCATCACACAATCGGCTCCACGTACTAACGCCGACAGCTATGCCGTTAAAGAGGCTCTTGCAGCTGGCGAAATGGTTCAGGATAAAATCGTTAATTCCTTGCTAGATCTAAATATGCGCCAACTATCAGATCGAGCAGGAATTTTAGTTGATGGATATCCGAGAAGTCTTCAGCAAGTTGAATATTTTGAACACAAGGTTTGCTTTGCTAAATAATTCAAAATTTGTTGTTATAAATACCACATATTCCAATGTTTAATTAACGATAATTTTTTGAATTAAATTTTAAATGGAGGTTTCGTGGTGAATATAATGATAAAGAGACGGGTTTGTGCATAGGGGGATTGAGAGGGGGATTGTGCAAATTTCTTTCTCATCCAAAACCTTTTTTCGTGTTGGACAAAATTAAACACCGGGATTGTTCACTCGTTTAGTCGGAACGATTTTTTACGACCTTTGAAAATGTGTTTTAGTAGCTCCCCCTACAACTAATTCTGATTATAATATAATTACGATTAATACAAGAATTCATAGGAAAGCCTCAAAATTCGCACTAATCATTAAATTAATTATATTTATTTTTGTTTTTAAATTTCAGTACAAGCAACAGCCACCGGTCATTTTATTAGACTGTTCCAAATTGCAGCTTGGGCGTGGTCGTATTGATGACACAGTTTCTTCATTTCGACGCCGTTTGGAACTATTCCGGGAGCTAACTTTACCAATGTTAAAGGAAATGGATAATCGAAAAAGGCTGCAAATAGTATGAGATATTAAAAAAAACAAATGATAAGATACTATTCCTAATATTACTTTTATATGATTATTTTTGTAAACGTATTATTTTTAGATCGACGGCGATACAGACAGTCCATCCGTTCAAGGATTATTCGAGAAAATTATTCGCGATCATGTGATTAATCTGCAGAAAACTACGGGAAGTATTAATCGAGAATATAATTTTGCTAGCAATTCAAACTCGGTCGCACCTCCTCTACAACGCATTATGACAACAATCCCTCAGACGGATATAGTTTTACATGATTTGGAAAACAATGTGCCCGCAGCAGTGCCAACTATAAGAAATCACGTAAACATCACAAACGGAGAATTATTAAATCTCCCAACTGCCAGTAATAACCAAATTAATAATTCGGAACAGAGAAATGGTGTCGGTGACTCTGGTAAAAGGACCAATTTTAGAGGCGTACTTGAGGAGGCTGAAAGATATTTAGCTAATTCATACATATAAAACCGTTTATTAATTATATATATATATATATATATATATATATATATATATATATATATATATATATATATATATATATATATATATATATATATATATATATATATATATATATATATATATATATATATATATATATATATATATATATATATATATATATATATATATATATATATATATATATATATATATATATATATATATATATATATATATATATATATATATATATATATATATATATATATATATATATATATATATATATATATATATATATATATATATATATATATATATATATATATATATATATATATATATATATATATATATATATATATATATATATATATATATATATATATATATATATATATATATATATATATATATATATATATATATATATATATATATATATATATATATATATATATATATATATATATATATATATATATATATATATATATATATATATATATATATATATATATATATATATATATATATATATATATATATATATATATATATATATATATATATATATATATATATATATATATATATATATATATATATATATATATATATATATATATATATATATATATATATATATATATATATATATATATATATATTTATATATATATATATATATATATATATATATATATATATATATATATATATATATATATATATATATATATATATATATATATATATATATATATATATATATATATATATATATATATATATATATATATATATATATATATATATATATATATATATATATATATATATATATATATATATATATATATATATATATATATATATATATATATATATATATATATATATATATATATATATATATATATATATATATATATATATATATATATATATATATATATATATATATATATATATATATATATATATATATATATATATATATATATATATATATATATATATATATATATATATATATATATATATATATATATATATATATATATATATATATATATATATATATATATATATATATATATATATATATATATATATATATATATATATATATATATATATATATATATATATATATATATATATATATATATATATATATATATATATATATATATATATATATATATATATATATATATATATATATATATATATATATATATATATATATATATATATATATATATATATATATATATATATATATATATATATATATATATATATATATATATATATATATATATATATATATATATATATATATATATATATATAATATTTTGGATTTATAAAAATATATTATATTAAAAAGAAATGTTTGCTATATATTGATTTCTTGAATATATAATTGTTTTATTGACACAAAATTGTTTTTATTATCTGAAACAATTGAGAATAAATTGAGAGTTGGAAAGTGATATTAAATTAATAAAGGAAAATGTTTTTCCTTCGTGATTAGTGTGTTTATTCTAAGGTTCGCGTCGTCTCGTCTCGTCAAGTCTTTGGAGTTGCCCTCCAACTGTTACTGACATCATTGTACTCGTGCAGACGTTACTCATAGTAGTATCAAACGGTTGAAGGGCAACTGGAAAAACTATATGGCGTGGCAACCTTAGAATAAGCAACTTAATTCTCGCTCGAAATCTTATTGCATAGCCTAGAGAGAAGATATCTCTTCTGGATTACTTTACAATGTTTGTGTCGACTTGGGACCAATTCGATAGGTGGTTGGTTTGGAGTTTTTTACAGTAATTTAAGAGTGAAATTAAAATCTACTTTAATAAATATTGTTCCCCTTCTTATTAAATTTTTATTTAGACTTTTCTGACAATTTGAAATGGTTTTCATACCATTTTATCAAATTGAGGATTTTTTTGTAAATTTTGGCCATATCTTCATTGATTTCAATTCATCTCTCTTAAAGCAGCAAAAAATCGTGTGAAATCAGAATAAGTAAAGTTTTAAAAGTGTAATAACAAAGTCATAATCCTTATCAGACTATATTTGTTTATTGTGTGCGGTCTACGATTAGAGTGCAGTTTTAGTGTAGTTCTGTTCAGTCTGGTATATGCTGCCATTTGAACAGTTCCAGCCAAATGCTCAACGTTTTCTTATAATATTGCAAATTATTAATGTAAAAAGTTCAGAGCGTTTATTTGTATTTTTTTGTTTTTTATTTTTTTTTTGATTTAACTAACATTTTCAATCATAAAATAAAATGGCTGATAAGAAATTATTGTGTGGCCCTTACCATTACTATCACCCTGACTTGTATTATTCATTGCCGAATATCAATAGTAAGTATTTATATATAAACATATACACGCACAAATATATATATATATATATATATATATATATATATATATATATATATATATATATATATATATATATATATATATATATATATATATATATATATATATATATATATATATATATATATATATATATATATATATATATATATATATATATATATATATATATATATATATATATATATATATATATATATATATATATATATATATATATATATATATATATATATATATATATATATATATATATATATATATATATATATATATATATATATATATATATATATATATATATATATATATATATATATATATATATATATATATATATATATATATATATATATATATATATATATATATATATATATATATATATATATATATATATATATATATATATATATATATATATATATATATATATATATATATATATATATATATATATATATATATATATATATATATATATATATATATATATATATATATATATATATATATATATATATATATATATATATATATATATATATATATATATATATATATATATATATATATATATATATATATATATATATATATATATATATATATATATATATATATATATATATATATATATATATATATATATATATATATATATATATATATATATATATATATATATATATATATATATATATATATATATATATATATATATATATATATATATATATATTCGAAGAAATACTTCGAATACAACTTTACTCTAATGTTTGACGCGGTTGCCGATGCCCTACCTAATTAAAGTTTACACCATGAATTTTTATTATTTGTTTATTCATATAATTAACGTATCATGAGCTTTATTTTAGTTGAAAACCGTGGAAAGACGTATTCCTCTCGGCAGACTAGGTCAACTAAATTCCCCTTCGCAAGCAGGGTTTCCCTATATTCAGTGGACTATGTTCATTAAACTTTTCCTTCAAATTTTTTTATGTTCTTGCAAATTCGAAATACATACCAATTTTATCACAAGGGACATAAACAGGCAGTTACCAATTCAGAACTAGTTCAATATTATTTAAATTTTTAATGATAATCTGAAGAAATAGGAATAAAAGAAAATGATATTGTATATCACAAACGTAACTATTAGTCCTATTAGTTTTTTCAATGAATTAATAAATAAATAAGAAATTGATGCATTAGAAAAATTCCGCAAAAATTATTTCTTTCTCTTCATATGAACGCTCTTTTTTTGTTCATTAATAACTAAATAGATGAGTGAGAACAACGCAGTTACTCAAATTCTGTGACAGAAGATAAATATTGTATTAATTCAATACTTCAATATGACCGCTATTACATTGCAATCATTTGAATGGCCAGCCTGGGAGAAAAATGGACAACTTTTACTCTCAATTTTGATTGAGGTAACATAGCATGGAATTTAAACGAACACAAATTTGTCAAATACTAATTAGTGTCAAATATTACTATTTGGAATAAATTTTTAGTTCAAAAAATCCGAACAATGAGAGAATTTTACATAATGATATTTTATTTATGCAAATTTTGATTAGCCTCGCCGACGGCTATTTATTTGAATGGCCTGCGGAAAGTCCAACTTCCTACGAATCACAATTTCGTGAGTGTTGACAGATTTGGACGGAAAAACGCAATAGGTCACTATTCTATGTGGTAACCCAATACATCAATCACATGATTAACAGTCTGTGCAATGTTAAAACCAGAGAGTTATTCGATGACTTTTATTTTAAAAGTTTTTCGATAAAAGTTATTCGATGACTTTTATTTTAAAAGTTTTTCGATAAGAGTTATTCGATGACTTTTATTTCAAAAGTTTTTCGATAAGAGTTATTCGATGACTTTTATTTTAAAAGTTTTTCGATAAGAGTTATTCAATGACTTTTATTTTAAAAGTTTTTCGATAAAAGTTATTCGATTACTTTTATTTCAAAAGTTTTTCGATAAGAGTTATTCATTGACTTTTATTTTAAATGTTTTTCGATAAAAGTTATTCGATGACTTTTATTTTAAAAGTTTTTCGATAAAAGTTATTCGATGATTTTTATTTTAAAAGTTTTTCGATAAGAGTTATTCGATGACTTTTATTTTAAAAGTTTTTCGATAAAAGTTATTCGATGACTTTTGTTTTAAAAGTTTTTCGATGAGACTTATTCGATGACTTTTATTTTAAATGTTTTTCGATAAAAGTTATTCGATGACTTTTATTTCAAGAGTTTTTCGATAAGAGTTATTCGATGACTTTTATTTTAAAAGTTTTTCGATAAGAGTTTTTCAATGACTTTTATTTTAAAAGTTTTTCGATAAAAGTAATTCGATGACTTTTATTTCAAAAGTTTTTCGATAAGAGTTATTCATTGACTTTTATTTTAAAAGTTTTTTAATAAGAGTTATTTAAGACTTTTTCGTAATATAAGTCTTTTGTTGATGAGGTAGATGGTGGTCAATACGAACCAACATTCAGCTACGATATGATAAAAATAATGGATCTTAGCTTGTGGGTTGGAAGATGCACATATATAGAAAATATTGTAAAATATATTTTTTACATAGTGGGAGGTGGCGGGTGCCACTCATTACCGCCAAAGGGGCGTTTCTTACGAAAAAATGACAGCGTCAATCGGTAGCAAATGTCGCGAAACGGATATAAAATCAGGTGGGAGGGGGAGTGACCGCCCCAAAAGGGCGTAGTGGGCGCTTTTTGAAGAAAAAACTACTTTGCGTTAATCGATAGGATATATCATGAAACGGATTTGGGACGTGGTGGAACGGGGCGTGGACTCCCAAAAGTAGCAAAAGGGACGTTTTTTAACAAAAAAAAAAACACTTTGCGCTAATCGATAGCAAATATCATGAAACGGATTTGGGACGTGGTGGAACGGGGCGTAGACTCCCAAAAGTAGCGAAAGGGACGTTATTTAACAAAAAACCACTTTGCGTTAATCGATAGCAAATATCATGAAACGGATTTGGGACGTGGTGGAACGGGGCGTGGATTCCCAAAAGGGGCGAAAGGGGCGTTTTTTACCAAAAAACCACTTTGCGTTAATCGATAGCAAATATCATGAAACGGATTTGGGATGTGGTGGAACGGGGCGTGGACTCCCAAAAGGGGCAAAAGGAGCGTTTTTTACCAAAAAAACTCATTGTGATAATCGATAGCAAATATCGCGAAATGAATTTGGAAGATGGTCTGAAGTAGGCGTGACCTTCCGCCCCTTTTTAGTGTCCACGCCTACTTCAGACCACCTTTCAAATCAATTTCGCGATATTTGCTATCGATTAGCACAATGTGTTTTTTTGGTAAAAAACGCCCCTTTTTCCCCTTTTGGGAGTCCACGCCCCGTTCCACCACATCCCAAATCCGTTTCATGATATTTCCTACCGATTAGCGCAATGTAGTTTTTTCTTCAAAAATCGCTCACTACGGCCTTTTGGGGCGGCCACTCCCCCTCCCACCTGATTTTATATCCGTTTCGCGACATTTGCTACCGATTGACGCTAAGTCATTTTTTCGTAAGAAACGCCCTCACAATGCTTTCTATATATGTGCATCCTCCAACCCACCAGCTAAGATCCATTCTTTTCATCATATCGTGGCTCAATGTTAGTTCGTATTGACCACCATCTACCTCATCAACAAAAGACTTATATTACGAAAAAGTCTTAAATAACTCTTATTAAAAAAACTTTTAAATTAAAGTAACAGTCAACATTTAACTTTTATTTATAAAAGTAAAAGTTAAAAGTAAACTTTTACTTTTATAAATAAAAGTAAAAGTTAAAAGTATGCTTTTACTTTTAAAAATAAAAGTAAAAGTTAAAAGTAAACTTTTACTTTTAAAAATAAAAGTAAAAGTTAAAAGTATACTTTTACTTTTAAAAATAAAAGTAAAAGTTAAAAGTAAACTTTTACTTTTATTTTTAAAAGTAAAAGTATACTTTTAATTTTTACTTTTAAAAATAAAAGTTTTTTTTAATAAAAGTTTTGAAAATAAGAGTTATTTTCGAGCACTGGTTAAAACATCTGTACGACAGCTCATTGTTTCATTGTGCTTTGTTTGGTGTGAGTTGGAATAAGAAACGTTTTCTTAGCTTGTGAATAACAAGTGCTTTTTTTGAACCAGTTTTCTTTCAGCCTTAAGTGCGCTACATTATTCCAATTTCGAAAATGTGTTTACATCATCAGAGAGAACACTGAGAATCTAAGTAAATTATAATTAACATACATTAGGCAATATTCATAATCTGTTTATTTCTCCAATATTCTGTACACATTTTACAAACAGTATATCCCACATTTGTGTTGACTGTATTGTATCGGACTGCTACGTGAAAATGAGAGAATTTTTCGACAAAAAGGTAAAGGCAAACTTTTAAGAAATCAAACGCAAACTTCGGTCAGTTAGAGAGATAATGGAATCAAGCCAGTGGCAGCCGTTTGAGCGACAACACACATATGATCATTGTCAGATCGTCCGAATTATTTTGAGATTATGTTAAAAAGATAACCATTATTACTTAGTTAATTTCTTGATAAGGTCAGGTTGTCACACAACGGCAGCAGCAGATGTTTAAACTTTATTTAATTTTTGCAAATCTGCTCACAAAAAATTATACGATCAAATTTAATGAAATCTATTATCAAATTAACAGCCATAGCAGAGTTCTAGAAATTTAAACAGAAAATTAAAAAAGAAAATAAGAAACGTGTTCAAATCTGGTTTACAAGACACTAACAATAACTTAGACATCTAAATAAAATATCTTCACAAGGAATATTCCACATCATTTCTGGTATTAAACGCAATCTTATCTTTAACAACCAGTTCATTCCAATTCAAATGTAGTCATTTCATCACGAGCTTATAAAACGCGTAAATTTTATCAGCGACGATTTTCATGCGTATAGTAAAACACAATTTTACAAACAAAACCTGTTGAAGAAAAAAAATTAAAAATGATCAGTTGCAAATAAACAAAAGTTAATTGCATACTTGCTGATTCACATGTAATGCAATAAATATAGAATAAAATATCAAATATAATAGAATTTATTTGACTTCGGGTCTTCTTTATTCAAATTGCAAATTTGACGGCAAAATTATTGTGTTTATCTTTGTCACGTCTCACACCGTTCGACGAGTTAAGGTAAGAAATAAACTAAAAATGTTTGATTAAAATATGTTTTTAAGTCATCTCTAACTACCTCTATCATCTAATTTGCTGATTTTCAAACCAGTTTAAAAATTTCGAATTTAAATACCGTAAATATTTCATTGTATGCGCTTCCTCACACGTTTGTTTTATCATATCGTTGGTACTGCTTTATAACTCCTGCATGCTCTCAAATTGTTTTTCACATTTTTCTTTTATGTGAAAACAAATATTTAATACTTACTCATGCCTGCTTTACTATAAATTAATTTCGTTTAGATTATCATTTTTCTTAACGAACAGCTGATAATATCGTGTCGTAGCGGCGGGGCTGCCAAATGACTTTTAAAAATATTTCGCCATCAACGAGTTTAAACATACATGTAAATAAATTTGAGTGACTGTTCGCTAGTTTTAAGGAAACGATTAAGGGGGTGATTATGTATTAACAACATTATACAATATTTTTACTGTTATGATATTTTCAAGTTTGTTGTTGCGTACCATCAAAATTGAGAACATGAACAAAGCAAGGACATGAATAATGCCTAGAACTGTTATTACATTATCACTTCATTGCTATTACGTTACACAATTTGAATATCAATTCGGCCGCAAAAATAAAGTAACTGGCAATTACCGACTGAGGTGGACATTTTATTATTAATAAACACATGAAAACACTAAAGCTTTACTTTTAATGAATGAATGGATTAGAAGACCTATGAAACAAGTGTTTAAATCACTGAATGTACGGAGTATTTGTTGTTTTCAGCAGGCCTTAAAATTTTTAAAATTTTATTAAAATACGGATTTTACGCGAATTTAAGAAGAATGAAATATAAATTTGAAATTGATGTGAGTTAAATTCATTTCAACTTTTTTATATTGCCGAAAATGATTATAGAATTTAAGCTTTCGATCAATGTTAACAAATTTCCAGGGCCTCATTAGGCGTCGCCAACGCCCATTTAATTATTCAAATTAATAAATTCAAAATATGTTTGGTTATTAGTTCGAATTGTAATAAGAGCAATGCAGCCCAATATTTTTAAGTTATCGTTCCTTCTATTATTATTTTATAAATTTCCATATTTACATATTTATACTCTGCACCCAAAAAGTTGAGGGTATATTAAGTCTGTTCGTTCGTTTGTAACGCATTAAAGGAGGTGTGGCAGGTATGGAAAAGTATATATTCTGGCTCAAAACCCCTCTCTTGAGTTGATTTAGCCCTGTCCATCTGTGTGTCAGTTGAAATCACGATTACAAGAGAACGAAGGTGGGTATTGAAAATAGTCGATATCGGATGAGAACCACCCCTAATCTGGATAGCTATTATGAAATATGCTATTAATTATAATGTCTCTACTAGGAATACGAATATATCCCGCGAGTTTAGGGAATTTAAGCATCGGCTAGACCGAAGATAGTAATCTTACTTGTCTACATTTTATAAAAGCGCATTAAGAGCCAAGAAGAGAACCTGTTATGAGAGCAAAGCTGATAAACGTTGACGTAATTTGCTCCTTTCGCTAGAAATTCAAAATAATTTTTTGGTCACAAAAATATGCGGCATACAATTATTAATTTAATGCCAAATTTTCACTTTTTTTATTTTATAGTTCCGTTAATGTACCCTTAAGATTAAATAAAGTATTATTGTCTCCTTTGGATTTTTACAGAGAATCAATCAATGGACGGCTTGAAGAGGGTGATCGCTTTCTGCATCCTAATTATAATACTTCCATTAACATTAATCATAATTCCACTGCATTTACGAAAGATTGTATATGCTGATGTGACATATTCTGTAGCTGATTCTGATGTCATTGAAATTCGCGATGGAATTTCGTCAATATTTTGCCGGCAGCATTCGCTACATATGGCAACAAGTTTTAATGCTTTTCAGTTACGCAATAAACCAGAAATTTCATCTAGTCGGAAACATATACGCCTGAAGAAATCTATGACCCTCCCCGATGATACGTTAGAATATTGGGGTTTCTATCTGTTGAAGGGTGCAAAGGTTCATCTAAAATTTTGTTCACGTTACGACGGATCTAGAATATTAGTGGTGAAAGGTCAGCGCGATCTTAAGACATGCGGCCTTTTGGATCATAATAAAAATAAAGTTGGAACTAACTTTGCTCAAGGACATGAAAAAGTCAAAGTTTTTTTTGAAGACATTACCGAGATAAATGAATACGGAGTAGGTGAACATATTGGCGGTTCAATTCAAACTGATAGTAAAGATGTCAATAACGTGAACAATGACGATGATGGGTTAGAGGCAGAAAATCACGGCGGTGAAATTTTCTATGACAATGATACGGAAATAACAGCGTTGGAATCCAATAAATCTGAAAAGATATTTTCGCCAATGGAAGGAAATCAATCTTGGCATGAAAGCCTTAAACGCTCCGTTCTTTACCATCCAATAAAACGAAAAAGATATAAAATTAATTCAAACGAAGCTGCAGAAGTTTCATCTTCCAATAAGACTGTCTTACAAGAAAATAGAAAAATCTACATAAGTGAAAATCTAAAAAACAATCCTTCAACTATTTTCCTAAATAATGGTAAACGACCCGCTAAAATAGGGGTAAAAAATAATTTCGTGAAACAACCCAAAACTGATATCTACAATAAACGAGAGAAATCAAAGAAACAGTTCTCTAAGCGTACAAAGCGCGAACTTATTTACAATCTTAGATACAGTCACGGGGGAAACGCAGTAAATTACACAGCCACAGACGAATCGACCTCGATTTCAAGTTTTGAGAATGGTTTGCTTGATTGTTATAACGGTGACATATTGCTAGCTGAAGGATTCTCACCAGCATCGGATTGTACAAATGCTCATTTTCTGGAAAATGTATCGCATCGTATACATTCACAGCATGATGTTACCGAAGATGGATATTACTATTACATCTTTTATAGTGATAATGATTTGGTTCGTAATGACATACATGCTATTTTCGATATATATAAACCTACCTTTCAATATTCGAATCTTAGTGATTCGAGAGCTTGCGTTAACACAACTGAATGTACATTTCCTATTGGTTTTTTTTCAAATGAAATAGTTATTGTTGAAGTTCCAACGAGAGATGGTATTGAATACCAGGAAGATGATATAACGGACCTCATCTCTACATGTCACCCTAGAATGGGAATTTATGCAATATTTCCAATTTCCGCTTTAATATTAATACTTAGTTTCTCATTTTTATAATATATTCTATATATGTTGGATCTGGGGAATGGACTTTTGTTATTTTTCCCGATAGATGAATTGAATTGTAAATTATTGACCTTTTTCAGTGAAACATTGGTGAAACCAAAGAGAAGCTCACCACTCCATTTCTTGGCCGGTAGTGAATGTATCGAAAAGCATCTCGCATCTGAGACAAGACAATATGAGAAGTGCATACTTGCGTCCCTATTCTGGTTGCTAACTTAACAAGGTTTCTTGTTTATTTCTTGAGGACTTTGTTAAGCTTAGTTAATACTGGTGCCCAAAAGAACACCAAGAGATAGATTTAAAGGTTTAAAGTTCATCGCGTATGGTGAATTTACACGTGATAGATACCACCTTTTTAATTTCAAAATCAAAACGATAGAGTCAATCGAAAAGTATGTATTTACTTGCTGTGATATATTTTTTCTTTTAATTTACGCATATATATATATATATATATATATATATATATATATATATATATATATATATATATATATATATATATATATATATATATATATATATATATATATATATATATATATATATATATATATATATATATATATATATATATATATATATATATATATATATATATATATATATATATATATATATATATATATATATATATATATATATATATATATATATATATATATATATATATATATATATATATATATATATATATATATATATATATATATATATATATATATATATATATATATATATATATATATAT